>CM074134.1:1647347-2078190 GCA_037178625.1 Skeletonema tropicum | reverse complement strand
GAAACCGCGCAAATCCGCTCAATCAATCGTGGGCCAGATTTATTCCCCAACCTTTTTGTGTCTCTTCTCACATCTCACTCCTATTTATTCATTCAGTTCGACTCAACAGAAAGGATACAATCAAGATGTTCAGAGCTTCTTCAAAACTAACATCATCAATTGCGTTACGAAACAATGCAACTTCAATCACAAGACAATGGGCTTCTAGTGGTTCCTGCCCGTGTTCCAGCAAAACTGACTCATGCACGTGCGCGTCGGTCAGCGAAGCGCTGGAGTTGATGGATGAGGCAAGACATAATTACAATAGTGCACAAAGATTGCTTCGAAAAGTTGAGAAGCATGAATCCTCGACTGAGAATGTGAAGATTGCTAGGAACGCTCTCAAACGAGAGCAATATAAGCACGAAAGAGTTGTATTGCAAACAATGCAAAGGCTTAGAGAGAAGGTCCAGGACAAATCATGCTGAAGAAAGAACGATTCGACTAAAACATTCATAAACCTAATTCTATAAGGAATCTTAAACCCTTTCCGCTTCACTTCCCTTTTCATAACTCTTTGCATCATCTGCAGCTGCCAAATCATTCTTCTTCTTTGATGATGGCAAAAGTCTCATTCCGTTCAGGGTCACAAGCAACATTGCACCGACATCACTCGCAATTGCAGCCCATAAACTACCTCGCCCTGCAAGCATGAATCCTCCAACCAATCCTTTCACGAGCAAGCTAAAGACAATGTTGACAGCAATTGTTCGAATGACTCGCTTCCCCATATGAATGATGTAGTAAAGCTTCCTCAAGTCTGAGTCCATCAGAGTTACGTCGCTTGTTTCCATTGCCAATGCTGCTCCCTCCCCCATGGCTACCGAGACGTCGGCAAGCGCGAGAGCGGGTGCATCATTTACTCCATCGCCGACCATCATTACTGCTCGGTTGGCCCTCCAGCAACTGTCCTTTTCTCTACTTGCATCGATCTCGTTCTCGATTGCGGACAACTTATCTTCCGGAAGAAGTTCGCTCTTGACGAAGTCATGGCCGATGCCAATCTGATTAGCGATTCCCAATGCGGCAGGGCGCAAGTCGCCGGTCAGCATGGTAATTTCAATGCCCAATTTCTTCAAATCCTGCAACACTTCCTTAGATTCGGCACGAATTTTGTCGGCTACACAATATGATCCAACAATGCCTTCTCCCTCGATGCTAATAAAACCTGTCGTTACTCCCTCGTTTGTCCATTCATTGACTAGCGCAGCATGTTCTGTTGGTAACTTGTCGTAGAGCCCAATGCGCTGAAACAACTTCTTGTTTCCGACATGCACAACTTTCCCATTGACAACAGCCTTGATTCCTTCTCCTGGTAAAAGAGTGTGATCTTTCAAATCCATGTGCTTGGGAACGGAAACTCCTTCATTCAAGGCTCCCTTGACAATTGCCTCGGAAAGAGGATGACTAGCAGGCGCTTCCATCAAGGCGAGGTATTCAAGTACCTCTCTTCGGCTCCTCTTTCCAATCTCGCGCAACTCGAGCAGCTGAAAGATTCCTTCGCTTAATGTACCTGTTTTATCAAAAGCAATTGACTTCGTCCTACCTAAACTTTCAAGATGCTGCCCACCTTTCACAATCACACCTCGTTGAGCGGCAGCGGTCAAACCAGCCACATATGTCACAGGCGTCGATATGATGAGAGCACAAGGGCAAGCAATTACAATCGTCACCAAAGCATTCTTTGACCAAAATATCCCAACATCGTTTCCAAACGCCCACGGGATTGTGCACATACAGAGAGCCGCCAAAACAACAAATGGCGTGTAGATCTTGGCGAATGTATCGACCATCTTTTCTGTCTCACTGCGATTAGATTGGGCCTCCTCCACTAAACGAATCAGCCTTGATACAGCTGAGCTTTCAGATGTAGCCGTTGTTTTAACCACAAGCTGAGTGCTTCCAATGTTAATTGTTCCTCCAGACACCAGTGATCCTTTGGACTTGCTTATGGGCCTTGACTCACCAGTCAAAGTGCTTTCATCTACGTGAGATTTCCCCTCAACGACCACGCCATCGCACGGAATTTTGTCTCCTGTTCGCACAGATACAAGTGAGCCTACTGCAACCACCGAGGCGGGAAGAACAACAATTGCCTTGGTGTAAGGATTGATCACGTTGGCATGTTCAGGTCGTAGGCATACAATCGCTGACAAAGCGTTTCGAGCACGAGCAGTCGCTCTAGACTCAAGCGCTTCAGAAATCGAGAACAAAAAGCAAACTGCTGCACTCTCTGTGTATTCTTGTAACGGCAGGGCACCGAGAACTGCAAAGAACATCATGCAGTTTACATCAAAGTGGCATCGGCGAAGAGTACGTAATGCCTTCGCTGCAATGGGAGGCAGTCCAAATGCAACACTCAATAGTGCGACATACTTCAGATAGTCCCAGTTTCCACCAATCAGCGAAAACATACTGATAATCCAAAACACGCCAGACAGAACGATTGTTGGGCGTACAGTTGTTTTATGCTGGTCAATTATGTCTTCTTGATCAACATCCATCAGTGCTAATGCCCATAATCCATCCGCGCCACCGTCATTAGTAATACTCACGTCATACATATGACTGTCCAATACATCCACGATTCCTGGTGCAGTGAGGAAGTAGGGCCTATGTTCAATAGAAAGGGTTTGTCCCGACACATCAAATACAACATCCTTGATCTCATCATTGACGTACTTATTCTCGAGAATATATTTGATGCAGTTCGAAGTACTTTCTTGTTCGTCATTGTCCAATCCGCTCAAGACTTCTGATAGATCAAACGTTGACTTCACATAGGCGTCTGTGGGCACGCCCGTCTTCTTCGCAGCCTGCAATGCAGCGTCTTTTTTCACGTGCGCTCCAAATCTTTCAGAATTCAGGATATTGGCAACATCGGTAGCAGACGTTAGGTCAAAGTCATGATCAACGTAAACAGTCTTGGTAGTCGTATTGACGCTCACATCATTAATACCTTTGACCTTGCCAAGCAATGACATAATCTGATTCGCCTCGGATGCACAACAAATCTTCTCAACAAAGAATTGAGACTTGCCTCGTTGGGGTGCAAACTCAGCTGTAGACGCACTAGAGGGACGTCGTTCCATTGCATCCACGGGCCTCACAGCATGGACACGACCAGATTCCAACTCAAACAGTCCAGAAAAGACATCCAACAGACGAAATGGCTCTTGGTGTGGCTCGAAAAAGTGAAGACGAATCTCCTTCTTCGACTCGTCCCTTCCTTTATTGCTCCTGCTGGGTGCCTCGTCACCCATCCAGCTTCGTGTATGAAGGAGGCGGAAGCGGCCATGAACATCAGTATCACCACATGATACACAAGGGTGCTCCATATGCAGCTGTCCAGATTCCTCATTATGTACCAAAAAGTCCGTGTGGTCATGATGCTGAACTTTGTACATTCGATGCTTGCCACATTCATTCTTCTTTTCGTCAGTATCACAACATTCACGTTGCACCAATTGCAACCCCTCATCCTTCAAATGCTGCTGCAGTGTCGACGAATTACACTGATTCGGCATGCTCGAAGTAATCGGCATACTAGCAACACCACTCGGTGCAGTATCCTCTTCCCCCTCCACCAAATGAAGAGTCAATTGCGAAAGAACTCTCAAACTTTGATTATTCCCCCCTCTACCACCACCACAATTATTCTTGTCACAAAACTCTGGATCATGTATATGAGCATGCAAATGGGGTTCCTCCTCACCACAAAAACACCCCTCATCTGGCTCACCATGCTCCCCATTCGAATCAAAACAATATGTCAACATCCCATCGATATTCTCACCGTGTGCCCCATGCGCTGCAAAACATAATTTATTGGAAAGCAACATCTTTTGATTTACCATCTTGTTTCTGGAACGAAAGGCTCGTGAATGACCCTTGACATCAAATACGTCAACGGTGATGTTATCGGGACGGATTACGGCGAGGCAGGTTAGATGGTCACTACTTGATTGAGAATCTTTGGCACAGCATCCGTTTGTACTGCAGCAGGTAGTAGATGATTTTGTTACTGGGATGCAAATGCAGGTGGTAGAGGAAGAGCAGCATTCCTTGTTGTTGTTGTTGTTGCTTTCAATTTTTGAAGTGCACTTGTTGTTGTTGTTGTTGTTACTTTCTGTGTCTGCTTTGTTACTGCTGCAGCAACCACCACCTCCACACTCTGCAGTTTCATTTGGGACTCCTATTCCTGAATCATCACAGCATGACTTCTTGTTGGAAGTGAAATTGTCCTTACAATTCGAGGAAGGGCAGCATCCTTGGTTATTATTGCTACTTTCAATTTTTGGAGCGCACTTCTCGTTGCTATTTTCTGTGTCTGCTTTGCTGCTGCTGTTGCAGCATCCACTACCGCCTCCTATCTGTGCATCCGGGACTTTCAAATCACAGCAAGATTTCTTCTTGCTTATTGCCGTCGTGACTTTATTGTCCTCACCACTACAGCACGATGATTTGGATGGGGCGGTGCTGGCACTACAAACGCAATTTTTCTCATTACAGCATACGTTTTTAGGGGCCACTTTGGGTGGTGAGGAACAGCAGGCATCATCATTACAATTATTATTTGTAGGTTTGTCGTTACAACATAATGACTTCTTTGGACGGGCTGTACTACCACAACAATCGATTTTTTCATTACTGCATGATTTTTCAGTGGGAGGTTCACTGTTGCAACTACCACCCTTGGTACTGCAACAAGCACTACTTTTGGCTGGTGCAGTTTTTTCGGTTGGTGGTGATGCAGAGCATGATGTAGTGGTGGTGGTGATGTGATCGTGAACTGAAGATTTTGGACCACCACAGCATCCTCCACCACCACCGGGGGCTTGTGCACCGCCGCCACCACAGCTGGTGGTGGTGCCGGGTGAATGTTTAGAAGCGCTGCAGCACGACGAAGTGTTGGGCTTTGATACTGGTGTCATTTTACTGCGGGCGTTTTATCTATGCAGTTGTCGTTGGTTGATAGGGCGGGGGGCCGAATTCTCATTGTCCCGCCTTCGCCGCCTATTCGTAAAAGGTTTCGGGTGTTCGGCAGTCAAAATCCGGGATTCGGCAGTGGGGTGTAAAAAGTCCCATTTGACAGTCATCCCAGTTGGAGATGGTCCCATTTGACAGTCATTCCCAGTTGGAGATGCTGAGCCGAAAAATATTTTCTTATAGATAAATCACAAAATCATCCTTTTTATTGCATTTTTGGATAGATCTCGTACAGACAAGTATGTAGAAATTTTCAATTATGAAAAAATACCCAATATTGACCAAGATAAAGGAAACAGCTGAGTGCCGACGAGTGCCGGGAGTGCCGAATTCGCCTCCCGAAACCCGGGAGATTCGGCACTAAACCTTACCTATTCGCCGTGCATTAATCACGGACGTGCGTTTTCAGGGGGGAAAGAGGGGGGATCCCCCAATCTCTAAAAGTGCATTCGACGCATCGCATCCCAGCCAACCCAAAAAAATCAATAATGAACATCAACAAAGATGTGAGAGTGTCGTCGGTAGAAAGAACTGACATGTTTGGCAGCACACCCAAGACGCAGCGAGGTCTCGTCCAAAAAATTGATTTCACTTGTGTAGTGATGAAGGCTTCTTGACAATCATCAACCGCGTAGTGCAACAATAAAAGTTTTTTCATTTGAGTCAATGACAATCTAGATAGAGGATACATACAAATATAAGCAAACATGCCAATTCGTCCAAACAGTTTTTCCTCAAAGGGAGCATTCACTCCCAATGTGAATAATCCATACCTCTTGTCAGATGATGGGTCGATTGATGATGATGACAGCAGTGACTTTTCCTTTGAGATTGAGGAGGAGACTGTACAGGCATCATCACCGAAACGGACGAATAGAATTGCTACGGTGAAGCAGAATGTCGGTGTACCAAGTCGTAATAATACCCTACTTGAGAGTTTACGTCACGATGCTTCACGTGGAGCTCAAAGAAGTTTGAACAACAACAAAGTGATGGAACAGGCTGCAATCACCTACACTACGGCTGGATCAGCGCGAACAAGTAGTGATGATGACAGTATCATTAGCGACGATGACTTCTCGATAAGTGTTGCGAGTGAAACAGATGGACTCATAATGAGCGCTTCTGTGGCGAAGAAAACTTCACCACCAAGGAATGTCAAGACAAGTGTAGTTGAAGCGAAGCAACCAGCTATTAGCTCTAGACGTAACAGCATCGAAAAGTCAAGGCTAATAACACATGAAAGGCGTAGTGGCAATGCAAGAGACGATACGAGCACCACTTCTTCCTCCAAGACTGCCATCCAAAGTTTGATGGGAAAGTTGTCTTCCATTGGAGATAATACTTCGGTGTCCAAATCATCGACAAAGAACACGGTCGAGAGAAAGGAGCAAACACATGAAAGGCGTAGTGGCAATGCAAGAGACGATACGAGCACCACTTCCTCCTCCAAGACTGCCATTCAAAGTTTGATGGGAAAGTTGTCTTCCATTGGAGATACTTCGGTGTCCAAATCATCGACACAGAACACGGTCGAGAGAAAGGAGCTATTTCTAGGACGTCCATCAGATGCGGCTACAACGTCGTCGTCGTCGTCGACAGTTCCATCTCTCAAGAGCAAGGCAGCTGGCTCGATTGACTATGCTGAGAGCATCGTCAAGTCACAACATCATGCAGATATAGAACATGGTGCATCCACAACATCATCCACTTCTTGCTCAAGTGGCAAGCTAAGCTCACGTTTTGGGGGTAATACTGCCGAATGCACTCTGGAAGGTCAAAAGATGGCGGCGGTGGCACCTTCAAGCTCAAATAAGCGAAGGTCCAAACGTCGTAAGATCTGTTGTGTTGTAGGGTTCATTCTGGTCGCTGCTGGTGCTACGGTCGGTGCATTGATTGGCCTAGATGTCATATTTAAAGATGCATTTAAAGCGAAGACAACGACATCACCTGAAACACCAGAACCAGAGCCAGATACGACGCTGACTACATCCAACATTGCTTTAACATGGTACGTTGACTGGGACGCATTTCAATGTGTAATGGACTGCAACGGACGTCCACCCTGCGGAGGGACGAACACTAATAATGCCGAAATGTATCCCACATTGAGAGAGTGCTGCTCAAAAGGCATGGTTGACTTTATTGATGAAAAATGGCATTGGACTGTGGAACATTGTACGGAACAAACTGCTGTGGAGACGTTATTACCAACTTATTCCCCGACTGCTGCAAAGGAGGAGGAAGAGACAGCTGGACCAACTAGGAATCCCCAGGTATCGACACCGTTTCCTACGGCAGTTCCCGAGGTGGTGTATTTTGCTGATTTCAGTACCAAGAAATGTATCGCTGAGACTACAAGTCGGCGGGCTGGATGGGAACGTGGTTACGAAACAATTCGTGACTGTTGTGGTGCCAATTTTGGAGGTGATTTGCAAAAGGAATGTATGGGTGAAGAAGAAGAAGAAGCCGACACTAGTAGCACTGAACAATTAGTGAAATTCTATCCAGACTACGGCGCAAGAAACTGTGTCGAGGGGGACTCTACCACGAAAGCAAGTTGGGAAAGAGGTTTCGATACTAAGGCTGAATGCTGCGAAGTCAATTTCATTTGGGATCAATCAAGCATTTGCTTTCAGGGAGAAGAAGAAGTTGCAACTGATACCATAGCATCCACGACAACATCGACCACGACATCTACGGCAGCCACAGTATCTTCATCCACGATAGCATCAACCACAGCATCTACGACAGTATCTGCATCTACGACAGCGTTTAAGTCATCTACGCCAACATATACGCCAACTACTGGCAGTACCTCGCACATGCCAACATCGTCGCCAACAAAAGTGCCAACATCGTCCCCGACGATGAAGCCCACTACATCATCTCCAACACGAGCTCCTTCCAGCTCTCCAACTTCGTCTCCGATCATTATTGGCACGCCCACACGAAGTCCTGTTGTCTCTCCATCATCGTCGCCATCGAACTTCCCATCATATTCGCCTACAGCCTTTCCATCGACAGTAGCGCCTACAGACGAACCAACGCTCAATCCAAGCGGAACTCCAACTGCTCCCACTTCCAGTCCTACTGGAGAGTTGGAAAGTCTTCGTGCTGTGCTAGTGGAGAGATCTCCCATTAGCTCAGACAATCTATTATTGGAAGATTCTGCACAATATCGTGCTTTGGAATGGCTGGTTGGGAACACGATGTATGATTCGTACGCTCATGATCGCAAGATTCAAAGGTGGGCCTTGGTCACGTTTTACTACTCCCTCTACGGTAGTGAATGGGTTTTAAGTGACGGATGGACGAATCATGAAGGTAATTTGGAGCATGAATGTACATGGCATGGGATCTCGTGTACAGGAAGTGGAACCGTGTTGTCGATTGATTTGAAAGCGAACAACATCTTTGGGCATTTGCCAGATGAAATCTCTCTCCTCGTTGACCTTGAATACTTGGGGCTGTCAGAGAATAAAATCAGGAGCATTCCTGCGTCCTTCATCGACTTGCCAAAGTTGAAGGTCCTTGATATGGACAAGAATCGTTTGCAAGAGATTCCAGATGGAGACTACGGCTCGAGCGTTTTGGAGGAACTCTACCTCAGTAACAACAACATAGGCACCATTCCTGATGTGTTCTTTGAATTGCGTTCAGTGAAAGTTCTCTGGCTGGCAAATAATCAAATCAGTTCAACCCTGGAAGGATTCGGAAAAATGGCCCTTCTTCAAGAGCTCGATCTTGAGTCAAATCTTTTCTTTGGCCCTATTCCTGAAGAGATGTTTAGCTTGGTCAACCTAGTTGTACTGTACCTCTACGACAACGAGTTGGCAGGTCAGTTTCCTCCTGGCCTTTCTCAATTGGCGAGCCTAACCGAATTGGACTTGCATTCTAATCATATTGGGGGTGAGCTACCGTCAGAAATTGGCAAATTTCCGAAGCTGTCTGAGCTGTATCTTGGGAACAACAATATAGCTGGACAAATCCCTTCGCAGCTCTACGATGTGACAAGTCTGACCGTGCTAGACATTTCGGAGAACTTCCTCAACTCGACAATAGAGACTGAACTCGGTAACCTCAACCAATTGACAATTCTCGACTTACATGATAATTACAACACGAACAATAACGGTAAAGTCGACAGCTATGGAATATACGGATCCATTCCTGACACGATTGGTAGTTTGTCTCTCCTCACAGAACTGCGCTTGGACAACAATTACGTTCAGGGCAAGTTGCCACCGGCCATTGGAGACTTGAAAAGTCTACAAGTACTTCGTTTGGAGTCTAACAATTTCCACGGCAGTATCAAGGCAGTAGGAAACGCCATAAACCTGCAGTATTTGCATCTCTGGTCAAATTACTTCAATGGTGTCATCAGCAATAGCATTGGTCAGCTGTCTCAAGTAGTCGAAATATTCCTTGACGACAACGAGTTCACAGGAACTATCCCCTCGGAAATTGGTCAACTCTCGAGCGCAAAGTATATATCATTGGGATTGAACGACCTCGAAGGTGCTATCCCGCCATCGTTTGGAATGCTCTCGAGTCTTGAAAGGCTTGACTTGCAGGGTAACAATTTAAGTGGTGAAATACCGGCAGAGATTGGCAACATTCTGTCATTAGAGCGGATTAGACTGGAAGGAAATCAATTCTCCGGAGACATACCGAAAGCGGTTTGTAAGCTAGATAGCTTTATATCTGGGAATTGTGAAGTTACGACAGGGGCAGATATGACAGAGACAGTTGCGACAGAGACAACAATTGAGAACGGCTGGAGCTGCAACTGCTGCGCAGTTTGTGACGAACTTTAGCATGATTCATAATAAAAGAGATTCATTGGAGTGAAAAAGTACTAAGACTCATCCTAGAAGCAACAACTAGATAATGCTACGTCAACTGAAAAGAGTTGAGCACGGCCAAAATAGGGTAGAACGAGTAGATCCTGGTACGCGGTGAATACATTTGCAGTACAAGCAGACTCATATTTAGCACACGTTTACTTGTATTCAATCATAAAGAGCTCCTGCCTCTGATTTAATCCGGCATTCTGTAACGTTGCATCATTGTTGATTTGCCCTTGCTTTTCTTCGGATGATAGTTCAAACACTCGCCTGGGAAATCGTGTGACCAACCGCAGTGCTTTTGAATCTGCTCCACAAAGAAAAGAGGCATATTGAAATAAATCATTCATGGTAGCCAATTCTACATCAAATCTACGTCTTCCAGTGACATTGTCACCAGTGGTGGACCGGCCACGAATTTGAATATTACAAACTCCTTCTACTTTGTCATCGGCAGGTTCTGGAGCTAACTCTACCTCTGATTTTATTTCAACCACTGCCGCTACTGTTTGTTGCTTTTGCGATGTTGTATTATCAGATAACAGTCTACCCTGCCCCATAACACTCTGTCCAGACCCTTCTTTCACTTCCTCCTCACGTTGTTGTTCTTTTTTTGGCTTCGCATTCAATTTCTCCTCCTCCTCCTCCGGCGGTCCAATATCCACATTCAAATCAGTATTCACACAACTCACCACACCAAACTCCCCCGGCAATACACTCGACACAATCAAATCAAACGACACACCTCTCCTCCACGTCCGGATCACATCCCCCTTCGATAATGTCGCACGGGTACGCATCAAACTTTGTTCGAGGACTGCCTTGACATCTTTCAATTTGTAAAATCCATTCTGGATGGAGGAGGTGGTGGGTGTGAAGGTGCAATCGGTACCCGCGGGGAGAGAGTTGATGGGAGTGATTTCGATTGGTAAGTCGGGTATGTCGAATGCTCCGTAGGCAAGATGGCCTGGTGTCTTTTCGGTTTGTACATCAGTATCTTCAGGTGAGATGTCCATTATTGCATCGCCATCCGCATTATCCTCATTTGTATTATCCACAACATTATCATCAGTTGACAATAATGAAGTAGACGCAGCAGGATCAACAGTCCGCTTCACAGAAATTCGATGATTATTATTGTTGTGTCTTTCATTATTACTCCTCCCCATAGAATGCGAATTGCGCTGCAACAACGCACGAGCAATAGGTTCCGGCAAGCCCACACATCCATCTTCCTGTGTGAATTCTACAACTGTGCCGTGTGTGTACGAGATGTATCTGTGGGATAGTTCGTCAAGATAGGCTTCAATACTAATGGAAGTTTCTTCTTCTGCATCATTGTCGATAGTATTGTCGTTGTCGCTATCGTCATCACTCATGATTTCATCATTGTCATTAGTTGCTGACTGCATTGCGGAAGAAGCAGCAGCCATTGTCTGTGATGAAACCACATCTTCTCGAACACTCTCCACAAACGCCTTCATCTTGTCACTTGCCGGAAAACCCTCATACTCTGGATCCAATACACCAATACGAAATGCCAATGGGCGGCCATTCCGTCCACTACTACCCCATGGATCCAATCCCGAATTACTACTTTGGTTAGAGGTAAGTGCCTCCAAGATAGTGGGTGGTAAAGCAATCTTATCACCCTCACCGTGGATGGATGTTGCTTGGAGTTTCCATCCCTGTGCGTAAATTATTGGATGGTTGTCAAATAGACTTTTATTTTCGCTAGTAGATGATAATGGGGCAGCAGCAGTACCGCTAGTAGTAGTTTGCATAGACTCATTATTCGCTGTAGCCGAAGACACCACGTTCGTAACACCCAATTTCCTCTCAACACATCGTACAGATTGCACGACTCTATCTACAATCTTGGCATTCTGAAGAGCTTGCAATTTCTTTTTTCGCAAACGTGCTTCCGCCTTGGCTTTTGCGGCCTGAGCCTCTCGTCGTGCCTTGGTGGAGGCTGCACGGGCGTTACGGGAGGCACGTGATCGGGCTAGTGCCGACTTTTGATCGTTGGCGAGGCGTTGGGCGGCTATTTCAAAGTCCATTTCGATTGATATTATGTTGATGTTGTTTGGTTGAGGGCATCGACAGCGAGTAGCGAGCGAAGGTGATGGAATGGTGACGAAAATCGAAGATCGAAGATGGCATCTATCGCGAAAAAAGAAAGCAAGATTTGTTCTTTGAAAATGTCCCGCTTGATGAGGACTCCCTATAGAGAGAGCATATTCAATACTACTTCCAACGTAGAGAAACAATGATACTGAATTCCAACGTAGATAGGGCACGTGATGCAACTCATCATTCCAAATTCTCATTTTTTTTGTTGGTCATCGGCATGACGACGCGCCGCAACGATAAGTTTGGTGGTGCATTTTAACACAGAGCAACGATCACCATGTGGAGCCGCCTACGCCAAATACCAATCAAACACCCACTAGCCTTCGGCGTAGTCATATCCACAATCAAAACCTCCGCCTCCGACCTCCTCGTCCAAAAAGTAGTCGAGGGGAAAAAAGAAATCGATTGGAAACGCAATGCCGCATTTGCAACCTTTGGATGCTTCTACCTCGGTGGAGTACAATATGCAATCTACGTCCCTCTGTTTGGACGGTTGTTTCCCAATGCGGCGGCGTTTGCGTCCAAACCGATAAGGGAGAAGATAAAGGATGTACGGGGGATGGCAGCGTTGTGTGGACAGGTGTTTTTGGATCAGTTTGTCCATCATCCGCTGTTGTACTTTCCGGTATTTTATGGGACGAGGGAGATGGTCATGTCGAAGGAACCGGATTTGATGAGGTGTTTGAATACGTACAAGGAGAATATGAAGGAGGATTTGGCGGCCTTGTGGAAGGTGTGGGTCCCGTCGACGTTTATTAATTTTGCATTTATGCCCATGTGGGCGAGAATTCCTTGGGTGGCTGGAACATCGTTGTTGTGGACTTGTATCTTGAGTGCCATGAGAGGAGGGGATGTGTCACATGGCGAAGATCTGGAGGCTCCATTTCCCACTGGTACTACCTTTACACTGGTGAAGGAGGGCCTTGATGATATATTCGCCTGTCCTGTGGATGAGGACAAAGATTTAGCACATGTATGTATTTCAGGGGCAGGACCCGATCGAGTTGGTCACGTAGCCAGAATGGCTCGTACCATTGCCGACGCTGGAGGAAATGTCACCTATTCCAAGATGATCCGTCTGGGACAAGAGCACGTGTCATTAATGCATGTCTCATTACCACCCGAAAAGAGAGGAGAGTTGATAGACAAACTACACAATAACAAAGATTTGAAGAGCTTGAATATCAGAGCAAGTTCACTGGTACGTCGGCGAACAGGGACATATCAAAATGCTGTTGCTGGATTAAAGATTCATTGTGTGGGCGAAGATAGATCGGGGATGCTTGCTGCCATCGCCGAAGCTATTGCTCGACGAAATATGTCGATTGAAGATGTACAAACAGAGATTCGACGTGGAGAACAGAATAAGCGCGACTTTGTCATTAATGCAGAAGTGGTTACGACGAGTAGGATGGACCAAGAAGATTTAGATTCAGTGTTTGCGGACTTTAAAAAGCTGAAAGAAGAGTTGAACTTGCGTGTTGTTGATATACGGGTACAAATGGACGAGTAAATGATTGAGGCGGTAGAAAGAGGATGGTGAACATTTTGTAGATATCTCAAAACAAATAACTTTCGATTGATTCATTTACTGTTTGTCTATCTCTGTTTTTTCTCTGGTACATACTGAAGTAGCTGGGTTGCAGAGCTCAAGATTTCACTTGGATCTTGGTGATGACTTTCTCGTAAAAACGATCTAGGCATACGTCGGAATTGATATGAAAATGTGGAATGTGTATGGACCGGTACGATACTCCGCACTTATTTAGAAAAAAAAACAAGTACCCATGTCTCAGCAAGACGTAGAGCTCTTATGATGAACATCAGACTCAGACGAACAACAAATGATTTGATAATCCTCAAGGTACCACAGTTGTTTCGACTTAATCGTTCGGCTTTTTACTCCTCATGTAGATGCTCATTATCATCAAAATGATGAAGATTATCATTGTCTTCATCTTCATCGTTATCAATGAGATACAAGCGTAGACCAAATCTCCTTGCTGCGTGCGTGTAGGTATGATCAGCAGGATCGTGAATGTGCTCTTGCAAAAAGTCCCTCACATAATCAGAAACATGAACGATTATGTACCACACAGACGCGGAGAATTCCGCGAGATTGCTCAACACAGTGACAAGAAAACCAGGCAAAGAGGATGATGCAAGACTCTTTTCGATGAATGGATCTGCCAAAACGAGAAGAGTACTTAGAACAGCAGTAATGAACTGCTGTTCAAGCGCGGCCCTTTTTTTCTTCTTTTCTGCTTTCATTTTCTGCATGATTCCAGCACGGATTTTAGGAGGCAATTTGTTCACGTCGTCGTCGTGGTTCTTCAAGGCTATAAAGAGGACCTCGATCCACAAAACAATGAGACCAGTAAACATTAAGTTGAGATAGACTGGTCTCCAGCAGTCTGTGGCATCACTTATACCCTGTGGGGCATATGTTTGGCAAGCTCCTCTATCGATTAGAATCCTATTCTCCTCTCTGATTGAAGGTAAGATACGGCAAAGTGAGCAGGGGTTTAGGTATCACGAATTTTGAATGTGCAAGCATCACCAAAAATCACACATGACTTACGACAAAAACTGACCAACAAGCCAAAGCGCCCACGCCGTAACTCTGATTGTTGCAGCGCCCAAAGTACTTCTCGTGTACACATAAAACATATACATTTCATGCTTCTTTTTGTACAAGAGATGATCATCGTCTTCGCGGCGGTTCCTGGTCAAAATTGCGTACTTGACTCCTTGCCAAATGTTTGAACTTGCATGGAAGACTATGGCAGCATACGCAAATTTGATAATACGGTGTTGGTTGGCAGGATTTTCCAACGTCATAATTGCCGTTATGCAGGTGTGTAACAATACCGTGAATAAGGCGAACTTTCCAAAGATCCGATGAGCTTTTCGGTTTATCTCGTCAGTCCGGGACCATCCGTTCTTCTTTGCCTTGTAGATCTGGATGAAGCCAACGACGAGCCAAATGATGCCAATAGCCAAGTGGAGACCAAAGAGGTAATCTATTCTTCCGTACTTATCTTCCTTGGGAGGAGGCGGATAACTGGCTGGAATCTCGTCAAGAACTTCAGTGTACCTGTTTCAATTGATATAGGAGGACGAAGGGCAATTTGTAAGGGCTGTGAAGTGTGAGAACATCATTTCCGTGCTTGGGTTCACAGTTTCACTTACGGGATGGCAGTGAGATTAAGAGTTCCGCAGCCAAATGCATGTGAAATCAAATTCAAAGGCCCTTGCAGCGTGATGAAGTCATGCGCCCACCTCCCTTCATAATATCTCGTAATTCCCATAGGAATTGTGATTACGAAGTGCCACATGAATATCCACATGACAAAAGAGTCAAGCTGCGTTGGGACAAAAGGAAGTATGAATCGCTTCTCAAATGTTAGCATGAATCTTCGAAACCTCGACTGATTCGCCCTGCCTAAGTTGTGCTCGTAGAGAGGACTCGTGACATTATGGAGAGGCTCGCCTCCAGAAATAAAGATGAAGTGGTGAGTAACCAAGTAGATAAGAAGGAGCAGGATGAAGATGATGAGAGTACCACCGCCACCTTCTTCACACATGTCTTCCCAGGAAGTGAGTTTGAGTGCAGGAGGGATAACCGACTCGGGAGGCGTCCCTTCATTGGAAAACAAGCCCATTGTATGCAAAGTAGTATTTGGATTCATGTCGATTCTTTTCTGATTTTCTAGAGGCCGGATTGCTGGGTTCAAGGTCGATACCTGTTTGCCAATGTCTTGAAGAATGAACACTACCAACGCATCGCACAAGAGTTCGAGTGAGCGAGGCTCGTACAAAGTAAGAAGATTGTACAAGAGCTTGCTTCCGTCAAGGCGTGTTCCGTGAATAAATGCTTCCGTCAAAGTACCTTGAATTTGTTCGCTTGAATTTTGTATTAATTCCGCAAGTAGAGGGTCAAATTTCGTGACCCATCATTTGTCTTCGTGATTAATTCAGACTTGACCTTTTGGGTAAGTAGGAGTATGGTAGTATCTCTCCGTCGTTTCTCTACTGACACTGGTGTCTCTCTACTTCGAGAGTAGTGACTAAAATAATCTATCTATCTATCTCTCCGTCGCCGCGTGCGTGAGCCCCAAAATCTTGACAGTGGGTATATATCAGCTCATACTCCCCGTAAAATGACAATATACCCTCAAAATGACCCAAAACTTCGTGAAACCTCTCCCCAAATCGATTCTTTGTGGGCACGCCCTATCGTACTCCCCGAATCTGGGGCCTGACCACCTGCAGGACATGTCACATCTACCTAGTCTAGTATTTTGTCCGTACTTAGACTTAGAGTACATAGCCACAGTGCGGAATAGTCACTTTGTTCTTGCTGCCATCGCCGAAGCAATTGCTCGACGAAATATGTCGATTGAAGATGTACAAACAGAGATTCGACGTGGAGGTGGAGAACAGAATAAGCGTGACTTTGTCATTAATGCAGAGGTAGTTACAACGAGTAGGTAGGATGGACCAAGAAGATTTAGATTCAGTGTTTGCGGACTTTAAAAAGCTGAAAGAAGAGTTGAACTTGCGTGTTGTTGATATACGGGTACAAATGGACGAGTAAATGATTGAGGCGGTAGAAAGAGGATGATGAACATTTTGTAGATATCTCAGAACAAATAACTTTCGATGATTCATTTACTGGGTCGCAGAGCATCAAGATTTTCACTGGGATCTTGGTGATGACTTTCTCGTAAAAGGAATACGTCGGAATTGATATGAAAATGTGGAATGTGTGTAGACCGGTACTCCGCATCTTAAATGTCAAAAATTGTCAGCTTTCAGATTTTGGATTTTACCAGGAGGGGTGGCCTCGTACGTAGAACCATACTAATTCCGCTAAGTAACCAAGTTGTCAGCCACGAGACATCGGACAGTTACTCCTGTAACCATTTTTGCTAATAGTGTGGCAGCCACGAGACATCTGAGAGTTACACATGTAACGATTTGGCTGACAAGTTTCCCGAGCCACCACCACCGACCATCAAATAAAAATAATAGTGTCCATGAGAGAGAGATTCACCATGGAACATTAAATAGACAACATAGATCATCAACAATATGTCGTCAAACAAAATGAAGTATGATGAATGGGCTGACAAGCAGCGTAAAGAGAGAGGGGACACAGTAGAAGTAGGCTCGAAACGATTGAGGAAGGTAAATCCAAAATATGTCGACAACCAAAAAAGTCACAGCAACACCTCCATTGCCCAAAACAACATCAATAATGAAATTGAGTCGAATGCTGTTTCGTCCAAAGAGGTACAGGCGGAGCGACATGGGGAGAATGGGTCGTCCCCTGCAACGCAGCGTCTTGTCAAAACATCTACTATGAATAATATTAATGACACAACTTCCGTCAATAATGCACCCTCCGAATCTCTGCCGTCTACCTCCAGATCTACCTCCCCCCTTCTCGTCAATGATCCGCCTGCCCCCCCAGCAACAGTGATTGCCGCCGCTGAAAGTCAACCAACAGAATCTGCCGTATCTTCCCTCCATCCTCCTGGTGTTCCCGAAAAAAAATCCAACATGGCGGCAGCGGACGGCAACAAGTCTGATGTACCTCTTACTAAGTCTAACAAAAAGGAGGATGGCATTGGCATTGGCAACATCACTAAATCCAAAGAACGGACAATCACGCTGAAAAATGTTGATGCCACTGACACAACACCCCCTCCGTCATGGCCCGATAAAATTGCATGCAGAGAAGATATCCGCAGAATCGATGAAAATGGCGAATGGATTGAATGTGCTCTTTGTCTTGGCACTGGACGGACAAACGGCATCATTTCTATGAAACCAAAATTCAATGTTTATAATTGGAGTGGGCCGGGTGGTCACTTGACCACCCAAGGACACTTGAATCATGTGGCAGCTCGTGAAGGTGAAAAGAGAGAGAACAAGAAAAGGGGCAAGAAGAACAAGACACAGACTGGTAGTTCGATGACGAAGTTTTATCCAATACAGAAGAAGAAGAAACCAGAGGTCAAACCTCGCAATTCAACCACAGACATAATTGATGTGGAGGCTGCTGGTGTCTTGGATTCTGCGTAAGTTGCTCATGCTATTTTGTGTGTACTATTTCAACGCATCTGTAGTTAATGATTTGTTGTTTGTTGTCTCTTTTCAGGAAATCAGCATGTGCTGGAATATTCAACTCAGTAAATGGGGATAAGACAAGTCATGTCAAACTGTACGCGACTTACGTCAGGCCACTGCCAACGCAGGGATGGATTGTTGGTGTCTACGCTGGCGCTCCATCAATTGTATCAAGGTCGTGCACTAAGAGGGGAGTCTTTCCGGGTAAAGATGGTGGAATGGTTTGCAATGATTGCAAAACATTAAGGCTGAAGAAAGGTGGTAGCAATCCAGGCACCTGTTTGAATAAATGGCGTACTACTCTCTCGAGGGCTCTTGAACTGAGACGAAGGTCTAATCTTTCCGTCATCGACATGGAAGATGCCATCAAGTTCACTAAAATTAGTGATACACAGTTCAACTCCTGGGGACTCCAGCTCCTGCAAGAGACAAAGAATCTTGTTGACTACTACAACTACATGTGCTCGTTACGAAGCAAGACTGCCCCCCGCAGTGATCAATTGACGTTTGAGTACGTTCCTCCAGACTCTGTCCCCGGTGTTGATGACTTATTCAAAAATGCTGCAGAGCTGTACAAAAAGAAGCCAGCCTTTCGAAACTCTATCATTGTTGCTCTGATGAAAGCTGCCGTTGCAAAGGAAAAGTATGGGTCCAATGCAGCCACAGAAGAAATTGTTGTCAACTTCTTTCGCTTCATTAACACATATGATCCAACCGCCGCGCAAGTGGTCTCTGCAAACCTTGGGGGGCCATGTACCCGCTGGATGAAGAAGTTGAATGCCAAAGAAAGGGAGCCGTGTATTTGTGATTCTGGTGAGAAAGATGCACTAGTTGTTAAGAGGATTGTTGATGCAATCAAGAGACGTCTTTCACCGGATGAGAAAATTGGAAGCAATAGGGGTGAGTCCTTTTCTCTTGCGATTGATGCGACAAAGGTTGCAACGGTCGTGGAAGTGAGCTATGGGTATGGTGCTATTTTGGGAGGGGAATATCCACAGCACATCATTCCTATCGTAGGGATGTCAAAAGATGATGTGAAAGCAATGTTGGATAGTGATAAAATTCCGAAAGCCACCGAAGTGAAGGTTTGTGTTCTGACGTTCCAGAATGCTCCCAAAGGAGTGGCGAAATCAGAAATTGTTGCTGCACGGCCGCAATCAAATAATGAATCGAATGAGTTTGTCAAGGCAATGGAGGTTGCGACAGCATCTGGTCTGAATTCCTTGGGCATTCCCTCTCGTCATTTTCTGAACTTTACTGTTGATGGCGTATCTTGTGAGAGCAGGCACGTGTGGCTTGCTATTTGTGAGTTCCTCTCCTGCAAACAAAACCACACTGGCGCCACAGATGCCAAGCATAACTGCAAGTCTTGGCGTCATCAAGTTACTGCTGGTGGCGATGTAGTTTGCGCTACAATGGGCAAGTTTACCATTGATGCTGGTCTTCTTAAACTGGGCAACGTCTCCATGGAGTTACTTCGACCGCCCGACTTTGCATCCGATCATCTTGTCCTGAAGCTTTACTCTGATGATAGCATTCGCAAGATCTTTATGGCTGAACCGCGGTTTGGATCAACATGTGATGGAGATAAAGTTGTATTGGCTATGACACTCTTCTTCCTTCGCCTGCATCTCCATGCACTTGACGGTGAAATTCCTGCGCTACATCGAGCTCAGTACTTGTGGTGTTCTATGATATGGCTTACAACAATTAATGGTGTATCTATGATCACGAAACGAAATGTTGTAGTAGAGGTTATCTCATTAATGTTTCTTGTGTTGAGAGATGATGTCCCCAAGCCGAGGTTCACCACAAGTGAAGCCGCTGAGCATATGTTCGGGCAACTTCGTCAAATGATTCGAGAGTTCACTGTGTTGGAATTTGCGCAGCTTGCTGAAAAATTAAACCGCCGCATGAAGCAAATGTACAAGCACCTCTTCCGACCATCCCGAGACCCACAGAAGGGATACCAAGCCACGTGGAAAAACTTCTTTGAGGCAACTCTAGCGCCCAGTGATGATACGATGATGAGGGGGACTGTTATTATTTCGGATGATGGTGATTATGTTGCGCAGCAGATGTGGGAAACTGTGTCGAAAATTATTACATTCTCATCCAAATACATGAGGAAGTTGTTTGATGTACTTGGTGTATTAAACAATGAAATATCACCCTTCTGTAGATCATTCTCTTCCCGTATTGATCTGAGAGATGAACTAATCCGCTACCTTCCCCGCACATTTACTTACGAAGATGTTCAGGGGAATGCTGACAATTCGGCTGGAGCGATGCAAGATGACGACAATGATGAAGGTAAGGATGATTTTGCTGAGCTGATAGAAGATCGCATTAAGCGCTTCGGTGAAGAAATGACGAAGGCTAATGACAGTGGGAAGAAGGGAAAGGATGATAATGATATTATTGTACTGGGGGGTGATGATGAATTGACAGCTGAGGATCAAACGCCCTTCACTTCTACAATCGCAGGTTCAAAGAGCCACGCAGAAAAGTTGATGTCGAGCTTCCGCAGTATGATTGTTTCCACTTCAATAGAAGAGTTGCAGGATTGTGTACTGACTGCAAGTGCAAGCCTTGCTTGCACAGAACATGTTATGGGTTCTACAAGCAAAGAAAGGAAAGTGAAATCATTGGTGCAGCGTTGGATAGCTTCTCCGCCCGAACGTATTAAATCAAATGAAGATGGTGAAGTAGTTGCTGAGGATATTCTCATCGAGAGGGATGTTGTTATTATTGCAAACGTGAAGATTGGAAATGGAGCAAACGCTACTACGGTGCAACGACCATTTCGTGTCATGGTGATTCATGATAAACATTACAACAAGTGGATGATAAGTCAATCGTCTAGTAAGAAGTGGGGGAAAGAAGCAAAGCCATACAAGGTAGACATTCGAATGCTCCGGAAGAATGAAGTTGGTGAGTATGAAGATGTCGAATTATATGATGCAGATTACAACAAGGAAGAGGTTGCAAAGCGTATTGGAGAGAATTTGATTCTCGATGTAGTTGGAAAGTTGCATGTAATTGGTTGAGTTCATTAATAATGGGGTTATTTCATGTTAGACTTTTGTAGAGGTTCAGCCTCCCTACCCATGTAACCCGATGTTACAGATCCTAGTACAAGTTTACGTAGGAATTAAATTCCTACGTCATCAGCGAGGAAGCCAGCAGTTACACATGTAACGATTTCGCGGACAGGTTGAGGCCACCCCTCCTATTTTACCACACCTCGATATGGAGGAACATTTCAATGGCTACAACATGTTGTTGTGTAGCTAATAGCCAGCCCCCCTCATCATGACAGAATCATCTCAACAAGAGACAAGAAATACCAGAGAACCCGTTTCTCTGGCGGTTGCCGCAGACGTCGCGCAGATACGGCTTGAAGAGAGTTCTCATCGACATTCCAAACATGCCATGGGTGAGGCAACTGCTCATCGTCTGAAATCATTACTGTCCCATATTTCGCCTCCGCTGAGCGACTCATTGGCATCGGAATTGGGTGATCCTCCTAGAAAGTGCGCATCAGAGCCTTTGTCAAAGAATGATGTGATAGAAAAGAATGGCAATCATGTTGATGGTGAAAATATAGAGGCATCAGTAGATGAAGAGGGAAAAGTGGAAAGTCCACAACCACAAGCACCATCACATATTCCACAACATCATCATCATGCTGGGAATGGTTTTAAAAGGTTTCTTGATCAGGTTGGAAACATCTTACATCATTCTCCATCTCATAATCGCCATCACCATCAGGGCCATAGATTCAACAGTGTTCAAACGAATGAGACTACAACCCATCACAGTGACACAAAGACTGCTGGATGTGATCCATCAGTTTGTACTATTCCTTCTACAAATATATGTAGCAATAAAGAACAGAAGAAACATGCGGACCAATCTCAGCCACTGAAACAACAAACCACCACGAAACAGCAAAAGCCACGGCGTCATTTGCCTTTATTTCACTCATCTCCTCGACTCTCACTAAAGAAAAAGTTTCACCTACCATCAATATTTCATACAAACACTACAATATCACGAAACGTATTATCTGAACAACAGCAAAAAGAACAAAGGGAGAAATCTCTAAAGCAACAATACCGTGGAGTACTCTTGTCTGGGACTACGACTTGGGATCAGCACGAGGCAAAAGTAATGTCAATTTTACATATTTGTGAGCTTTACCAGCGTGGACATGATTTGAAAGAGTACAGTGAGAAGGACAATGATGATGGTGACACAACAGATGATTCACTGCAAAATGATACTCCTGTGGACGACACTATTGAAGCTACAAACGCATTATTTGAAACCAGAGCTAGACGCACTCTATCTTCCATTGGGTTTGAGTTTAAACGAGACAAGTGCAACGCTTGCACTGAAAGTAATACAGCGGACGAATGTTGCGAACAATGTATAACGCGGCTTTACCATACACCATCCAACACTGCTATAACAAACGAGAATAGACGGGAGTTTATTGCAGATGGTAAAATGTATGATGCTATCGCAGATCTTTGTCAATCGGCAGCACAAGAAATTATGGCGGAGGCTTGTGATCTTGTGTGGGTTACTGTGTGCGATGGAAAGGGGGGTGGTCTTAGTGCTCGATTTGATAAACAATCTTCCAGCTCATCATCAGATTCCAAGTCTACTAGAGATTGGCCAAAAGATGACGAGGGAAATATTATTGTGCTGGAGCCTATTCGAGCACTTGTTGGTAGATGTAAGAGCGGAACTGAAAATGAACACCGGTCCAATGATACATTCTTGGTTTCGACAGGAAAAGGCAAAGTCTCAGCTGGAATATTCAGTCGTCAACACTTGCTCACAACTGGCCTTGAACCCTCCACGGCTCTGCCGTTACTACGAGAAGCTCGAAGTCGTGGTATGAATTGCGTAGTGATTGATCCAAATGCAAGAGGTGATCGTGTTGGGATGGAAACATTCCAAGCAAGTGTCCGAAGCTTGTTTCAGCAAGATTGTAGTGTTGAAGGAGTGGAGGATGCAATTATTCCTGCTGCAAATAGTGATGGATGCATTTACGTTTTGGCACACTCGGCAGCAGGCGGTCAACTTGTACGCTACCTGTTGGACCAAAATCAAAGTACCTTGCTTCCGAGGATACAAGCCATCACTTTTACAGACTCAACTCATTCCATCCAATGGCTGAAGCGACATCCTCACATCTCATCATTGATACAATCATCAAAGGCACTGTATGTCAGATCAGCAAATCCATTGCGCGACGATGGGTGGGAGAATGCCAAGCCTGGTGATGAATGCGATAAGGATCATTTTTGGAGTCATCGATTTGGTCAAATCAAGACAGTTTGGGCTGGTACGACGGATCATTCCTTGACGAATTGGGCGGCACGTGCTTCGATTTGGGAACATTTTGATAGGAATGCGAATGACGATGAAGAAGAAGCCCCATTGCAAACAGACCAAGTTGTTGAGAAGTAGTAGTCACATCTTGACTAAAGAGCTAATTGACAAATAATAGTATATCACTACATCATACACGATTAAAATTACTATATATCTTGTCGTCAAAGTCTCAATTCACTGCATCTCGATCACGTGTCAAAATAAACATCGACCCTTTATTCCCACGTCCAATCCTCACACTATCACTCACATACGTTGTCTCGACCCAACCCGAATCATACGAACCCTTAATCTTGGCACGAATGTCAAACAAAAAGCTAATATCGACCGGTCCAACCTTGGCAGTATCAAATCCAACAATAGCCCTTAACGGAACATTGGGACTTTGTCGAAATGGTCCACCAACTATTACCAAACCCAACCCAGTCTGAATTTCATTTGTCACTCTTTGACTTTCCAAATCAAATGTTTGTTTCGCAACATTACTGGAGGCATCTACAGGAATACCCCCTCCGCTAACTGCTCCTTGCAATCCTGCCTTGCTGGTGTTGACGGTTACTTCATCTACTTCCGCTGTCCATTTTTCATCTGCATCTACATTGTCAATGTCGCTTGGAGCAGTGTATTGGAGGTACCAATCCCCACCGAGAATTTTCGCTTCCTTTGGATCTGATAGTAGTGATGGACTTGGGGGGGCGGATGTTTCCAATTTACGTACCAGGCTTAGGACACGAGCTTGTGTGTCAATGTCTGCATTCTTTCCATTTGCTGTGCCGGAGATTTGTTGTAAGAGGACTGCTTCGTCGTTGGCCAAATTTTTGTTGGTGCTTGCTTGTGCTTGGAATGTGGGTGGTTTGAAGATGGTTCCTAAGTTGAATGAATGGGCTGTCACCAGTAGTTGGCAGATTAGGAGGGCTGTTGGTGATCTTGTCATGGTGAATGTTGTGTTGCAAAGAAGTACTGTGCGTATGATATTTTGAGCAAGAGGCAAGGCAAAATAGCAGGGTACGATATATGGTAGCATTAAGAAGCAAAGCAAGATCCTGGAGCAAAAAGTGCATGCGTGGTAGCGTTGGAGGAAGGTTAATATTTAGCAAATGGGCTACATAGTGCATTTTGTAACACCATTCAGTATGATATTAGCTTGGAGCTCCTGTCACGCCATTTGTTGTCGACTTGCTCAACATCATAGTCAGCACATAATAAGTATATAATGCGTGCCGCGACCGGAAAAGATATTTTATTTGTAGTGTCATTCTGATTTGTCGCTTATTTGTACTCGCCGCCACCACATCTGGTAACATCGCCGGCAAAAGAAGAATCTATCAGTAACTATTGAAAGTGACACACGTGAAAACAAAGGGGAATGCAGAACTACGGCGGAGAAAAAAAGAAGAACGCAGCACAGCTCCAAGAAGAGATTGATCGGTTTCAAAACAGTATCAACCGGCAACAGCAAGCTTTATATGCCACCCTTGGTCTGTTCTTTCTGTGCATTGCCCTCGTGCACTTGTTGATAGTATACATTCATCCGATCAAATCTTCATCGAAGAATTTTTTGCAGCATTTCCTTCCAAAGATTGTACATCAAGAGCTATAAAAAATTATATACACACAAAAAAAATGGGGGAAGCTACTATGTCCGCTGATGACGACAATAAAGAGATGGAACTTCTCTCAGCATGGTATTGCCCGTATGCACAAAGAGCTTGGATCGCAATGGAACTCAAATGTCCAGGAAAATTCAAACTTACGGAAGCGTTACATATCACATCCCCCGATGGTGTCTATTCCAAAGATTCTCTGAGTAGAATACCCCTGTTGACGGAAAGTAATCCACTTGGACAAGTTCCGGTAATCATTGATCGAAGAAGAGGCAAAAACCCAATGCCTGTTTGTGATAGCTTGATTTGTGTCGAGTACATTGACGAAGTATACAGTGATGATGATGATGATGATAGCTCAAACAGGCTCCTTCCTGGTGATCCAGCTCAGAGGGCTGACGCAAGGATGTGGTCCAACAGACTCAATGATGACATTGCCACAACATTTTATGTGCTGTTATTGAATCAAAATGAAGAAGATCAAGAAAAGTCGGCTGACAAAATGCTAAGTGCCATACGAGACTTTTGTCAGAGGTGCAAGGGACCGTTCTTTTACGGGGATGAGATGAGTATAGTTGATATTACCATAGCACCATTTATCGTTGGTGCGAGGATGGAGGCTGTATTGAAACATTTTCGTAAGTTTGAAGTGCCCGCAACGCCAGAGTATTCCAAGTATTTTGAGTGGAGAGATAATGTGTTGAGGCATCCTGCGTTTGTTGCTACGGCGGCACCTGATTTTGAATCTATTCAGAGAGTTTACCGCCGTTATGCAGATGGGACAGCGTTGATTGTAAAGAGCAAAGAAACATAGAATGTTAAAGTAGATTATTTGTAAACGCCTTCATTCATGTTGCACGTCACGAAGCCTTCCTTTTCGATCTCTTTGCCTGTGGTTCTTCGTCTTCTTCGTCGGCATCAACATCGATTATTCCATGGTTTCGCTCCAAATCAAGCAGAGATGACCGAGCAGCTTGCAATTCTCTGGACGCATCTACATAGCCTTTTAGTGCTGATTCCATGGATTCCTTCCATCGTTGAGCAGAAATTAAGCGCTGCTTTGCTGCTGCAATAGCTGAAGTGTAACTAGATGCAGATGAAGGTATTGATTGTGTAGGTTGTGTGTGTGAAGTTACGGTGGGCCCGGTGCTTGTAAGTAAAGGTAAGATCGATTCCAATAAGCTAGCACCTTGACCAAGAGAATTTGAGAGCACAAGTTGTTCACATGTGAGGTTGGGAGTATTCATCTTTGAAAGAAAGTTTCTGAGTGAAGCAGAGGCTCGAAGATGGCTTTCGTCGATACATCTCCCTGAAATAATTCCGTATACATCATTTTCTACAGCCCATTTGTTTAATTGCTTTTCGAGATTGCCTTTTTCATCTTTACAAGGAATAGTATTTGATGAGTGCTCTAGTGTTGGTGGTGGCCTTCTGCCTGCAATGCAATTCCAGCCCTGGAGAGGCGGTTTATCTTGCTCATCAGGACTTGTTTCATGAAAGTAATAGTCGACACCTTTTGCGTTCGATATGAAATAACACACATCGCAATGAGATTTGCCAGGCTCTGTCATTAGACATGGTTGGATAGTTAATTTTTCTCCGCAATCACTTGTCCTCTCGTACGTGACGGTTTGAGAGCTCACACATCCATTTGTTATCAGTGATGGAGAGACTTCATACCTTCCATTCACAATTTGATTTCCTGCTCCCTTTACAATGTACGCTTCTGGAAATCGACACGCAGCGATCAGATTTTCAATCTCTTCCAATCCAAACAACTTGTGCACTTGTGATTCTGATTGAAGTAGCTTCAGAGTCAGGCTTCTCCAAAATTGATTAAAATCTGACATGACTTGTGGTGTTGACAGTGATAGTTTTTTACAAAGTCTCTGCAAATCGCGACGAATCAGATAAATGTTTTGCGTTGTGTATATTGTCAAGTCATCTAACCCAATCAGATGGTCCATCGTAGCCCGAGAGATTCTGCGCGGAGCTTCGTCCAGGCTCATAACGAACGTAGCCTCTATACTCGCAAGCAGGAGCAAATGCAGTGTTTCTATATTTGGAAATTCCGCAGCTTGTACAGCTAACCTTGTCACTAAATGATGAAAGCCTCTGCGACTGGAGTGACCAAATCTTTTGATCATATCCACCCGAACTTCTGGGTTGCCACTAGATTCTGAATCCCCATAGTATGCCTTCTGTTTGTCGAATATACTCGCAATAGCGTCTAATGTCGTGCATCTTTTAGCGTCACAATAACTTATCAACTCTTTGCCGACAATATCAACAGATGTGCGTAGAATAGCGACAATTATTTGATTTTTCTTCTCGCCTCTAGCAACCTGCTGGTCTAGAATTGCGTCAACAATCGATTTCAAGTATGTGACACTAAACTGCTGTGCTTCTTTAGTATCGTGGTATTTCAAAACAACATATTCCAACGCATCGAGCACTTTTTTCGAGGAGAAGACTTGTTTTGGAAAACATGCAGTATAATATTGAGTGACACGAATGCATCAGAAGAGCAGCGGCAAACGAAGCGAGTTATCGTACCTTTCAGCGACTTGTTGTCGATTCCATTGCCCACTTCTTTCCAGAGTGCCTCGGCCGCCGTTATAGACTTCTTTGACATGATTCTGTTATTTACTTAAGACGCTGTAGCAGAGACAGCTATAGAGACAGCCTGTTGAGTAGGTTGTGTTCCGTTGTGTTCGAAGTTCGAAGCACGACGCAATGGACAAGCGCGAAGATTTTATGGCAGTTGTAGAATTTGTTTAGCCAGTAGTATTTGATGATCGGTATCATTCCCCGAGAAGAAGCAGTTGGCCGTATGGCTCAGTGTTTACGATGCGCTCCTTTATTACAGCGTATTACTACATAGCGATGTTGCCATCGTGCTCTCTATCTTCGTGCTTTGTGACCTTTTGTGACAGCGGTTGTTAGGGTTAGGCAATTTATATTTTTGTACTTCGTGACTCGAGTTAAGTACTATAGCTAATGACTCAGTTAAAAACATTTGAGATTTTCATTTCTACATCATATGCATTTACGCACTCCTTCTATATGGTACACTGACCGCTATTTGCTTTGCAAAGTTTGCAATTGGAATGATCGAATGAAGGTATATGTAGAGATTCCAGATGCTGAAGTACTTCTATGAGAGAACAACTCTAACAGCTAGCTTAAGTCTAGCCGAAGATAAGGAAGCACATTCTTGATCACCATATCAGCACCACATGTAACGCGCCTCTCTTTCCTTGCACTATCCGCATCTATCTTGGCTTTCTTTGCTCTCCTCTCTCCACAGTTCTCTTCCTTTTCATCGAGTTTGGTCTTCCAAAGAGCAAGTTCCAGCAGAGTTACTCCCTCTTTGACATATTTGTAGTGTTCACCTTTGTAATGCTCAAATTGGTCGACTACCGATTCCAACCATTGTACAATTACTTCCGTCTTTTCTAGGGAAGTTGTGTGGGGAAGAACCTGATTTATTCGATTGATTTCTGTAATAACGTAATTTTTCCAGCTGTCCATGTGTAATGATGAAATAGTTGTGTGGATCCCCCCAACAAGATCAACTGTTGTTAGCTGCTCACACCAGTTAAACTGGTCATAATTCTGCCAAATCTCATGGATTTGAAATAGATCTCTCTTCGGCGGGATGGCGATGCGTTGAAGTTTCTTACAGGAATGGAA
Source organism: Skeletonema tropicum (assembly GCA_037178625.1). NCBI lineage: Eukaryota > Bacillariophyta > Thalassiosirophyceae > Thalassiosirales > Thalassiosiraceae > Skeletonema > Skeletonema tropicum. Next base: position 2,049,329 of record CM074134.1, on the reverse strand, counting down.
TGCAAGTGATCCAATTGTTTCAAGTTGTTCCGACAACTCGATATCTGTTATGGCTTTGCAGTCACAGAAGGCAGATTTCCCGATGTTAGAAACTGATGGAAGCTTGAGATGCTTTAGAGGGCATTCAGAAAACGCATAGTCTCCAATTGTTTCCAGTTCTTCGCCAAACTCCACATCCACTAGATTATCACATGCACCAAATGCCGCATAGCCGATTTCAGATACAGATTTGAGATTTATCTGCGGCAAAGATCTGCAAGCCTCGAACGCACTCTTCCCAACTTTTCTGATCCCTTCGTGAGTCTCCACCTTCACCAACCTCCTCTCACTCCATGAAAATGCGTTTGCATCAATCTCATCGACTGATTTATCGATGCGGACGTGAGTGACATGCAGAGGAGCCTCCCCTCCCCTGTAGACAAAAACTTCCCCATCGTCGTTATTATCATCTGCGTGGTCCGCCATAATAATAAGTATGATTGGTTAGGCTGCGCTGCCTGCCTTGCTGCCTGAGACTCCTCCCTACTTTTATCCAAGCCAAAGTGATCCGCTAAGTATGTCTCTACAGGCTATGTAAATATTCAGTCAGCAAAAGGGATTATGTATAGTGGCTACAATGAGGCTGTTATCGTTGCATGTTGCAAGCTATTAGGAGGGGTGGCCTCAACCTGTCCGCGAAATCGTTACATGTGTAACTGCTGGCTTCCTCGCTGATGACGTAGGAATTTAATTCCTACGTAAACTTGTACTAGGATCTGTAACATCGGGTTACATGGGTAGGGAGGCTGAACCTCTACGAAAAGTCTAACATGAAATAACCCCATTATTAATGAACTCAACCAATTACATGCAACTTTCCAACTACATCGAGAATCAAATTCTCTCCAATACGCTTTGCAACCTCTTCCTTGTTGTAATCTGCATCATATAATTCGACATCTTCATACTCACCAACTTCATTCTTCCGGAGCATTCGAATGTCTACCTTGTATGGCTTTGCTTCTTTCCCCCACTTCTTACTAGACGATTGACTTATCATCCACTTGTTGTAATGTTTATCATGAATCACCATGACACGAAATGGTCGTTGCACCGTAGTAGCGTTTGCTCCATTTCCAATCTTCACGTTTGCAATAATAACAACATCCCTCTCGATGAGAATATCCTCAGCAACTACTTCACCATCTTCATTTGATTTAATACGTTCGGGCGGAGAAACGCTGCGTTGCAGGGGACGACCCATTCTCCCCATGTCGCTCTGCCTGTACCTCTTTGGACGAAACAGCATTCGACTCAATTTCATTATTGATGTTGTTTTGGGCAATGGAGGTGTTGCTGTGACTTTTTTGGTTGTCGACATATTTTGGATTTACCTTCCTCAATCGTTTCGAGCCTACTTCTACTGTGTCCCCTCTCTCTTTACGCTGCTTGTCAGCCCATTCATCATACTTCATTTTGTTTGACGACATATTGTTGATGATCTATGTTGTCTATTTAATGTTCCATGGTGAATCTCTCTCTCATGGACACTATTATTTTTATTTGATGGTCGGTGGTGGTGGCTCGGGAAACTTGTCAGCCAAATCGTTACATGTGTAACTCTCAGATGTCTCGTGGCTGCCACACTATTAGCAAAAATGGTTACAGGAGTACATAACTGTCCGATGTCTCGTGGCTGACAACTTGGTTACTTAGCGGAATTAGTATGGTTCTACGTACGAGGCCACCCCTCCTAAGCTATTGCATCATCAGTAGGGGAATCATTTTAGGATTAGGCAATGATGTAGTATCCCACCCTAGGAGTTATATATTGATTTCAGATCGTGACTCGAGTTTTAAATGATCATTATTACATAGATATGAATTACCTATTCAGCTCGTGACTCGAGATAAATTTTAAGATCTTTTCCTTCCAACATTATTTGCATTTACGTAGTCCTTATCTTCTCTCAATCAAGATGAAGATGCCACCATCACCATAGGTGGTGGTAAAATGATATTGGCAGTAGATACTCCTTAATGGACATTGACAACGATAAATAAACGAAGATGACGGCACTCATCTCAACAATCTCCACAACTCCTAATCAATCATCACTGGAGGCCGCCGCCCAAAACGCATGCACCTCATTAGTAAAGCACTACAGTGATCCGATACATCAGAATACAACTGCCGATAATGGAGATGAAGAAGACGAACTTCAATCAAAAGTAGACTCTCGTGATGAGAAGTCATCACTGCCTCCTCTTCCAGCAGTGTGTGAATTTTGGTACCGCAAATTGTTAGAGGTGTGTCATGAGGAGTCGGGTGATGAAGCAATATCACTTGCAATAATACGAGAGCTACTTGGCTGTTATGAAACAATCATCCGTCCCGTGTTAATTGATAAGGCTCATTCAGTGAACGGGGCAGTGAAAGTAATTGAGCATTATGAGCTTCTTCTTGCATATTTTGTCAAGAATGCTGCAGATGTAGATGTTAGCAGCGACACGGCAACTTCTTGTGGAGTGGATGGAGTGGTTAACAGTCTTTCCGAAGTGCACATAAGCAATAGCAGCTATCAAGACAGAGACGAACTGCTTCAAATTGGGAATATTATCAATTGCATCTCTCAAGATATTTTACATTGGATGTCCAAGACGATACCAAACAATGATTCAAGGACCAAGAACAAAGTTTTTTCATACCTACTTCGGCTGTTGGGTTATTGTGTTACATTACTTTCCTCCAATGGCATGATAGATATGAACAACCAGAGTGATTTGATTGCATTCAGAGAGGCGTTATCAATAGCAACCGTCATGTGTGTTCCATTTGTTGGGGATGGGAAAAAATCAAAGAGTGGAAACTTTGGTATTGGAACGCTCCTAGATTGGATCCTGGAAAGTACCAAAGATGGCACGAACTGCAGTCCAATTTCGATTGCTGCTGCTTTGAAGCGCTGTTCGCCGTCTCCTTATTCTATGATGGATGATTCTGATTTGATGACTTCATCGTCGTTTATGCAACGGACCATTGTTGACTGGTCTTCTCGGTCGGCTCATTTCGCTGCACCTTGGTCGGATGGCGTGAGTTTCATGGCTGCTGTCGGGGTATTGAAACAAATTCATTCAGCATCAGCCATCACATCACCGTCACAAGAGAGATCATGCAATGGAATCAATCATAGATCTAGTGAGATTCTTCCATTGCTTCAAAGCATAAGTCGTAATGTCGGTGTGCAAGTGCTTACATCAACTGTACGTGCATTCTTTTATGCGAGGTTATCCTATCCATCCACCTCAACTTCCAAACTTAGTGACGTTGCGTCAAAAACAGCTACTTCATATATACCTCTTGTGAGACGGATTGGAGATGAACAGCCAGATTTTAAAAAACCAACATCAGATACCGATGATACTTCCGATTTGACGAAAGAGCACAACAGATTTCGAGTATCCGCGGCCACATTGATCTCTTGTGCGGTGCTCTCCCAGCACTCGAGCTTTAAAGAATGTGATAGTGCGATGTTGGATACAATCCCAGTCGCGCTAACTTTGTTAGATGAAGTTCAATCATTTCATCAGGGGCTCGGGGCGGCAATTGTTCTATCTGTGATCGAATCATTGTCTCCTTTTGGACCAGACGCAAGAACACCATCGTTTGTTGCACAATTCAATCCGTTTTTGACGTCTGCATTCGAAACTGCGATAGAACATTGTGGACGTGAGGAAGCACCGCTGATCACAACTATCTGTTTCGCTCAATCAAAATGGATTCAATACTTGTCGAATTTGTCTCAGCATCCTGACTGCATTGTTCAACCAGCAACATTGGCTAGAAAGGCTACTGTGGATATGATGAATAGAGTGATAAACCAAGCACAACTCGGAGGACGTGACGGTAATGATGAACGCATCGCTGGTATTTTGGTAGCTGGTATCAATCCTCTACTAGCACTACTTTCCAACTTGCCCGATGCAGCATCCATTGAAATTGCCAGAGTTGGGCTCTCTGCACTTTTACCTCTGGTTGGATGGCGTGGTAGCAGTCTTGAATCACATGCTATTCATATATCGGCCATGGCTTGCCTACTGTCGCTGATGAATGGTGCATATCCCATAATGACAAAGCATGGTGGTAAAATTCTAACGGAGGTAATGCTTTTGCTAGACAGATGTGACAAAGACACGGCATATTTGAGTGAAACCAATTCTGACTTTCCTCGTGGCAGTGACAATCACACTGCAGCGCATGTCACAGCAAGCGTCGCGTTATACTGCGGTGCCGTGGCACTCATTGTCTGTGGTGAAAGCGCAGAAGCTGTCATACAGCACATCAAATCGAAAAGCTTTCGGAAACCTATCGAACGGTGTCAAGAAGTCTGCGATCTATCAAACAAGATGCGACCCTAGAAATGATACAGTAATGTATTTGATGCATTCGTAAAGATTATAATTACAACATATATATATGAATGAATTCGAAGCGCAACTCAAACTGGAAAGAAAGGATTCACCAGTAATCGTCTAAAAATGGAGAAGGTTCATCATCACACAGACTCGAAGATGCACTGAGTGGCGTTAGCTTTTCCTTTGGAGTCTGAACCTCGGCAGCCCTCCGTGCAATGCTCGTTGAAAAATTTGTCTTCTGTGCGTTCGGAGGAGACAGCGCCTTCTTTGCCAGCTCTTGTGCAAAGATCTTCCTCGCCCTTAGTGATGCTGAGGCCTGGCTTTCTTCCGAGCTGATTGAGATATCTGTCGCAGGAGTCTTTAGAGTTCTGGAGCTCTTGGGTTTGGGTGTGTTGATGGGTGTACAGGATGGCTTGACAGTTTCACTTGATTCTTCAGTGACAGCTGTAGGAGTAGGAGAAACTGTGCAATGTCCCTCTTTGTCGATATCTTCTTCACAACTGGTCTCGGGCTCATCAAGTTCATCACTTGTGGACGAATCATGTGTTCCCTCCGTCTCGGTTGAAATCATCAATGGTGATATCGTTGATTCGATATCATTCGACAATTTCAGCAGACTAACATCGCTTGGAGGAGGTGATTTCAACGATGCTCTTTCGATTGGAGTTACAAGCACTTTCTTCTTTGGAGCATTCAACATAGAAGATGATGAAGAAGTACCCCCCTTGCTGGTATCTAATGAGTCCTTATTGCCCATGGACGGAGACTCTTTGTTGCAATCACTCGACGATGAAGAAGAACAAAATAGGGATCTTGCCACCTCCTCATGTCCCGAAAGTACAGCATTGTCAGTCCTATTATTTCTCGCTGCCTTCTTGGAACAACCTTTGGGAGAGAGGAAGTCCTCATACCAATGACGAGGTGAGGATGACTTCTGCCTTTCATTAGAATTGGAAGAAGTGCTACCAGTAACAGTGATGACATCTTGAGGTGTAATCAAGTGTAACGTTTCATGTACTGCTGTTTTAGCTTCCGATACAACAGCCGCCACTGCATCATCAGCTTGTTCTTCCACTTCTTCTTCTTCTTCTTCTTCGGCTTCATCCAATGAAACCGATGAGGAGGAGCGAATAGGTGATATCTCCTCCAGAAAATGAGCTCTTCCATTCGACTGAAGCGATGGATGAGATCGGAGTGATGATGATGTCACTCCACCTTCTCGAGACTTGGTAGTAGTAGTACCAGTATTATTCGTCATTGTTGTAGCATTATTATTTGCAGGAGGAGGAGGAGTACCAATGATTTCACTTGGGACATTCTCCACAAGTACCCTCTTGACATGCACTTTTCGTCGTGAACGCCTTCCACGTTCCAACTTGTAGATTGTCCATACCATACATAGGAAGAGACCACATCCAAATGAGCCAAGGATGAATAACGTCTTTTTGATGAATTGGGATTCTTCCTCGAGTGTGGACATGATGGAATTTATTTCCATATTCTTGACATGTGCCTTGGAAAAGTCTTGAGCATTCTGCTCGTTCAAGATGGTAGTACCATCTGCAGTCCACGATGGATTCTTGACATGAGCAGGATGAAGTTTGCTATGATTCAACTTCTCTGCAGTGGATATCTCATCGAAACGCTGTTGATATACATCTACTGCCATTGAAAAGTCAAATGATATTGCCACTTCTTCTACAGTGTGCTTCTCTCCTCTTGAATAGGAGTTGGACAAGTTGTCACGATGATGTCCCATAGTATCCTCCTCAACATTATTGTGGAATGATGGAATGGACAAGGAGGAAGGAATGGCCTGCACCGGCAATCTGATTCTTTTTTTACCATCCTCATGTTCATTTATACCACCAACACGTATGCCACAATTGGCAAGACTGAGAATGAAATCCGATGTCGTGACCGAACCATCCGCCAATCGTACAATATTGTCCATACCGCATGGATGAAAGTTTTGCTGGGTGATTCGTACAGGTTGCATCATGACATCACTCTCCCCACCACCATTAACATCAACTCTACTACTGTTGCTTGTATCATTGGAATCTAGAGACGAGGCATTATTGACAGATGATAGATCAGATGGATGCTGCGCTCTCGGAACGATTGTGATATCGCATTGGACCGGTAATGCTGTAAGTTTATCTAGGATTTCTACTCTTTGGCCTCCTTGCTGTGGGATCTTTTCCACGTGACTGCTGCCCCCTATACTATTATCTTGTGGTTTCGAATTGACTATTGATGACGAAGCGTGGTGTTGGCAAGAGTGGCCGCCGTCCAAAAAGCTGGTAGTATCGCCAGCAGCATTATCGGCGGTTGGTTCGGTCGTGACGCAGCCATTCTTGCCACTTGCGGCACCAGAGCCGTTATTGTCGAAACTGGGCCGATCTGAAGTAGCGGAGATAGGATCAATGGGTGCACTGCCACCACCATGAGAAGGGGTGGAGGACCTCTGGAGTGGTGCACAGGACGTTGATAGGAGGAGCGTTGCCATGGTGCATCTGAATAATCTCTCGAGCCAAAGGAAAAAAGTGATTTTTGTTCTTGATTCATTTGAGTCGAGTCAAAATATACGTCGGAATTGGTACCCTATCCTCCGCCATCGATCACTCTCAAAACCACTAAAATCTCAAATCTCCCCGCTCACAATAATCACAATGAAGATGGCCGCCACCAATAAGAGACGCCGAAGAGCCTACATAGGCAACCTCCGCCCCCGTCCCAACCTCAGCCAATCCCTCTACACCAATCTCATCCTCCCCCATTGCCTTCAGATACGTAATCATCCTGAAGGAGATGGAATCACCATTGTACAACCCAAGACTCAACACCACAAGGGTGGTGGTGGAATTTCCAACAATAGTAGTGTCTATGCACTAGTAGAATTTGCTGATGTGGACTATGCCATTCAAGTATTGGATGGGGTGATGTTTGATGGGAAGACTTTGAGAGTGTCGAGAGAAAAGACCAATTTGGGAAGAGGATCGAATGGTGGATTTGGTAGTGGTGGTGGACGAAAGGGTGCAAGTTTTGGAAGTAGTCGATGGGCTGGTGAGGATGATTATGATCGACAACCACCCAAGCAGCGTCAGCAGCATCATTCTAGACGAAAGGATCAATCAACGTCTTCTTTGTCTGGACAATCATCTACCAGACAAGCTGTTCCATCTAGTAATAGTATAGGCATTGATGAGTCTGTAACTGAACAGGTCAAGACAATGATATCCAATGAAATCAAGGAAAGTGAGGATGAAGTGACAGCTGCTATTGCCTGCACTGCTGCCATGACTTTACTCTCATCTGTAGATGCATTTGGTTTATCGGATGATCCACCAACATCAACCTCATTCAATAGTGACAATCAAAATAGTACAGTTACAAGTACACAAGAAAATGACATGACAAACGAGGATTTCAAGAGTAGATGTACCAAACCAATGTCAGAATTACTTGCCGAATATGGTGAACAAGATGTTCACTGGAAGACCAACAACAGCAACAAATTAGAAAGGAAGAATGCAGAAGATACAACTACCAATGGCAATAATGTTCCGTTTCAATCTAGTCTAAAGCCACTATCAGATTTGTTGGCGGAGTATGGTGAGCAAGATGTGGATTGGAAGAAGCAGCAGCAACATCCACCACCACAAGGAGAAGACCAACCACAACAACAGCACGATTCTTCTTCTAGATCAAATCATTGCCAGCGAACATCTAGTAAGAGACAAACCAAGAAAACGGATGACAACAATGGAATGCTAGCTCCTTTTGGGAAGGCTCCCATTCACTTGGAACTCATGTCATGTAAGTACAGCCCATTTCGAACCGCAGTATATTGTATTTCTTGTGTCACAATCCATTATTAATCTAATTTCCATTCATGTTCCATTCAGTCGGATACAAATACAATGCACCAAAGAACTCCAAAGGATTCAGCTATGCCCATCCATTGCCTCCTATAGATATTCGCGATTTGGATCGTGCTCCGGGAAGTGTGTCGAAATTTAATGGATTGTCCTACCTTGTGAAACGATCGTTGCTGAACCCTTCATCGAAATCAGGTGGTGGTAGTAATAATGATGATGATGGAGATGGAGGTGATGATGGTGAAGGTGGTAATACTACTAACAATTCTCCAGCTCAGAGTCCAATGAGACAACGAACCAATGCAATAGCCGATGAAGTTATCAAGGTGCTCGTGGAAGCAATTGACGAGGGGGAACATAGCGCAATCAACCCACTTACCATGACTATATCGATTGGGAGTGAGTATGGAAGGCATAGAGCGGTGGTTCTTGTGGAACATTTGGCAGTGGTATTGAGAGCACGATTGAGGCGCAATGATGGCAAGTCATTCACTGATCCTAGTGGATCTTGCAGCTCGTCAAACAATGGAATTGTAAAGCAGCCAGTGAGTGTTGGCACGAGACATCGAGATGTGGAAGCTCATCACAAAGATGAGGAGGCATTTGGAGAGGATTTGAAGCGGCAAGAACGTGCAGCGGAGAAAGCAAAACGAAGAGAAGCAATTGAGTTAAATGGGTGGGATGATGGTAGTAGTTGGTAAACATTTTAGAGTATTATTTAGCTAATTACTTGACTTGTTGTCCAATTCATTCAGCTGCTTGTCAATAGTTTCCAACTTTTGTGTAAGGTTTTCTTTGTACATTTTCAGAAACTCTTCCGCTTCTGTTATGGGGTCCTCACCCAAGGTTGGTACTCCATTCGTTCCACCATTCGTGAGAGGTGCCGATGATGGCTCTTCTATGCTACCGTTCAACTCCATGCTTCCATCACCTTCACTGTATGGCACCCATTTGCCATAGTCTCCCTCTTCTAATATTGTACCAGACGAGTGTCGCAACCATCCCAGTCCATTCTTCTCAGCTGCTTCTTCGATAGCTACTATGCATTGCCCCAGATCACCACCTCTCTCAAGCGCATCTACAAGAGCATCATAGCATGGTTTGTATTCTTTCATCAACAAGACGGCTTGGGTTGCTCCCCAACGGGCCTGGTTGCGAATCAATTCTGGCGTCCACGCCGCAACAGCGTTGGTCGACCGTGGGTTCAAAGAGCGAAGGAACCTCACAAGTGCTTCTTCATCACCAGCTCCACCATCGGCTCTACCATACTCCATTGCTTCGGCTGCAATTCCTCCCATGACAATGATACTGTATCGATCTATACTATCACGTGTCAATGGCTTGAGTCCAGCAATCTGTTCACTAAGATCAATATCATAATACGACGTTCCAGCGGAAACGGCAGAGCCTGCCCGACCAGCAAATCGTCCATCTTGAAGTGCTGCCCAAGTCGACAATACAACTCCTTCCACAGGACACCCCAATAAATACGCACAAAGGAAATGTCCAGCCTCATGCTTTGTAATACGTGTCGTCATTTCAGGTCGAAAGATTCGTAATGCAGTCTCAAACACTGCCCCGCTCACAAGTAATTGATCGGCAAGTGCCAACAGTAACGTCGTTACGACCAAAAAGTTAAAATTGATTCCATACACAAGACTAACCACCGCCTCCAAAGATGCCAAAATGGCACCACCATATAATAAAAAGTTGGTAGGCTGTGGAGTAAGACTACTCATCTCCATATTCGTGACAGTTTCCAATAATGTCGGAGTGATAATTTTACTCCCCGACGTGGGATAAATCGGCCCCGACGGTGGTGTTATTGGCTGTAATGAGGAGGGTGGTAATCGTCCAATGGCACCAAAAACCTGAAGACGTCCCATTTCTCGTAGGTGTTGATACAATTGGGACATTTCGGCACGTACCTTGTCCAATGCACGGAATTCCACTGCCGAACTGATTGTGGCATCTTCAATGGAACGTTTATTGACTGTATTTTCGTCCGATTGGACTGTGGCTACTTCGATGGCGTCAAAGATTGATTTGAGTTGATTGGAGGTGAGAGATTTGGTGTAGTGTGGTGCATTGGATTGGAGGTGGGATATAACTTGTTGTAGATTGTTGGATTGTAATTTTTGATTGAGTTCGTTGTCGAATGATGATGATGTTGATGGTGGTGATTCTTCTTGATCTACACTGGCTTTTAGTGCTGAATGAGAATATGATGTTGTAGATGTCGAGGAGCTTTGCTTGTTGTTGTAGTTGAACACAGTGTTTGTTGGAATCGAATGTTGCCGATGTGACGCAACATGAAGTGGTCTATTGATAGTGGCTCTGGACACACTGGTGAAACTTAAGCAAGCTCTGCATGCAAGCAACAGAATTATTGGGCGAATCATTGTTGTAGAGATTGATGGTAACTGGTTGGCTGGCAAGTTCTGTGTAGATAACAGAACAGAATATTATGGGAGCAGAATTTGACTTCTCATCAGGTGTTTCAGTCTAGAGCAGATTTGCTGCGTTGTTCTAAAATGTAGTATCAATCAATCTGAGCTGTAGGTAGACACGTTGTCAAAGAGAGATATCGACCGATAGCAAGATGGGACTGAGCTGCGCAGATGAAGATTGCTGTGTAGTGCTCAGAGATGCTGTGCTGTTATGGCCACATGGTTGTTTTTGTCTTTTGAGCTGATGAGGTGGCGGAAAAACTTCGATCGCGCCATTTTTGTTCTCGCCGTTCCCGCACTTCCAACTTTTTGCCTCATAAAACTCAAATCAAAAACCAAAAAACAACCATGACATACTGTGTCAATAGCTGCTAACATCATAACATCAAAGCCACAATGTCATCATCAACATCCACCAACCTCCCCGAAATGTACAACCGCTTCCGCACAACAATCCAACAACTCGACAATCTAGAATGTCAAATTGCCAATCGCGTCGCCTCCCTCCGCCGTCGCACCACCCATTTAGTCGAGGAGGGATTACCGACACATCGACGGACTCATATGCGTATTTTTATAAGTCATCGATTGCAGGAGGGGGAGGATGAGGAGGAGGAGAGTGACAAAAAGACGACTGCGGCTGAAGCTGAAGCGACAAAAACTGCTGCTCCAGCGCCAGCGATTAAACCAGGGGGAGGAAAAGACTTTGGAAATCTACTCAATTCATCGGCTCATAATAATGAGAATGCCGAGAAAAAGGCGGATAATACTACTGAAGCAGCTACAGCAGCAAACAAAAGCGGGGCAAATGATAATGATACAGCAGATGGACCCAAAAAAGGGATTCGGAGGTGGACACTAGTCATTGAGGGGGGACTACTAATTCAACATTTAGATCATGCAAGTGCCAAGGAGGTAGATCGGCGTTTAGACAATGGACTGCCCATTCTTGGTTGTATTCAAGACAACCTACACAATGACGGGGACGACAAGAACACTCAAGGCGGAGGGAAAGTGATCAAACGTGAACTATGGCCAGGTGGAGTAGCCGAACGACAGGATGAAAAAGTAATTGATCCATTGTTATTTACTCATTTGTTTGATAAGCTCGAGGTGGAGTTGAGTATTGTCAAAAAGGCCAAAAAGACCGAGGTGGCTCCACCTTCTACAAACAAGACATTTACATGGGAACGAAGTAAGGCCAATACGGCTGATTCCAATGCCTTCTTTATTGTACATGATGAAGAACATGAGTTTAAACCCATGGGTGGGAAAGTGTTCAAGTCGGAATTCAATGTGGATCATATTGATGCCAAAATTAAGTTGTATCGTCGTCAGGGGGATGATGACGTCAATAATGAAGAGAATTATATTCCAACACCGACCATGTGTGAGGTGTTCTTTCCTCCGTTTATTGGGCTCAAGTCGGATGGTGATTTGAAACCGAAAGACAAGACTAAAAAGTCGAAGAAACGAAAATTGACCTTGTCGGTATCTTCGGCGAGTTTGGACAAGCTTGGCAATAATAATAAGTCGACTCATTCCACAAGTCAGTATTCGTGGATGGATACTTCTTCTTCGTCTGCAATGCCAGGTGCTGGTGGTGCTGGTGGTGTTGGTGGTGTTGGTGCTGCTACAACTGACAATAATACGATTGCTACGGGCGCGGTTCCAATCGGTGAAGCTCCCCCCCAAGTAAAGTTGGAAGAAAAGGAGGGTGTACCCAATACCATTACAATGGATGAGGCTGTTGCGGCTGTTTTCTTTTACGTTAGGTCACGTCGATTGCAGGACCCGCAAGATGCGTCTATTATCAATAATGATGAACAGTTATCCAAATTGTTTGGATGTAATCGCATGTTGCTTTCGGCTGTGAGGCCTCTGTTGATTCAGAAGGGTTTGTTGGTGAAGGTTGAACCATGTACTCATCCTATTATTTTCAATTATGCCATGACGCCGGATGGGAAGGAACCGTTGACACCAAAGAAGGCCGATGCTGCGCCCACCAAAGGTGACGATGCCAAAAGCGGAAGAAGAAGAATATCAGCGACTGAGAAGGCAGCATCAGCTGAAGAAGAGGAGGAAGAGGAACCCCCTATGCAAACGATGTTGTCTTGTGACATTGATATTCAAGTGCCCAATCTCTACCACAATCGTAGTAAGGATGTACTACGTCGCATCAAGAATCGCGAGTTTGAATACACCTCTGCGAGAACGAGAGCGTTCCGATCGCTTCTTACCACCTTTGTGCATGAAGATACAGCGAGACAAGTTCTTGGAGATGCGGCACGCGGGAGGGGATACGCTCCCTATCATAAGAAGGCATGGATGGCACTTGCACAGGGCGCTGTCGAGGGTGGTGAGGCACAAAAGGCTGCAATGATTGATTTGAGAACCACGTCGCTGGTAGAAAAGTTGGAAGAGAGATGCGCGATGGCACAGGGATTTGCAAGTGTTGTTCAGGCATGCAAGGGACTTGGCGATGAGAAGGAGGCTTAGATGATAGAGCGAGCGATTTGTTACAACATATTTCATATTGTATTAAATTAAATTGAAATTACCTTTCGTGAATAATCCAATCGTTCTACAGGAGACGCTGCCATCGTATCTTAATGTGAATGTTAATAATAATTAATTCCTAATGTTACAGAAAAGCTAAACTTCCTCCTTCAGCCATACAATCACAACCGAGATATTATCTCCAGATCCACGCCGTAACGCCTCGTTGGCAATGAATCTTGACATGTTTTTCCGCCGTAAATACTTCAGGCATTTCTTGTCCTCCTCGCAGCTGATGGCTGCACCATCTTTTGGAGCTGCATGAAGCCTCTTGTACACGTAGGATACAACTTCTTGACTGGACATTACGTCCCAGAGTCCGTCACTTGCTAAAAGGATGAATTCATCCTTTCGATCATTGACAGGGAACTTCTGAATTTCTACTTCCCCCGATACAGCAGGCTTGGCGAAGCGATCTCCGACCGCCCGAGATAAGCTTAAATTTCTTACGCGGTGGACCTTGCAGTAATGATCCCATTCAATCTTCTCCCCCATGGCTAGAATACGTGCCTTCTCCTTATCATCATTTGGCTTGTGGTCGCGAGTTAAATCAATGGCTCTTCCTCCTCGGCTAAGAACACCACGACTATCTCCAATGTTGGCAGAAATGAGTGTGCGTTGACCGTCACTCGCTTCGTGTAGGACAACAGCGACGGCGGTACTTCCTTGATATTCGAATTCGTCCTTGCTAAGGATATCTCTGTCAATTTGGTCAAATGCTTCTTCTAGAGCAGTTGCTACGACTGGAATGGGAAGCTTTCCGATATTAGATAGGTCGCCAGCTTTGGGCGGGCTAGAACTCCCATCTGGATTATTTTTTGCTGCCTCATCGTTACTCTGACTTTCATTGCTCTCATTACTAGCAACCTTCTTTTGAAATCCTTTGCCAAACATGAATCTTTTCAGATCCTTTCGAAACATACTGCTTGATTTGTAGTTCTTCTCTTGGTGATCTAGCTGCTCGGCGACGACAAGGTGCAAATGGTCACGCAGGTATTGACTAACTCCTCCTCCTCCATGACCATCAAAGACAGCTGACAAGCGTCCTCCGGCAGCAACGACGAATTCGTCTTCCATTGAGAGCCGTCCACCACGTAGGGCTCTTACAGAAACCTGCATTTTGCAAGCAAGTTTGGAGCGATTCATGGTGAGTGGTGAAGAAGTGCGTGTGAAAGTGAGGAAAAAGTAGACTATAAATATCAACTCACCTCGTAAGGTCTGGGAGCGGTAGTAACTCCAACCTCCAACTTTGCCTTCTCATCCTCATCTTCTTTGGAATGTGACTCAAATTTATGCTGAAATGTTCCTCCTCCTCCTCCCCCACTGTTGCCTCCAGGAGTAGGGTCTCCACCACCACCTCCTCCTCCCCCGCCGTTACCTCCCCGAAGCCGATCAATTGGGCCAAGGAATAAGCTACCAGCAGCAGCCGCCCCTAATATCAACGCACCTGCTTTGGTTGCCCAAGAACCAGATGCTATAATCTCTTCGACATTTCCAAGTTGTTGGATAGATTTTTCGCCACCAATAACAAGTGGTGCTAAAGAAACACTGCTGGAGGAATGAAACGCACCAATCTGACTGGATGAAACATCGGCCGAGCCATACCTACTACTACTACTTGCTTTAGATGACAGCTGATTTGCGAACCCAATTGGTGCAGAAGATCGACCTAGCCCATTTCCAAAACAGGGAGGACTTTTGCTATAATATCTGTTGTTTACCGTACTACCCGCGCTCAAGGTTGTTGCTGCAGGTGTGTTTGTCGAAGTAGTAGTAGCATGCATCCCACGATATTGAAGCATGGATGACGTCGAACAAACGGATATAAGACGAACGGAATGACACATTGCACAGGACGTCCCAGCCGCAGCAAATACACCACAGGAGCGGTAGCTTCTCTTTGCAGTTTGAGTTGTCGATGCATAGGATCGCGTTTGTTTTGTCGTATAGGATGACCGGGTGCGTTCGTTGGTGACGCTGCGGCGACTATTTGATAGAACTAGGCAGCGGCTTGATGATGAATACATGGCTGTTTTGTAACTTCAACTTGATAGGATGAGATTAATATGGCAACTGCGATGTGTAGGGTGTCAATAGATGTTCTGTATTGTAGTTTGCGCAAGAGATATGTCCCTTGCTCCTACTACACACTTGATGTGAGTAGGAATGCGCTGCCTTTGAGTTCTTATGCCCGCGGTGTGATGTCAATTACTGACGATCTTGGGGAGCTCTTGGGACAATAAGATCGATCTACGAAGCAAGATCGCCAGGTAAGAACTGAGCAAAGATTCTCTCTAGGGTAGGATCGGCTTCTTCTAGATTTTGTTGGCCCAAAGATCTTTCTTATGACGATCCACCGCCCAAAGCTCCTCGATTGATTGACTCTCCAGCTACCAACACCGAGCAATCAAGAGCGGGGTGAGTTGGATGGTCAACCAATGATGTCGCGAATGGTACATGCACAACAATAGGCAGCATCGGCGGAGAGTGCTTGCAGCAAGCACCGGCGTTGGGGCAAGCGGGTGTCAGAAAAGCCGCATGTTCAAGCTCCGGCAGCCGGCTTTTCGGGGCAAGAGATTCACGCCCCCTACTTTAACCTAACAAATTGTTATTGATTGAACCTGAAAAAGAGGGGGTAGCTCACAATAAAAGTGCTCGCAGAGATTCGGAAGGAGCAGGGAGGTTGGTTTTTGCAAATCAGCAACATATTTAACAACAACTATGTAAGGTACTTGGGTACTCGTAAGTAGACCTAACTGTAACCGCACGTACACGAAGAAACATCGCGAAAAGGATCGAAAATGAACATGAAGATTTTGGCACCCGCTATCCTTAATACACCACTGTAAACGACCATGACGGACCCGAAAGCTCTCATCAACAACCTCTCAGCTGCTCTCCAAGCAAGTAATATTGCCTCTGGTAAATCGGCGCTGAATCAACTCAAGGTACGTCTCTACATCATGTAAAACTGTTTGCATGTCATTTTCCATTATCGCCCATCCTGTGTTGCTTTTGTAGTTAGCTAATCTTATACATATTCACAATATTGTCCTATCAATAAAGATATGGATGCTAGAAATATCCCCCGAAGACCCACCAGAATCACTCACCCTCGCCGCCACAGCATTAGAACTCGGAGCACTCCTCTCCGCAGCTGACGATGATCTCGATGCCTTTGCACGAAATATATCCCAGCTCAAACCATATTACGATGCACTATCCTCCGCATCATCATCAACAACAACCACAGTACAAACGGAACGGAAATGTCACGTGTTGGGATTGAATCTGATGCATTTACTTGTGGACAATCGTCTCTCGGAATTTCATGCCGAGTTGGAACTACTATCGGAAGAGGAGGCGGGAACTCCATTTGTGTCGTTTCCAATTACATTGGAACGTCAGTTGATGGTGGGGAGTTACGATGAAGTATTGAATGCTGGGACGAATGTTCCGGATCCGTCGTATAATTTCTTTATGGAGAATTTGATGGAGACTGTGAGGGATGCGATTGCGGATTGTGTGGAGGTTACGTACAAATCACTCAAGTTGACGGATGCTGTGAGCATGATGAAGTTGGATTCGGTGGAGGAATTACATGAATATGTTCAGGATAAACGAGATGATTGGCTTGTGGAGGGGGATATGTTGACGTTCCAACCCCCGCCTGTGGGAAGTAAGGCTGCGGATATTCCATCGATGAAGTTGATTTCACAGAGTTTGAGCTATGCCACTGAGTTGGAGAGAATTGTCTAGATCAGATAGAGAGAGATTTGGAGTTGGTATCTCGTATTTATTTCATAGTAAAAGGAAACTATCATTATAATATCCGTGTAGCGAGATATGTCGTGATGACAAGACTTTCAATATTACTCTTCAGTCTTTTATCCATGGCACACCCCCTTCATTAAAATTGCTCACGTTCAATATCCTCCACCAAAGCCTGTACCTCATCCTCATCCAACTCCTCCAACCGTTTCGCAATCACCGCATCCTCATAATCCTTCAATTGCTTCGCATACGTCATATCTTTCGTGGCCACTCTGAAAATGTACGTACTTCCCCATAACAGCATGGTGATTACTGAAAAGCCCACACCAATGTCTCGTCCGGCTTCAATTTCATCCACGCCGAAAATACCGGTGGCTACTTGATATATGATAATGGGGATGACGAATAGGATTAGGGATAGGACAATTGCTCCGCCTTTGGTTCCTGGATCGAGAAAGACGGGGAGACTGCTCTTTTCTGACATGTTTAGTGCTGTTGTTGATTTTTTAGTGTTGATGCTGTCATTTTGCAGGAAGGCGTTGTTGTTGTTGGCAGCAGTAGTGAATGGAGAAACACTGCTACTTCTTGCGTTGATAGCAGATGGTGCAAAAGCTGATGCGTGTTGGTCAGAAATAATGGCGGCGATTGCGCACGCGCAAAGGGTAAACATTGATCTCGCCATGATTAAGATAATGGTGGTGTAGTTGAGTAGTAACTAGCTCCTTTTTGAGTCGATAGGACGCCGTTTTTCAACATGGAAGTGAAGTTTCTGATTCATCACGTCAGTTAGGATCTGGATGAAATACACAAATGTACTTTCGACTTTTTGTAATTTCAATTCCGATTTTAAATGTGCATTTGCGTAGACCTATTTTCATCTGCTTCACTTCCGCCACGCACCAAAAAACATCCATGTCGTCGTCGCCACCATAATCATAATGAGACGACCATGAGCGCTTCATCCCTATACATTGCACTGATTTTATGCTGTCATACCGTATTTGTACCAGCGTCAGTGACGGCAGAAGCATTTAACTTTCAAGCAACTTTTTCGTTACGAAGCAATAAGGCCCACAACACGTACTTGCAAAATTTCATTCCATCACGAAGAAGCAAAAAATCTAATACACAGATTGCCTCCGTCATGACAAATTCCTTGGAAGTTCTTCCCAATTGGAGAGAAGTAGATACCCAATCCGATGAAGAACATGGGACGATTTGCTCCCCGTTTTGTCATGCAATTTCATCATCTGTGGAAGCATCTGCCACTGCAGCATCCTGGTCGGATTCCGCGCTACAGGCGGGGCTGGACCTATACGAGCGCATAAAATCCTGCAAGGATCCATTCATCTCTTCAGCACTCACCTCTGCCATTCATGACTTGGAAATGGCATACCGTTTATATGGACCTTTTTGTATGGTGGGGAGCTACAATGGTGGTAAGGATGCAGTGGTTATTTTTCATTTGATGAGGGCAGTACATGCACATTACTGTCATGAAATGCAACAAAAAGAAATTATTGATAGCAACAACAACGGGAAAGGAGGGAAAGAAGAGTCGGCAGTGATGATACCGAGACCACGAGTCATTTATTTCAATAATAAGGATGAGTTTCCCGAGGTGCTCGACCTGCTTCAAGATACTGTAGGTTTGTACGATTTGGATATGCTAGCATTCAAAGAAGGTGTGTCTTTCGGAGAAGGGTTAAAGTATTTGGTGGAGAGAAATTACGCTCCAGGAATGAACGGTCTTTCCTTCTATGGAAACAACAACAATAATGAATCAACAACGCATCGTCATTTGCCTCCTCCACATCCACTTGCGTTTATTCTTGGGACACGCAGTAATGATCCAAATGCTGGATCACAGAATATTTATGCTCCCTCGTCGCACTATATGCCCCCATTTCTGAGGGTGAATCCCATATTGAATTGGAATTATGGTCAAGTATGGCACTTTTTAAGAACGTTTGAGTTGCCCTATTGCAAACTCTATGATGATGGGTATACTTCTCTTGGGACTGTCAAAGACACGTTGCCTTGTCCTGCATTGAAGAAAGACAATGATGAGTATTGGCCGGCGTATATGCTTAGTGATTGGGATCAAGAACGTGCAGGAAGGATTAGCAAGAAGAAGACGAAGCAGCCAAAGGAAGATTCGGAACCGAAGAATATCGAGCAGACTGTAACAATGTCGCAAACGTCATCAACAGTCTCACTTAATAATGAGCAGGAGGCAACAACTACCAAAGAAGTATCTTCAGCTCATTCGAAAACAATGTCATCGGTGTTCAATGCAGATGAAGTGAGCTCGGATCCTGTCCCCGAAAAGTTGCCTTCTCCACGTCGTCTCTCGGTGGCTCTCATTGTGATTGGTGATGAATTGTTGAAAGGTATGACACCAGATAGCAACATTATCGCTGCAGCGCGAGCACTTCGAGCAAGCAATGTTGATTTAGCACGTGTATCTATCATATCAGATGACAGTCAAGAAATAGTCGAAGAAATTCAGCGTGTCACCAAAGAAGTGGACGTTGTGATAACAAGTGGAGGCGTTGGGCCCACCCACGATGACGTCACGATCAAATCGGTTGCTTTGGCACTAGGATTGGATATGGAAATCCATTTTGAAATGGCATCATTGTTGTTGAAGAAAATGAGCAATAGCACAGAAGAAGGATCAGTACCGCCAACATCATCATCATCTGATGAGGATGGCTTACTGCGCCGTATGTCAGTGGGACAATTGAAGATGGCAACCCTCCCATCCAAAGCAGAGCTGAAATATCTCACAGACAATCCAGATGAGTGGCCAGTGTTGAAATGTGACAATATCTTCATTTTGCCTGGAGTTCCAACCTTCTTTGAGCAGAAGATTCAGGTCTTGTCAAAGTATTTAGGCGAATCGGAGGAAGACAAGCAAGCTGGGCTGGATATTGATATCGCTCCATCTCCTTCGCAGGTGGCACGGAGTGATACCTACCGTATAGTTCTATCTTCGGAGGAAGATGTGATCGTGGATGCTCTTAATGAAACTGTGGCAGCTCATCCTCATGTCAGTTTTGGTAGTTATCCCATCGTAGACAATCCGGAGCATAAAACCATTATCACTTTGGAAGGCAGATTTTACAATGGTGGGTACACAAGAAGCTCATCGAGACTTTTAGATCAGGCGAGGATGAACAGTGGAGATGATTCTGATAATAGCGCTCTATTTTTCACCAAGCAGGAAATGGATGAACACTTGGCGAATGCTTTGGAGGGACTAAAATCGAGACTGCCAGATGAATCAATAATATCGATTGATCAAGGTGATGATCTAAAATAAATTATTCATTTTTTCGACTGGATTAGTCTCTTCATATCCTACCTTTGATTATCGTTTGACAATCTCAAACGAGAACAGCAAAGGAGATGATGTCTTGACAGTAACTACCTTCTCGACAATTCGATTAGATGAACTCACCAGCCCACCAAATTCCAGGGGCATGTCTCCATCTAAGTTCCATTTCAGTCCAGTTGTATATATTCTTTCACAGCGACCTCCGATAGGTATCAGACCACAAGTTGGGCCTTCTCCAACTCCTACTTGATCACTACTTTTGTCTATAATAATATTTTCATTGTCATCATCTTCCTCTACATCCGGAAAACGAATCAGTATTTCATTTGTAATTGGAGCTTCTGGTAGTAGAATTACACCCGTTTCCTCATCAAATATTGACATTTGCGTATGTTGAAAAGTATCCTTTCGTCCCCAAGAATACAATGTATTGACACACGCCATTTCTTGGTCAAATCTTCCACCGAAGCCACCATATATAAATGCTTGTGTATACATAGGACATGCACTTGTATCCTTTCCGTTTTCATTACTGCTATCATCATTTCCGTTGCTTGATGAAGAAGAAAGCGGCGTTAATTTTCCTATCCACTTCTCAACTGCCATGAGCGATTTGTCTAAATCATGATAATTTTGATCTTCAACACATACAATTGGCACTTCCCTCTTCTCATAGAATGATCTCACATCTGGACGTATAGAGTCCAAATCTCCAGTGATCAAGTCTGGAATCAGAGCATCGTTCTCGCCTATAAGGGTTGTTGCGTCATATAATCGATTTGCACCACCGTCAGCACAAACATGAAACGTTGTAGATTTCCAGAGTACTTGAAATACATCTGGCAGTGAGTGATTGGCAGTTGTTTGAATGGGAGTGTTGAGGATGACTAGAGCGGCGGAAGAATGTTGATTGTTACCAGTATTGTTGTCGTGTAGATCAGAGAGGAAGGGACTTTTGTATCGTCGATGAGTGATGGGTTTCCGCTCATCTTGCGTTTGATCGCTCATAATTGTTTTCACTGATGGACACTCCGCTGATTTTGGAGTAGCAGAGAAAGCAGATGAAATTAGGATGCAGTTCTCGGAGAACAAAAGAAATAATACGAAGTAGCACAAAGAATATCTGTCGGCATAGTTGACCATCATGGTCACAATATATAGTCGCTAGCCCGCAAAAGCAGAGTGCCGTTTTGAGAAGAGCATAAGTACTTATGGTAATAATAGCACTTACATAGTAGCAAGCAGCGCGCTCCGCATGCAGCCTTCCATCCAGCCAGATCCAACCGTCCGCCCGGGCGGTCGCAGTCCGCAGTCAGTCCAAACCAGAATCCAAGAAAAACAAAAACGCTTTCCCCTATCGCTAAGAATCGCAGCTGGCCCTATCGGGCGTCTTGGATACCGGTCTCTCGGGCGAGAGTCTGTGCGTGTGGCGTGGGATTCAGCTTTGAAGCAACGCCATCGCTAGCTCTGCAGGGTGTGTCGGCCATCTCTGATCAAGTCAAGTAGAAGCGGGACAGGATAGAAGTAAGTAATATCCAATAACCTTAGTGAACTAAAGAACGCGAAACTGAGAGTTGTCTCTCAGCGTCATGAACCGCAGAGCATCGCAGCAACCAACGATAACTCTGATAAACTTGGGGGGGGGAATCGCCCAACTCGATTACCTATCTTTTGAAGTATCAAGATCAGTTACGTCTCTGATCAGGACATTCTTTGAAGGGATTTGCCGAACCTACTGGAGATACCTGTTCCGTTCCAGGGCCTCGCCCAGTCTCCAGTAACTTGCACTTCATAAGGCTGAAAGTAAGCATGAGTGCAAATGTCCACTACTGGTACTGGGGCGAGGGTAGGAAACGTTGATAGAATATCTTCCTTCCGAGACCTCGTTAAAAGGCTCCGAGTCACAGTCTTGGTTGTTTCCCAGAACAAAGAAAGCATGGCCTCATGTGCATCTGTACTTTGCTATGAACTGTTTGTAGTAGAGAAACAATGCATTCGATTGCCAATCAACAGGTTTAACGACAGACCATTTTCAGCACCGCTGCTGAAACTCCCCCCACCATATTTCTCCCAGATGCGAAGTACTTAAACATCTGGCGGCGTAATTCCGTCCCTACGTATTGCTTTGCTTGCTCATACCCCGACTGTGATCAGCTACACAGCCTCCACGAGCGCAGGAACAGCACTACCCATCGAACTGTATTCTAGTTCGATGCATTTTTTGCCTCAGCGTTCGATTCTTGAGATATTCGAACCTGAGCATAAATACTTAGCTCCAACGAGCCTGAATGTTCATTTCTTGGTACTTGGCAGAGATTCGATACCTGTCCATTTCCGGTCTTCATCCAGTTGTTTGCATCTCAACTCTCAACGACGATGCAATTACTCGGTAAACTACTTAGTCATCTTGATGCAGTGCAAACTTCACGCTGGATGGAATCGCAGCTCACGAACATTTAAATATCTTCTCTGGTAGATGCTCTACTCTCTTCCCCAGAGAGCATCTTATAATGTGACACCTCTGTAGAGATCGCTAAAGAATGCGCAATCACTTGCTGGAAGTCTACTCATCCCCGATGACAAGTACATGGAGGGAGACTGTAACCCCCATTAGACTTTCCGCTAGATGTGCCATCATTTCCCGGTCTATTGAGAATTGGATACTTGCATCCAATTCCAGGCTAAGTCCCCGTGAGAATTGCTTCTCCCGAGTACTCAGCAAAAATGAGAGAACTAACCTATCTCATCCCATCGAGATTGTGCCAATATGGTCGCCACAATGAAATGGCTGAGACCAGATGTTCAATGCGTCTTTCTCCTCTGCGACGCAAAAATGTGACATTAGAAGGAATGCCATTGTAAGGGAAGCCTTTCTGCAAAGTGTCGTGACAAGTACATCTGTCAGACACTCCCTACACTCACTCATCCACCTTATTGCATAGACGGCCATGAGGCGTGGAAAAGACTTCAGTGTTTCGACGAGTTTTGGTACTACTGCAATGTGAGACGTGTATCATCTCACAGAGCCAGAAGTATTCTACATCTGTGCATCAACACCGCAAGGTATTGAAAGCTAGAACCAAACTTGCCCCCCTCATCCCATCCCCAAAACATTGTCGAAGAAATATCCACTAATCAAATTCCTAATGATAGGAACGATTTCCCAACAAAACATTTCATTCAACAATCAAATTGGTCACTGACTTTGTTTGCATCTACGTGCCACGACACCAAAGTCGGCTATGGTACTTCGATGCATCCAGTGAGGAAGTATTCAAACCGAAGAGCAAGCTCTGAAGTCCGACTACCTCCATCTACTTTGAATGAATGAGAGTATGCCCTGGCGTAGATGGGAAATGACTACCCATCCACGGCCCGAGTTCGAGAAACATGTACATGTACTCACATACCCCCCTCAACATTATTCAAAGCAGCAACCTTCTTTTCCAACGTCACCTGCTTTGATACTCTCACCATGATAAAGTGTATAGCACCCCCAGAACTCCCCGTTGTTGAATTTATCCCCCATGCAGCATATAACGTAGGATGCGCAGCGGGAGGAAAGGGCTCTTGAGGGAACTCGTAGACTACACTTCTTATAAGTTCATGGCAATAGGAAGAACAAACTCCACTTGGTCTTCCACTATTGTCCTCCACAATAGGAGAGTACGGTACAGCTGTGCATCAATAATGCACCATAAAAAAACCAAACTCAACACGGAAGAGCATAGCTCTCAATCGACGAATTAATAGTATTCCCCCGACGTGATGGATTTGCGAATGTTTATGAGCACATCGCTTAACGGCCTACACGGAGACGTTGATGAATATCCACACACCGTGCACCCCCCACAGTATAACCAAAGCAAAACTGCGGTCTAATCTCTCAAGCATAGATGTCGCTTTGATTCTCTTAATAATCAAAGAGAAGAGCATTCCTTCGTGTTGTGAAACCAACCAGACCATTGATATCGGGACATGTGTTGTAAAATAATGTCCAATATCATCAAACCCCCCTCAAGTCCACCCAAAGCGATGGCAATTGCTTGAGGGACGTAGCAGACCGTAGATGAACCAAACAGATCAAGGCATTGAGAACATTTCCCAATACATCGATGCCTGTTGTCCACAGTCTATATGTCACCGTTTCTACCAACACACGCAACATCCATGATATCCCTGTTCGTATCCTATCCAAACCCCCCTCAAAGCTCCCGTCAAAAGACGGTTGCGTGTGGACACTGCGATCGGAGCACATGTCGAAAGACACGGCGGTGGAAATGCCCCGGTTCCCCCGAGACTTTGGAGGGACGTCGTAGTGCTTGACGTCAAGCAGCGGCACCAGAAGGATAATGACGGAAAAGAACCCAGTGACTTCCAATGTAGGAGCAACACCATCTGTGTGATTCACCGAAAAATCTTTAATTTTAATGGTCAAATCTCTGCGGGGCTGCAGCTCTAATCGAATGATCAACTTCGTCAGTTGTGCAGGCAGCAGAGACCCGAGCCGATGAATTTGCTTACAAACACAGACAGCAACTAAAAGTTGCTCACAAACAAAGGTTGTAAGCTTGTTGGCTCATTCCTGTCTTCCAGCCAAATCTAGCGGACGATCCACGATTCGGTAAGATGGCGGAAGTTGGACGTGTCGTCAAAGTCGGCTTTGTTTCGGATGTTCCTGGTTTGATCTTTCACAAGAGGTACAAGGGAAGTGGCCATCCATTCTATGAAGCTGTGTACCACAAGGCAGCGAAGATCAACAAGAAGTTTGCTGATAACATGGATACTTGCATCATCAAATAATTGTGCAGCATTGCCACTGTATTGATTTAGATCATCGAGTAAATGTGAAAACTCCTGTAATTGTATAGAATTCTCGTTTCATTCTTACTACTCCTACTCTACTATGAATTGATTTGCAATGCAAGAGTTTGAGCATAAGCCACACGATGAAGGGAGAACAGATATTGAGTTTGCTCGTTTCCATCGTCATCACATACTAAATACAAGAGCACAAACATGTTACTGTACAGGTCTACACTAAATGAGCATTATTCACCTCCTCTATCTAGAGTTGCAAATCTTCCCTCATAGCACTTACAAACTTTTGATTCGACTTGTCTCCACTAACCATCTCAGATACCAGCATAGATGCTGACATGCATTTAATCGCTGCTTTCAGTGCAAAGCAATAAAAACGATTCTTACTTGCACACCATTTCCCATACGTTCGGGCTTTCTTGATCACAACATTGTTCTCTTTCCTTCTGACTTTGGAATCATAATCCAACAGAGATCGCTCAACACTGCCACTACCGCTGGAATCCTTCATCGCAGCCGAGAGACGAGTGGCTGCAACATATCCATCAACAATTGCCATGTTCGCCCCTTGGCCCATCATGGGTGATTGAGGATGGGCCGAATCACCCAAGAGAGCTACACGACCATCAATATAGCTCAAGTTCAGATTTTTCCGATCAAAGAACCCAGCACGAGTGATTTCGCCTGGAGATGGTTGTTGCACAATCAACTTTAAAACTCTACTGGAATCTGCAACCATATCATCGATTTCGCGTTTCTTCTCTTCAGCTGTCAAAACTTTCCCGCCCCTCCGAGTCAAATCATTGGAAGCATTGGCATTTGGCGGTGTCTTGTTCGCAAGCACATACCCCCAAGCATGCTCATTTGGAGCGATTTCGCAGCTGAAGAATATTCCAGGCATGTTTTTGGTGCCAATTGCAATGATGGATGTGTTCCCGTCATTTTTCATGCTTTTCTCGGACGCAATGAGGCGCCGCAGTTCATTATCCAACTCACTTCCAGGTTTGACTGTAGTCTTTCCCCACCAGCACTCTTGACCGCAATAGTTGAGAGGATCGTCAACATCCCTATGCATATGTTTTCGAACAGCACTGTGTATACCATCACATGCGAGAAGGGCCGACGCATCGACCTTCGTTCCATCGTTCAATTCCACTCTCACAAAGTCATTCATATTCTGATAGGCAACAACAGACTTATTGCAGCGCAAACGATCATCGTCAATCTTGATATTCCCATCATCATCTTTCAAATTCAAAGTGTCTAATAAGGCATGTTGCAAACCAGATCGACTAGCAAAGCCAAACGATCTCCTCTCACTAACTTTCTTGAGCTTGAGTGATTTCATGTCCCACAAAGCGACCTTTCTTCCCTTCGTGTCTGCAAGGTGCATATACTCGTATGGTTTCATCCAGTCCTTGTCGGCAAGTCCCAACTGGTCGTCCAAGATTTCAATCGCTGTGAGAAGTTAGTGTAAGTATGCAATAAGATGTGTGAGAGGAGAACGTGTGAAAGTGGGTGAACTTTACAATGAATGTACAAACATGTATCATACTTACGCAAAACGTCATCAAAAAATTCCACAACTCACAAGTGACGTCATTTCGTTCAGTTTTTTGCGTAAGTAATAAGTTAAGGACGCTCTAGTAATTCCCACGTCGAAATTAAGATTCTTTCTTCTTTTAACAGAACAGTCATTAATACTTTTATATACCGTACGGCTGGGTTCAAATAGCACCATGTAAACTGGGGGACCACTTTTCAACATGTTCTCGTGGGAATATTTTCTTGCCTTTTTTACCGTTCCATGCGCCAGCATCAGTACTATGGAGAACTGTAACTCAGGAAAACTTTTATACTTTTATCATGCATTTCTGACTATGAAAAGTGGTCCCCCGATTTTTTTTATCATATTGAAGCATTTGTGGGAATCACCAGTTTTAGGAATTGGATGAGACAGATCGAGTGCCGGGTATAAAATCCGATTGATTCCTACGTACAATAGTTTTCTTCGAGAAAGTCATCACTCAAAATGAGCTGAACCATGGTGAAATACCCTCTCCTACGGCCGCCAATAACACCACAACTATTAGTCCTACAGGCCCAGACGAAACAGAAATCACATCCTGTTGGTCCATAGGATCTCATTGATACCTCAATCATTGTCTAACTCCCAGATTTGAATTCAAAAGTGCTATTTGAACCCAGCCGTACAGTACGATAGAAGTGTTGCCATAAATTAAGCAAAAAGAATCGCCCAAAAAAAGCACTGTCGGTTTAGTCTTGGATACCTGATGACTGCCCGGTCATTGATGTCTAATTCTTGTGGGGTCACAACTTAGAAGCAATGCCACCCGCGTTGAAAAGAGATTCTGTAACAGAACAGTCATTATGTGGCACAGGCATCGCATAAGAATAAGAAGAAGTGTGGCCATAAATTCAACCAAATACTTATCAACAACAACTGTAGAAACTCTCCATTATGATGATCAGAGCCATCCTCGCTGCGCTCTTGCTCAGCGGACTCTACCAAGTCCCAATCCCAACATTGACGGGCCTGCTTGCCTTCGCTGTGGTTTATCTCTTCTACGTGTATTGGGTCTTCAAGGAGTGGAACATCCACTTCTCAGGGCATCGAACAACTCGTCGTGACAAGAACAATCCAAGTAACCGAAAGATGCCTCCGATTAAGACACTACAGGAAAACAAGGAGATGATCCTCAACAATAGCAAGCATCATGAACAATTTGATACTTGTGAATTGTTGAACGACGTGAAGAATATGGAGGTCACGAGGAAGGAGAATCAGGTCATCCGTCAGCGAGCCAAGAGAACTATGAGTTTATCTGTGAAAGCTTTGGGACATCTCGGGGAGAAGATGACTGGTGCTTTGCTCGGATCTTTGAACCATGTTGAAGCTGCGGAAGAGTTGAATATGGATCATGTGTGCGTATCTATCTGGCTTGATCCGTCATTTTGTTGTCGCTCTTTTGATTGTCATAAACGTGCACTCATGTCTTTGTATCTGTACTCCTTGGCACGTATGCACGTTGTACAGCTATGTCCCCTTCTTCGATTTTCTCTGGGCATTTACTTTCATCGGTCCATTCTCCTACATGTTGTGGAAGCGTCGCACGATTATTCTCCGCATCCGTCAGTTCCTCTGGAAGCGTAACCTCATCAAACCACCGGAATGTGACTACGAAGCAATGTGTGCTACGCTGCTGCTTGAACAGACTCAGGCCATTCACTACTATGCTCGCACTGATGAAGGCAGTGAGCTTGGCAACATCGCTGGCTTCTTCTTTGCCAACTTTGCATGGGTTGACAATGAGTGCAATTATCAAGTAGCGGACTTGTTTGCAGTTGACATTGATTTGGACACAAAAAGATTCGTCAAAGCAAAGATGGATGATATCAATCTCACTGCAAAGGAAACATTGATTCTTCTATGGTTCAACACGATTGCAGCCCAGCATGTCAAGCTTCATGCCATGGCTAACTGGGGTGTCAATGTTGACGAAGCTTTGGCCAATGTGAATCCATTCTTTAGGCAGAGCAGTGTTGTCACAGTTATGTACAACTACTTTGGTTACACCTCCTTCAATGGATTCTTTCAGACTTGGGTGGATGAAGGTCTTGCTTCACCAGGCTGGTTGAAGCCTGAGAAGCCACTCGTCCAAGCGTTCAATCACGGCATTAAGAGCAATGTGTGGCAACATGCACAAATCGCAGATCTCGTCAAGTATTCTGAGTTTGTCAGCTTTGTCGTTCAAGTGCGTTCGATCTTCTTCGCTGAGTTTGAGAAACACAAGAAGTTTTTCCCGGGTACGGATGGTGAGGCAATGTTCGTCGGCACTATCCTTCATTCCCTTGATCACAGTCTCATGGATTGGAATTTGAAAGATCCTTTGTGGTTGGACGTTGACGATCCACGATTCGGTAAGATGGCGGAAGTTGGACGTGTCGTCAAAGTCGGCTTTGTTTCGGATGTTCCTGGTTTGATCTTTCACAAGAGGTACAAGGGAAGTGGCCATCCATTCTATGAAGCTGTGTACCACAAGGCAGCGAAGATCAACAAGAAGTTTGCTGATAACATGGATACTTGCATCATCAAATAATTGTGCAGCATTGCCACTGTATTGATTTAGATCATCGAGTAAATGTGAAAACTCCTGTAATTGTATAGAATTCTCGTTTCATTCTTACTACTCCTACTCTACTATGAATTGATTTGCAATGCAAGAGTTTGAGCATAAGCCACACGATGAAGGGAGAACAGATATTGAGTTTGCTCGTTTCCATCGTCATCACATACTAAATACAAGAGCACAAACATGTTACTGTACAGGTCTACACTAAATGAGCATTATTCACCTCCTCTATCTAGAGTTGCAAATCTTCCCTCATAGCACTTACAAACTTTTGATTCGACTTGTCTCCACTAACCATCTCAGATACCAGCATAGATGCTGACATGCATTTAATCGCTGCTTTCAGTGCAAAGCAATAAAAACGATTCTTACTTGCACACCATTTCCCATACGTTCGGGCTTTCTTGATCACAACATTGTTCTCTTTCCTTCTGACTTTGGAATCATAATCCAACAGAGATCGCTCAACACTGCCACTACCGCTGGAATCCTTCATCGCAGCCGAGAGACGAGTGGCTGCAACATATCCATCAACAATTGCCATGTTCGCCCCTTGGCCCATCATGGGTGATTGAGGATGGGCCGAATCACCCAAGAGAGCTACACGACCATCAATATAGCTCAAGTTCAGATTTTTCCGATCAAAGAACCCAGCACGAGTGATTTCGCCTGGAGATGGTTGTTGCACAATCAACTTTAAAACTCTACTGGAATCTGCAACCATATCATCGATTTCGCGTTTCTTCTCTTCAGCTGTCAAAACTTTCCCGCCCCTCCGAGTCAAATCATTGGAAGCATTGGCATTTGGCGGTGTCTTGTTCGCAAGCACATACCCCCAAGCATGCTCATTTGGAGCGATTTCGCAGCTGAAGAATATTCCAGGCATGTTTTTGGTGCCAATTGCAATGATGGATGTGTTCCCGTCATTTTTCATGCTTTTCTCGGACGCAATGAGGCGCCGCAGTTCATTATCCAACTCACTTCCAGGTTTGACTGTAGTCTTTCCCCACCAGCACTCTTGACCGCAATAGTTGAGAGGATCGTCAACATCCCTATGCATATGTTTTCGAACAGCACTGTGTATACCATCACATGCGAGAAGGGCCGACGCATCGACCTTCGTTCCATCGTTCAATTCCACTCTCACAAAGTCATTCATATTCTGATAGGCAACAACAGACTTATTGCAGCGCAAACGATCATCGTCAATCTTGATATTCCCATCATCATCTTTCAAATTCAAAGTGTCTAATAAGGCATGTTGCAAACCAGATCGACTAGCAAAGCCAAACGATCTCCTCTCACTAACTTTCTTGAGCTTGAGTGATTTCATGTCCCACAAAGCGACCTTTCTTCCCTTCGTGTCTGCAAGGTGCATATACTCGTATGGTTTCATCCAGTCCTTGTCGGCAAGTCCCAACTGGTCGTCCAAGATTTCAATCGCTGTGAGAAGTTAGTGTAAGTATGCAATAAGATGTGTGAGAGGAGAACGTGTGAAAGTGGGTGAACTTTACAATGAATGTACAAACATGTATCATACTTACGCAAAACGTCATCAAAAAATTCCACAACTCACAAGTGACGTCATTTCGTTCAGTTTTTTGCGTAAGTAATAAGTTAAGGACGCTCTAGTAATTCCCACGTCGAAATTAAGATTCTTTCTTCTTTTAACAGAACAGTCATTAATACTTTTATATACCGTACGGCTGGGTTCAAATAGCACCATGTAAACTGGGGGACCACTTTTCAACATGTTCTCGTGGGAATATTTTCTTGCCTTTTTTACCGTTCCATGCGCCAGCATCAGTACTATGGAGAACTGTAACTCAGGAAAACTTTTATACTTTTATCATGCATTTCTGACTATGAAAAGTGGTCCCCCGATTTTTTTTATCATATTGAAGCATTTGTGGGAATCACCAGTTTTAGGAATTGGATGAGACAGATCGAGTGCCGGGTATAAAATCCGATTGATTCCTACGTACAATAGTTTTCTTCGAGAAAGTCATCACTCAAAATGAGCTGAACCATGGTGAAATACCCTCTCCTACGGCCGCCAATAACACCACAACTATTAGTCCTACAGGCCCAGACGAAACAGAAATCACATCCTGTTGGTCCATAGGATCTCATTGATACCTCAATCATTGTCTAACTCCCAGATTTGAATTCAAAAGTGCTATTTGAACCCAGCCGTACAGTACGATAGAAGTGTTGCCATAAATTAAGCAAAAAGAATCGCCCAAAAAAAGCACTGTCGGTTTAGTCTTGGATACCTGATGACTGCCCGTCATTGATGTCTAATTCTTGTGGGGTCACAACTTAGAAGCAATGCCACCCGCGTTGAAAAGAGATTCTGTAACAGAACAGTCATTATGTGGCACAGGCATCGCATAAGAATAAGAAGAAGTGTGGCCATAAATTCAACCAAATACTTATCAACAACAACTGTAGAAACTCTCCATTATGATGATCAGAGCCATCCTCGCTGCGCTCTTGCTCAGCGGACTCTACCAAGTCCCAATCCCAACATTGACGGGCCTGCTTGCCTTCGCTGTGGTTTATCTCTTCTACGTGTATTGGGTCTTCAAGGAGTGGAACATCCACTTCTCAGGGCATCGAACAACTCGTCGTGACAAGAACAATCCAAGTAACCGAAAGATGCCTCCGATTAAGACACTACAGGAAAACAAGGAGATGATCCTCAACAATAGCAAGCATCATGAACAATTTGATACTTGTGAATTGTTGAACGACGTGAAGAATATGGAGGTCACGAGGAAGGAGAATCAGGTCATCCGTCAGCGAGCCAAGAGAACTATGAGTTTATCTGTGAAAGCTTTGGGACATCTCGGGGAGAAGATGACTGGTGCTTTGCTCGGATCTTTGAACCATGTTGAAGCTGCGGAAGAGTTGAATATGGATCATGTGTGCGTATCTATCTGGCTTGATCCGTCATTTTGTTGTCGCTCTTTTGATTGTCATAAACGTGCACTCATGTCTTTGTATCTGTACTCCTTGGCACGTATGCACGTTGTACAGCTATGTCCCCTTCTTCGATTTTCTCTGGGCATTTACTTTCATCGGTCCATTCTCCTACATGTTGTGGAAGCGTCGCACGATTATTCTCCGCATCCGTCAGTTCCTCTGGAAGCGTAACCTCATCAAACCACCGGAATGTGACTACGAAGCAATGTGTGCTACGCTGCTGCTTGAACAGACTCAGGCCATTCACTACTATGCTCGCACTGATGAAGGCAGTGAGCTTGGCAACATCGCTGGCTTCTTCTTTGCCAACTTTGCATGGGTTGACAATGAGTGCAATTATCAAGTAGCGGACTTGTTTGCAGTTGACATTGATTTGGACACAAAAAGATTCGTCAAAGCAAAGATGGATGATATCAATCTCACTGCAAAGGAAACATTGATTCTTCTATGGTTCAACACGATTGCAGCCCAGCATGTCAAGCTTCATGCCATGGCTAACTGGGGTGTCAATGTTGACGAAGCTTTGGCCAATGTGAATCCATTCTTTAGGCAGAGCAGTGTTGTCACAGTTATGTACAACTACTTTGGTTACACCTCCTTCAATGGATTCTTTCAGACTTGGGTGGATGAAGGTCTTGCTTCACCAGGCTGGTTGAAGCCTGAGAAGCCACTCGTCCAAGCGTTCAATCACGGCATTAAGAGCAATGTGTGGCAACATGCACAAATCGCAGATCTCGTCAAGTATTCTGAGTTTGTCAGCTTTGTCGTTCAAGTGCGTTCGATCTTCTTCGCTGAGTTTGAGAAACACAAGAAGTTTTTCCCGGGTACGGATGGTGAGGCAATGTTCGTCGGCACTATCCTTCATTCCCTTGATCACAGTCTCATGGATTGGAATTTGAAAGATCCTTTGTGGTTGGACGTTGACGATCCACGATTCGGTAAGATGGCGGAAGTTGGACGTGTCGTCAAAGTCGGCTTTGTTTCGGATGTTCCTGGTTTGATCTTTCACAAGAGGTACAAGGGAAGTGGCCATCCATTCTATGAAGCTGTGTACCACAAGGCAGCGAAGATCAACAAGAAGTTTGCTGATAACATGGATACTTGCATCATCAAATAATTGTGCAGCATTGCCACTGTATTGATTTAGATCATCGAGTAAATGTGAAAACTCCTGTAATTGTAAAGAATTCTCGTTTCATTCTTACTACTCCTACTCTACTATGAATTGATTTGCAATGCAAGAGTTTGAGCATAAGCCACACGATGAAGGGAGAACAGATATTGAGTTTGCTCGTTTCCATCGTCATCACATACTAAATACAAGAGCACAAACATGTTACTGTACAGGTCTACACTAAATGAGCATTATTCACCTCCTCTATCTAGAGTTGCAAATCTTCCCTCATAGCACTTACAAACTTTTGATTCGACTTGTCTCCACTAACCATCTCAGATACCAGCATAGATGCTGACATGCATTTAATCGCTGCTTTCAGTGCAAAGCAATAAAAACGATTCTTACTTGCACACCATTTCCCATACGTTCGGGCTTTCTTGATCACAACATTGTTCTCTTTCCTTCTGACTTTGGAATCATAATCCAACAGAGATCGCTCAACACTGCCACTACCGCTGGAATCCTTCATCGCAGCCGAGAGACGAGTGGCTGCAACATATCCATCAACAATTGCCATGTTCGCCCCTTGGCCCATCATGGGTGATTGAGGATGGGCCGAATCACCCAAGAGAGCTACACGACCATCAATATAGCTCAAGTTCAGATTTTTCCGATCAAAGAACCCAGCACGAGTGATTTCGCCTGGAGATGGTTGTTGCACAATCAACTTTAAA
The DNA here is from genome assembly GCA_037178625.1 of Skeletonema tropicum. Lineage (NCBI taxonomy): Eukaryota > Bacillariophyta > Thalassiosirophyceae > Thalassiosirales > Thalassiosiraceae > Skeletonema > Skeletonema tropicum. Next base: position 2,015,113 of record CM074134.1, on the reverse strand, counting down.
ACTCTACTGGAATCTGCAACCATATCATCGATTTCGCGTTTCTTCTCTTCAGCTGTCAAAACTTTCCCGCCCCTCCGAGTCAAATCATTGGAAGCATTGGCATTTGGCGGTGTCTTGTTCGCAAGCACATACCCCCAAGCATGCTCATTTGGAGCGATTTCGCAGCTGAAGAATATTCCAGGCATGTTTTTGGTGCCAATTGCAATGATGGATGTGTTCCCGTCATTTTTCATGCTTTTCTCGGACGCAATGAGGCGCCGCAGTTCATTATCCAACTCACTTCCAGGTTTGACTGTAGTCTTTCCCCACCAGCACTCTTGACCGCAATAGTTGAGAGGATCGTCAACATCCCTATGCATATGTTTTCGAACAGCACTGTGTATACCATCACATGCGAGAAGGGCCGACGCATCGACCTTCGTTCCATCGTTCAATTCCACTCTCACAAAGTCATTCATATTCTGATAGGCAACAACAGACTTATTGCAGCGCAAACGATCATCGTCAATCTTGATATTCCCATCATCATCTTTCAAATTCAAAGTGTCTAATAAGGCATGTTGCAAACCAGATCGACTAGCAAAGCCAAACGATCTCCTCTCACTAACTTTCTTGAGCTTGAGTGATTTCATGTCCCACAAAGCGACCTTTCTTCCCTTCGTGTCTGCAAGGTGCATATACTCGTATGGTTTCATCCAGTCCTTGTCGGCAAGTCCCAACTGGTCGTCCAAGATTTCAATCGCTGTGAGAAGTTAGTGTAAGTATGCAATAAGATGTGTGAGAGGAGAACGTGTGAAAGTGGGTGAACTTTACAATGAATGTACAAACATGTATCATAATATCGTGTCAATGCTGTTACGCTCTTCTCTGCACATGCCAAAGTTGTGCTCATGACACAAAATGATACGGACACTGTTTCTAAGAATACAAATCCATTTCATATATTATCCTTCTCACCTGTCGGAGCCATGTCAATGCCGCTACCAGCGTTGGAACAAAGCTTGTCTGTTGTCGTCTTTTCATAGATAATGTACGGAATGTTAGATTTTTCAAATGTTAGCGCAGCTACGAGGCCGCATGGGCCTGCTCCTGCAATTACCACGGGACGAGTCGTCATAATAACTACTGAACTTCCTCAGCATCATCAGTGTCAGTATGTCAGTGCATTGTGCAATAAAGATGGTGCACACATTTTTTCCGGACATCAGACTTCATCAGAATTTTTTGCATCTAGCAAACGTTCGATCGTGATCTATTGTGTTCTATTGTTCCATCAAATCGAAGCCAGCCCCCGATTGTATCTCGCCGCCCACGGCCCACCCACCACTCTAATTTCCCGCCAAACTGGCTCCCTCCATCGTCGATCATCGATCATGGAAAAAAATCCACAAAAACCATGGCCATGGCGACTGGACCCGCCGCCGAACACGTACAACATCACTATCACCATCACCATCACCGTCTAAGCGAAGATGTCATCCACAATCCTCTACAAATTCCGCTCCGGAACCAACTTCGAATCCCTCCCCCTCCCGGGCACATCCGCCCGCCTCATCGACATCAAACGTGCCATCGTCAAGGCCAAAAAACTCGATCGGAACACGACGACTGGCTCGCTCGATTTTGATTTTGCCATCCAAAATGCCACAACGAATGAGGAGTATAGTGATGATATGATGATATTGCCACGGGGGACGAGGATTGTAGTGAGGAGGGTGGCGACTGAACGGAATATGGGGTTGTTGCATCGGATGGCTGCTGCTCAGCAGGGAGGAGGGGGGAGTGGTTATACTACTAGTCAGCCTTCGAATAATAATGTGGCAAGGAGTGATTTTTATACAATACGTAGTCATGATAGAGTAGAAGAAGATGAATTTGTCGATCAGGATGTGCCGCAGGCAGCAGCAACTACTGCAGTAGGGGTGGTGGATGAGAGTGCCGAATTAGAGGCACTCAAGGCTGTCACAGATCAGGCAGCTTCCGTTTATGGATCATCATCATCAGGTGCAGCAGGGGCTTCTTCGTCGTCTGGTGGACCTATCAAATCTTATGTTGCCGGAGGGGGAGGACCAAATAACAATGGTAGAGGAGGTGGACCACCACAATTTGGCAAACCACCTCCTCACATGATGATGCAGCAGGGGCAAGGGCAACCACAACGTCCTTCGAGACCAAATGCCGATCCAGAATTACGTCAACAGGAATTACCAAAGAAGAAAACAACCACTGGTATCCCACGTACATTCTTGAGTCTAAATGCTCCAACACCTACTCCAGCTGAAGGGGAAGCTACCGAACTATCCTCTGGTGATGCCGAAAATGGCGAGGCTGGTGGTGGATTGGCATCCCAATTAAATCCAAACCAACACGTATTCCAAGCCCTCATTAATCGTGCGGGAGGGCAATCCATGGGGGATTCGGCGGGCAAACGTCGTGATTTGGACTATGCATTAAAACTAACTGCGACGTCGATTCCGGAACATTTGCAGTGTGGGATTTGTCATTCGGTTGTTAAGAATGCCATGTTGATTCCTTGTGAGTTGTTGTTGTTGTCTTCTTTGTTAATCGTGTTACTATATAGTATTGTCATGGGGGGGACGTCGTCGTTTTATTTGATACAGTTTACTTCTTGTCTTTATCGTTTGAATAATATATCATCATTTATGAATAACTACACACATCTAACTCATATTAACTTAACTCTCACGTCACGTAGGGGATCCAGAGGGCCGTCCAACATGTGAGTCTTGTATCCGTGATGCCCTTGCCAAAAACGGATTCAAATGTCCATTGACAGGGACCGAGGGTGTGAGTCCGGATGATTTGTTCCCCAATGTTGGTTTGCGCAAGGCTGCGGAACTTTTCGTGGAGGATATCATGCAACAGATGGATCAAATTGAGAAACAACTTGAAGCTGAGGAGGCAGAAGAAGAGAAGCGAAATGCCTTGGCGAAGGAGAAGGAGGAGAGTAACGTTTTTGAGGGGGATGCTGGTGAAGGTGGAACCCTCTTGACACGAAAGACAGCAGCAAAAGCTGGTGGTGGGAAAAAGAGTCAAGAAGATGATCTCTTTGGTGGAGGGGATGACTTCGGTGGAGACGTTTTCGATGTCGCCGAGGATGGTGTCGAGGAAGAGGATGAGAACATGACTGATGAACCTATGACTATTGAATCTGAAGCTCCAAAGTCCAGTGGAGATAAAGTTGATGATAATAATAATACTAAAACGGAAACAACGGACGCTACCGTTTCCAGTGCCACCGATCCGATTGAACCATCATCTAACGAGAAGAAGTCTGAAGATGAAGTTGCCGGTGTGACGAAGAAGGAAGATGACTCTGGGACAGCTACCAACGAAGTGCCAGAAAATAACAGTAAGCCTGCTACTCGCACTGATGATTCTTCAAAAGAGCAACACGAGACGAACGACTCGTCTCATAACCTCTCTAATAACACCGCGCCCACGAGCAATCGGAGAAGAAACGAGGCACCGAAGCGTCGAGGACCCCCCGCCGGATACATGCTCGGTCCTGCCGGGGCATCTACAGGTCCTTCTCCCACCAAATTCCCTCGTCAGGACAATGTGCCTCCACCCCCACCCCCAAGGGGGGCTCCGATGATGGGAAGAGGCCCTCCTGGAGGAAACTATCCTGATAACCACTATGGAGGTGGTAGGGGTAGAGGACACCATAACTTTGGTCGTGGCAACAATGACTGGAATAGGAAAAGGGATTTCAATCAAATGGATGATGGCGGTATGCATCAGCATCAGGAAATGAATCAAGGAGGTTGGGGCGGTGGGCAACGAGACAATTATGGAGGAAGAGGCAATCCTCATTATCAAGGACGAGGTCCTAATCCTCATTTTCAAGGAGGGGGGCGAGGAAGGTTCGGCGGTTACGATGGTGGACGTGGCGACGTTTATAGGGGCGGGAGAGGGAGAGGTAATTTCAGAGGAGGCGGATGGGGCTACAGGGGGAGGGGAAGATGGTAAAGATTGTACTTGGTAGATAAACAGTGACGTGCACTGACCTAATATTCTAAGTATGAAACTTTATCTCTAAGCATTAAGCATTTTTAGAGAATTAATCTCAAACTTTATCTCCTAATTTACCGTCAGGTAGGAAGACATAGACATATACAATCACAAACATTACAGCACTGTGCAACAGCAAGATGTATTCACTTGAATCGGCAGAAGAGGCTCGCCAGTTTCCCGTTCGTAAATAAGGAACTCAAGAACCTCCGCCTCAAAAGCTTTGGTGCTGGTGAAGTCCCAATTTTTGTAGACCGCCTCGTCCTTTTCATCCAAGACGGTTTCATGGAATGTTTTGTCTTCTGCAAATGTGCCGATTTCACTTTGTGCTGCAGCATTCACATCTTTCGGGGGTATGAAGGGCGGTTTTTGTCTATCAGATATTATTGACTCCCATTTGACTTCACTAAACCACGGATGAGACATGATTTCTTTGCATCCGTTAGATCCAAGTCGAGTCTTTGGGTTTTTATCTAACAGTCGTAGGCAAATGTCAGCAGCATCTTCGCTGAATAAGCTGGGGTCAAATTGAGGAGTCATCTCAAGTGTGGCGTAATCAATTGCCTTTTCCTAAGTAAAGAAGAAGTAATGTGAATACAAATCATCGTGGGTCAAAATGTCTTCTGAATAGCTTACACCAAACCATCAGCGCGGCAAACAATAACAGGTCATTTCTTACCTTTGACTTCTTCCCCTTCCCAAGACCAAAGTTTAAGGCTGGTTCAGACCTGAATGGATTTGTACCAGAAATGAACTCGGCCAAGCAGCAACCAAAGCTGAACCAGTCCACCATCTGGTCATACGTCATTCGCTTTCCATTCTTATCCCTCTTGAGCATTTCTGGTGCCCAATACCCTCTTGTGCCTGCAGCACCGCTCAGCGTTGGGGTTACTTTCGTAGCGAGACCAAGATCAGTCAATTTCACACGCCCGTCTTCCCCCATGAGGCAATTCTCTGGTTTCAAGTCTCGATATACGTAGCCACGATCATGCAACGCCTGAAGACCGAGCATTATCCTTGCACCATAATACAAACACTCTTTCATAGGGAATCGCCCCTTCATACTGAGATGAAAGCTCAAATCTCCCCCCGTCATCAGATCAAGGATTAGGAACACATCCGTCTTTGACTGAAAAGAATAACTGAGTTTGACAACAAATGGACTGTCCACATCTGCGAGACACTTTTGTTCGCTGAGAGCCAACTTTTCCGCCTTTTTGATTTTGATACGCTTTTTATTCATAACTTTCATAGCGTAGAGCTTTCCGGATGTGCCCTTCTTGCATGCTGACAGAATAGAAAGAAGGAGAGGTGCTATTGTCAGTATTATATTAAAACAAGTGTTCTTCACAAATGATCGCCATAAACAACTTACCAGTGACAAGTCCGAACCCCCCTCGGCCCAACACTCGCATAACAAAGAAGTCCTCTTCCACAACCTTCCTGTCTTGAAACCATAAAAAGTTGAGCATCTTAGTGTAATATTCCGATCCTTCAAATTTAGCCCAATACTTCTTTCGAACCTGCTCTGAAACAATAATTTCAGCACTGTCAAACAAGTTGTCTGGCAAATCATTCGATATCAACGAGAGCATCCGTCTTCGTTCGCTGGACTTGGAAGAAGAGTCACTGGACGGATTATCGTCCGAACTGGAATTCCCATCACTATCTCCTCCGTGACACGAAAAAGTCGGCATGGAATCATACCCCGGAGCATTTCTAAGCTTGTCCATCTTTGCCAATATGTTCTGAAGAACTTCCCCACCAACTGCAATGCAATTTTTGGTTGGATCCGTGTTTTTCGCACATAAATCCTTCCGTTCCTCTGCTGACAAATCTACAGGCTCCCTGCACAAATCATATTCACTGATTTCTGTCTTTGGTGGGAGCTCAAATTTAGGCACATCCGCCGCTTCTGCTGATGCTGCTGCTTCGGGTGTTGCCTCACCCTCCCCTGCAGTAGTGGTGGATTCTTCCGAGGTAGCATGAGTTTGCGCCGAGGCCGAATTATCTTTCACATCAATCTTCGGGGAGAGTAAATAATTAGACGCAATAAATGACGTCTTCTCCGCACGAAATCTGCCCTGTGTGGTTTTCCATCTAGCAACCTCCTCCATGAAATTAATGAGTACATAATCATCGCACTTTTCTTTCAAGTATGCCGAGAATAAGAAGAACCCCAAAGGATAAGAAAGAGTCCATTCGTATTCGAGCCCTCCAGCTTTTTTCTTTGCCTCTTTCCAAGGCTCTAATTGTTCCTCTGTTGGAATTTCCCAAGGTAACACTGGTCGCGGACCGTCTTCAACGGAGGAGATTGCATTGACGTACTGAGCGTCCTCGATTGCATCTTGGAGCTCCTCCATATCGTTTTTCCTCCGTCGTCCCTTTTATTTCGAACGGACGACGACTAAGCTACGATTCCTTATTGAGAATCGAATGAGTATCGAATAATAATTAATAATACAATTCTATGGCGCTGTTAATGAACTCGATCCCATTGGTGCGAAGAAATTCAGTCCTCTCCTTGCATTCACCACAATCAACCTGAGATATTCAATTGTTCAATAAAGGTTCTTGCTTTTCGCGTTCCGTCATTTTTGATTTCTGAAGGAGCACCGCAAAAAAAATTTAAAAATTTTTGGGGCACATATTTCGTACGTATTCGTATTATTTGGCCTAATTTGTCCATAATGCGTACAAATAATACCGGATACCGGTCATTGAGTGCACGATTGATCACAGGACGTGCACAAAGAAACGTACGACGAAAACCATCAAAAAGGAACGAAAACAATTCAAACAACTACGCAGCGCGGCAGGGAAATAAAACGGCTACATAGCTAGGTAGCTATCGCATGCAGGGACGTAAAGCTCATACCAGCCTGCCACGCACTCTCTTGCGGTTGCTTTAAAACACGGCTGGGTCTTGTCATTGCAATACATACTACCTCGTCTTGATATCTTCGCTATTCCATCCATCTTTTTATTTGTGATTTTACCTACTTAGGAGGGCTGCAACCAATTGAAATTCATACATAACGGCACGATCGTGCGAAAAGATTACTTCCGTGCACTTCTCAAAGTTTTCGAACCGTTGTCAACATGGATCCACCTTCACCATTAGTAAACGACGCTGAGACGAATCAGGAGACCATCACCATGACAGAAGTTGGCGCTACTGAAACAAAGAGTGAAATTGAGGACGGCGCCACCACAACATCGACACAACCTGAGAATTCAGTTGCGTCAAGTAGTACTAACGGCGACGGTAGCGACAATAATAGCCCAGCTGCAGCTGTAACGACACAAGAGACTGTATTGTCGCCTGCGCCACCCCAAGATACAAAATCATTACTGCTCCCTTCTCAGACAAAGACGTTTGTGCACGATCCGAACAAGATAACGCTCAAATTCATTTTTGCCAATAGAGATGGACTGCATGTAATACTTGACTGCACCCCCGCAGACACCGTAGGAGAAGTGAAGGGGGCATTGCTGTCACTGTGGCCAGATGATATACCAGAATGCAGCGATGGGGATAGAGTGCGGCTGATATGTATGGGGAAGGGCATTCTGATGCCTGATTCAAAGTCGCTGAAGTCACTTGGCATACCTGTGTTCAAAACTCATGCTACTCCAGTCAATGTTGCTGTTCGACCGGAGACAACTGAAGTGAAGGTCAAAAGTCCATCAAAAAAGAATTCGGTGGCATCGTCATCTTCTAGAGGAGGGGGGAGCAATCCGGTTATGGCGGCTGAAGGATCAGAAGTTTCATCTGGGTGTAGTTGTTTAATCCTATGACGGTTGCCTTGGGTCTTGTTTATTCTATTACTTGTGAATTTTTGTACGACCAGCTGATTCAACATGCGAGCTGGTCAAGGGTTGTTATTACGAGTATTGTATTTGTGAAACTCGGGGTTTTGTTTTACATTAGCAACAGATTAAGAGACATTTACTATTGCTGTAACTATTTCCATATTGCACCAACTTTCATCAACAGGGTACCTCTGTCGCCTGTATCCAGACAAAAAGTCTGTAAGACGTGCTTAATCAAATGTCAAAAATTCCATACCAACAAATAGTAATCTCTAGGTATCTTATGAGAATGTATGTGTGCTAGCTACACCTGAGTCAAAGTCACCAACTCCGACTGCATTAACAATGATTGGTTCAAGAAAGAATTCTCATCCCATCTATTATTAGGAGTATCCCCGATTAATCTTCCTCTTCTTTGTTCTTTTCAATCAATGATAAACCAACTCCCCCTGACAAGAAGAAAGCAACAACTCCCAGAGCATACTCAGTTGGGATCTCATATCCAAAATACTCAGCAATCATTTTTGAACCGATAAACCCAAGTACAATCCCAACTGCTGGTTCCAAGTATTTCAAATCGGAAGCAGCTTTGGATAAGATTGTGTATAAACTACGTAACCCCATGATGGCAAACATATTTGATGAAAAGACGACGAGGGGGTTCTAAGGTAGAAACATCGCACCGTGTTGAGAAATGTATTGAACACGAAGTTGAGAGAATCATACATACATCTGCATACAAAGGACTCACATTGGTAACTCCAAAAACAGCAGGTATACTATCAACTGCAAAAACGACGTCACTTATTTCCAAGGCAATCATGCAAATGAATAATGGAGTAGCCTTCTTCACACCTTCAACCACAGTGAAGAAGTTGCTCCCATCAAATTCGTCAGTAGAATCGATCAGATTTCTACTGAATTTGACAATTGTGTTGTCACTCATATCTTCTTCTTCCTCATCTTCGTCTTCCGGAATCAATGTCTTTGCCGAACTGTACACCAAAATACCAGCAAACACCAAAAGAATTGCATGAAAGTTCTGTAGGGCTGCTGCACCAACACCTATCATCAATGCTCTCATTACAATCGCACCATAAATTCCCCAGTTCAAAACACGATCCTGACTGGAGAGGGGTACCTTGAAGTACTCAAAAAGTAGCAAGAATACGAAAAGGTTGTCCACACTCAGACTTTGTTCCACGAGATACCCAGCAAAAAACTCTTCGGATGTTTCGGATCCAGCGATAACGCCAAGACCTGTCCCAAATGCAACTGCAAGTCCGACCCAGAGGAGCGTCCGCTTGATTGCTTGTTGGTAAATATCATCCTGTGGTGGTTCTTCGACAATAATTGTTGGGAAATTACCTGGTTCCAGCAAGGATGCCTTGTCCTCTTTTTCAGCGTAAAGTAGTGTTGATCTCGAACTGCGCTGTGTCAAGAAAGGTGCATTTATCGTTTGACAGGTTGATTCACGTTGGCACATTAAAGGTTGCGATACTGTTGATGGCCGGAAGGATTGACTTGTTGATGCCATACACAATGACATCACTGTCACGAGGGCTTGCTTGCTTCCGAACACCGTCATGTTAATTGTAGAGTTGTATTATTTGTGTTGTTGAATAGCTATATCAAAAAAACTAAGTTCGGCCGGCAAATTGCAGATTCTTTTCCTTTGAGCGCAAATGAAAGTAAGGGATATCGTTCAGTTTTGATAGCTCAATGCAGACGAGTTCCACCAACCAATAAAGTAACTTTACAGAGTACAGAGAGTTACAGTTTTGGATGTGTTTGGATGAGCGGTGGCGCTTGGCTGTCTTTGTTGATTGTGGAAGGTGGAAGCAAGTGCTCAGCCCTCCAAAACACGTCACTCTTGTATTTTCACATGCGTGTCGTACCTCAAAGACAAATGGAATACCGTTTAGCTTCAAATGGAGTACCGTTTAGCTTCATCGCAAGCTCACTGACGGACCCGGCCACGATGGATTTAAAAAAGTAAGTACTTACGTTACTGCACTCAGCCTGAATCAGAAAGATGGATTTGAAGCTGCAGCCGCTGCATTGTACATGTTGTAGAAGTAGTAGAGGCGTCACGGACAGAGAGAGCAATCATAGTACATAACGAATGAAATCATGGCAAACCTCCCTACAACCAGCACGATCGATTTCACAGGCAGTCGAGCCCCTTCAATGGATGAATTCGCATCGAAAGTTATGTTGATGCTGATAACATGGGCATGTTTGCTCGCCTTCATCAAGAAGATATGTCAAGCTGTAGCGCGTCAGTTTTGGAGTTATCCGGTGCCGATATCAAAAGCATCTATACCATCCAAGCTGCCTCATCCCAATCCGCAAGGTAGCGCTGTTCCATTTGACATACCTCTCATGCAAGCCACTGATGAACAAATTGGGGCATTCATGAAGTTTCGAGGGAAAACTTGGCCTGATGAAAAGCAACAAGTTGCATATGCTGCAGCCGAATACAAGGGATTCTTATATGAAGAGAGGACTATGAAATGGATTGATGATCACTTTCGTCTTCGTTTGCCGAAATTGAAGTACCCCTACGTTGATAGACATTGGTGAGCTCCTTGCAATGATTATGTATCTACTGCTTTTGTGAACCTTCCTTTGCTGGACACTCACATGGCTCTAATGTGTGATTAATTAACTTATCGCTATCGCTTTGGTGCATCATGTATATGATGTGTTCAATGTACAATCAACGTGACGATGTGCAGGAATGGTTGGTCAAGCTTCTGGATTGAAACAGGTGAACACATTCGCAACATGTTTCTTTCGAGCACGGTAGTTCTTTTTGAGCACTGCATCAATGGATTATTGCTTCCAGTGTGCTATCTAGTCACACATAATGATGTGTATTTGAATGTGTGCCTTTACAGTGAAGTGGGGTACATGACCTACGCGACAATCTTGATCATTTTATCGTATGTTTACAACAAAGATGTGACGGTGGAGCAGATGCACCAAAGTGTTTGGTCACTCTTATTGGTGCATCACATTTCGTCATTGATCCTGTGTATTGGCTGCATATATTATATCGAAGCAGCTCCAAAAGATCTTATATGCTATGTGCTGCTTGCTCTGCTTGGACTGACAAGCTCCTTACATTACCTTGGACAGATCCTTGATTTCAGCCCTTTCGCTCAAGCTAACAAGCCCTGGTTGAGAATGTCTGCACACATTATGTGCTTGTGTTCTCAAATCGCGTTTCGAATGATTTACTGGCTCAAAATTGTGTTTATGACAGTCACACACTGCCTCAATGAGCATGGTTCGCAATTAGCTACAATTGTGCTGGCAATATTTCTACTTTTTACGGTGTTCAATGCTGATTTTATACGATTTCATTACAAAGCAACTATGGGGTGCTGGCTCAAAATACAACAAGGAAAAGGGCTGACCAAGTCCAAAGACTTGTAGGGATGAAATCTAATTGGAATTTATTGTTCTTGAAATTGAAGTAATATATCTCAGAATTCCAAGTGGTCCGCCATCATTGCCACTTCCAAATAGGTGGATTCACAAATTTATTAACTGACACAGGAATATCTATCCAAATTTATGATGTACTCCGATCGGAAGAGGGAGTGTTTCATGTAGAGGTACAGTTACTTACAGGTAGACAACTCCGTCAGACCAATGACAGGGCTTTCTCTGTCTCCATGTCGAAACAAGATGGTCTGAACAAAACTTGTAGAAGTAACGGTTCCAGTAAACGGCTAGGCGGAGAGGATATGATTGGATTTGCATGAAATGCTTTCAAGTAAGACGTGAGACGTGTGAGCAAAATTATTTTGTGACCGTTTTTAGAATGAAAAGGAATCTCTCGCAGTGATCTTGAATCTTGAGAAAGAGAGAAACAGACAACGAAAGGAAGCAAGAAACCGTCCGCTCCAACAACACGCACCGTTGCCGACACCTCTCACATACATAAGATAAGCACGATCACAGAGAAACATAGACCGAAAGGAAGCAAGAAACCATCCGCTACAACAACGCGCACATGGCGCCACACCTCATCAAGCAACGGTCTCATAACGGTAGCTTCCGTTAAACCGGATAACAATGCCCTGTTTGAGCGAGTGCAGAGCGCAACTCCGCGGATGGCCTCCAAGTGCGTTTCTTGCTTTGAAGGGTTTTGAACTTGGTTCATGAAAATCGCCACTAAAAAGAATCGTCTTCATGTGTATGTGACGTCTAAACTGCCAACCGAGCCAATGAAACCGACAATAGATGATAACACAACAAAAAGCAACAAAATAGTTGTAAGTAGGTTGCTATCAATAGCAAGCGATAATAGAATGACAAGGCCGCGGTTACCATCCAGCGAGACTTTGTCCTCATCGAAGACACACAGACGTGCATCGTCAGTAATATGTAATGGAAAACTTCACTCAGACCGCAGTGACACGATCGATATGATGGAATGCTGTGTCACCTCTCCCGACGTAGCGCCTTCTGGTGCAGATATAATGTCTTCATTGCGTGCTCTCGAGCTCATCAGGCAGCTGTCTTTTGACACGAGCATGCCAGAGATAATTCAAATTGATACACCTGATAGAGGAAACGTGGTAGCCTCACCATCGACTGTGTCAAAGTATTTGCCTCACCTCATAGAATTTGAGTGTGCACCTCCAAGCACTCTGCGTATGGCGTCACCTCCACTTCCTCCTATCATTGGAACTAAGGAACCTAGAGCCAAATCTCTGCCTATGAACCACGCCGTCTTGCACAATCGCAACCGTGCTAGATCGACATCAGTCTCTGAATTGAGTGACAGCGATGGCTATGAAACAGACTTTGATGGTATGATGATGGTGATGGAGCCCCTTCGTAACCAACAAGCAGATCAACCAAATCGACGTAGATTGGCGTCAGACCAGAGCCCGTATGCTGTGTCATCAATTTCAAGCTCGTCATTTTGTGATGATCTTTCCTTCGGAGAAAGGGAAGAAATGTTGCATTGGTATGATCCAGCAGGTTACAATATAAACCTTGGCATGAACCATGTCGAAGCAAGTAGACTTGAAGTGACTGAAGATGAGTTTGGGCCGCCTCCTTGTCCACGTCTGAGCATTGATTCTTTGCAAGAGTGGAACTTGCTGTGTGAACAAGAGGGCCATATCATCAACAAGAGGCAATACATTGCGACGGCTCTGTGTCCAACACCCCATCCTACCTCAATTGTCGATGATCGTCCGTATTCTCCACAAGATCCGGTGGAAGTGGATGAGGTCCATATGATGGTAGCACCTTCTCTATCGGCGTCTCTTTCATACACACATACTGGAGTTCCATCCACTATTTCCGTTTCAAGCGAACTCCACGATGTTGAGGAAGTATCCTATACCAACTACGATGTTGACGCTGCTCTGTCTTACTCGATCGACAAGAGCTTTGAAAGCTCTCTTGCAGGTGGTATAGTTCACATGCATCAAGACAAGGCTGTCACGGATACATCTAGAAGTCCAGCTCCTACTGCTTTGAGGAAGAGACACCGACGTCATAGGTCTGATGGATTAGTGATGTTGCCAAGAGCTCGATTGGCGTTGAAGAAGAGGCCAAGTCACCAACGAGTCAGTAGTCTGGACATTTCCTTGCAAATTATTCCTGAGAGCCCTTCAGGGCAATTTGTTGAGAGGACGATATCAGCTGCTTGCGACAAACGCCTTGAAGGCTTTGTCGCAAGCGGGGCGCCTTTCAATGATAGGCCTTGCTCCAATAGTTTGTTGTGTATGCATCGACGTTTCAATTCAGATGGATTTCTTCTTGCTCGACATGACAAGTCTGCAACAGAGTAGTGTTTGTAGAGATAGAGAGTAGTGCTCGTGTAGCCTTTTAAGCTCGTTGCCTTGTCCTTAGTCGTCAAAGCAGCGCCAACTCCAACGTCGCAGTTGTATTAATACACATCACTACTAATTATGTACAATTTCAATTCAATTCAACAAAGTACAGCATGTATCTAGAAGTACTGTCGTCACCTCTCTTTCTTCATCATTCGATGTATTCTCGAGCTGGGAATGCTCAATTTCTGAATTGTGATCGTCATCTATTGTATCATTTTGAACATTCAACGGTTCTGGAGTTGAAGATTCGACCTTTTCTGAATGATGATCATCATCATCTGTTGCGTCGTTTTGATCATTCAATTCTTCTGAAGTTGGAGATTCGACCTCTTTGGCTGCTGGAGTCTCCTCATCTTGAAAACCACCTTCTGTTTCATTTTGGCCATCTGGTTCGGTTTCTAAATTCGAAGAGACAACACCTCCATCCTGTACTACTTCCACTGCATCGTCAGTATCAGCTTGATCTGACAGTATTGACGGTGCCTCTTCATCCTGCAGCAACACCGTATCATTTCTTTGTTCTATCACGCTCGGCCGAGCAACCGAAATCTGATCCCCTTTCAACGCAACACAAACCAAAAATGAGGCTTCATTCTCAATGGCGACAATATCTTTATCTACTTCCACCATGACTGCTTCAATTGTTATTATAAATATGAGTATACCAGTGTTGGACATGATGGGGTAGAGTCGTTCTGCGAATAGTTGTCCTGCTGCCATGGCAAGCGTTCCGAAAAAGCAGTAGAACCATCTGATTGGGTGGCGGTATAATACATTGCCCACAATGGATCAGAGATATTGTTAGAAGATGCTTGTCGTTTCTTCACATGTGAAACAGCAGTCACAAAATATACATAAATATGTAGATATAATACTCACGGATTGCAAATCGACGAATGAACAATCATAGACGACGAAGTTCCATACCTCCACAACATTATCGACAAATAAAACGACACAACCACCAACACAGCAATCGGCAACAAACTCAAAAACAAATGAAGCTCATCCTCCAATGATCCCTTCCTCTCAATCAGGGTCCACCATCCCGCCCTCCCGGCAAGTTCATCAATCGTTATATCATGACTCTGGATAAAATCAAAATTCACCACCAGACCAATCACCAACAATACAGTCGCCAGTGATCGTATACTATTCCTCAACATACAGCTCATCGCTTGTGTATTATTCAATCGTCGTCCTTCGTCAAAGTACATCCCACAGAAATTGACACTGCGCCGTTTATGAATCAGATAGGTCACTTCAAACATGACAATTAGTAATATCGGAACTTCAAATGTCTGCAGTACGAATATAGATCGTACCAACGGATGTGTTTCAACCATGGGCATGCCCTCGTCGTCATTAGATGTGGGTTCCATTAATTTACCTGTGGTGGCGAGGGTGGCATTTTCGAGAGCTAGGATTAATATGGCGATGGGAAAGAGGACGCGGACGGAGAAGAAGAGTCGGTAGTGGGTGCGGTGTCGGCCTAGTTGGATGGCCCATATTGTGCAGGTGAGGGAGACGAAGGTTAGGATGATGTAGCCGGCGATGAGACCGGGGGTTGGTGGCGCTTGGGTCGGGTCTATGAATGTCATGATAGAGGAGTGCTGATGCTACTGTGCTGCTTGCGTTGGCTACGTCCGGCGCTTTGTTAATGAACACAGGCTTGGTTTGGAGATCCTAGAGACCTTCTGCTTTGCTGTGGTGCTGTGATGCTTGCGTTGGCTGTCTCGCTTTGTTGCTATCTTCTGTGTTGTTGGTGAAGGTCATTGATGCCCGCCAGCATAACAGTTTGCAATTGAAATTGCGATTGATTGAAGGGAATTGAAACAATGTTTTCTTCTTGGAACTTTTTTAGGCCTTTGGATAGGGGGCTAGCCTACCCTTTATCGGGGGGATTTCCCCCCGATTTCCCCCCTGCGAGAAGGGGGGACGGTTATACTTAGCTAAAATCTCGTG
The DNA here is from genome assembly GCA_037178625.1 of Skeletonema tropicum. Lineage (NCBI taxonomy): Eukaryota > Bacillariophyta > Thalassiosirophyceae > Thalassiosirales > Thalassiosiraceae > Skeletonema > Skeletonema tropicum. The sequence goes on along the minus strand of CM074134.1, from coordinate 1,999,427 downwards.
ATTTTCGTCTAAGTCTAGCCAAATATTGGCTATTATAGACCATTTCACCCCCATTTAGACGATTTGCCGCCTGATCAGAACACTCAATATCGGGGGTTGTCCCCCTCGCCCCCTATATCCAAAGGCCTAGACTTAAGCACATTTTCTGCACGACCACTCAGCAGACCACCAGGCAATGCAACCACCACAACGACGGCATAAAAGCAAGGAGATAAGATAACGATGATGCTTCCCCAACGATCATGCTGCTCACTAATACGGCGTGGTGCACTACTAGACATGCCGTCCACCACAAGATGTGGTAAAATTGCAAAATCACAACACACCAAAATAATCACCTTGCAACATCGGCACAAGCGAACCACCTCCATTACAAAAGAAGCACGTCAAGCCATCTCAAACAACAACAACAATTCTTCAACAGCTCCAGACGCCATATTCGGAATGAGACCAATAAACTACTCCATCTTACCTCCAATACGAGCATCTCCTCCACCACCTCCGTCCAAACCGGGCTTGCAAAAATATATTGCTCCGGCGTCAATGGTCGTTATGTTTGCGACGGTGGGGTACTTTTATGTGAATAATAAGAATGATAATTTTGAGTATTGGGCTGCTATGCAGAGTGGGGAGGCGATTCAGATGGAGGATGATGAGGATGACTATGAAGATGAGGAGGAAGAGGAAGAGGAGGAGTAGTAATTGTAGGTTATTGGAATATTGTGAACATAAACACAACAATTATTTGATTAGGATTAGTGGTGCAAAATAGTGGCAAGAAATAATCTTTCAAAACGCTCTGCAGCTTTATCTTTATGAACAATGAACATGGAGCCTAACGAGACATCTACCAAAATAAGCTTGTGTGATAGACGTCGAATACAACTCGAACCCAGCAGCAAATCTTCTATCTGACACACACCTCTATCTGACACACACTAACAACTTAGTAAACCTCAACATGCCACTGTCCCTTCTTCTTCAATCCCTTAATAAATTCATCATATTCAATTCCCTTGGACTCACAAACGCCTTTCAGCATATCCTGGATTCCAGGCATCATTCCCTTCAAACCGCAAAAGTACATGTGAGCACCCTTATCAAGCTTATCAAAGATCTCATCGGCATACTCCTCAACCTTGTCCTGAATGTACATCTTGCCACCCTTCTTGTTTTCCTGCTCACGTGAGAGAGCATAGTCTAAACGGAAGTTGTCGGGGTATCGAGATTTGGCATCTTGGAACTCATCATCGTAGAGAAGGGCATCGCTGTTGGCAACACCGAGGAATAACCATGCTTGGCCCTTGTATGCCTTTGCAGCTGGTGTGTCCTCGAAGAAGAGACGGCGGACGAATCCACGGAAGGGGGCGATACCAGTTCCGGTGGCAACCATGATGTAATCGGTGGCGGGGTCCTCCTCGGGCATGAGCATCACTTTACCAGCAGGTCCGGTCATCTTAACTTCGTCACCTGGTTGAGTATCACACAAAAAGTTGGAGCAGATGCCCTTCTTTGCGGGATCTTCTGCCTTCAATTCTGGACACCAGTAAGTTGCACGCCTGACGCAAAGACTTCCAGTCTTACCAGTCATATCATCTCCGTATCGAGAAGAAGCAATAGAATACAAACGCACTGCGTGGGGCTTTCCGTCCTTCTCACGGTTTCCTGGGGGCATTACACCCCATGATTGGCCCTCCCAGTATGGAAAATCTCCTTCGTGATCAATTACGATGTGGCAAGTTTCTCCAGTGGCCTTGGGACCAACAATACGCTTGGTTGAAACAACCTTTCCAGTGAATGGTGCTTTATTCTTGTACACGTTGACAGGAATTGTGGATTGATCCCAATAAGGTTCGGCCTCAAGGAAATCTTGAGCTAAACCAACGCTAGCTGAAGACGTCAATTTCATAGCAGCAGCTCCAGCAGCAACCAAACCAGCACCGGCGGTGAGAATAGTCTTTGTGTTATCAGCTGCTTCAACTACTTCGACAACTTCCTTCGCCTTCTTTGCTGCAATAGCGGCTGGTGGCAAACCAGCTGTTGTGAACGCAACTGTTGAAAGTACACCGGCAGTTTTCGCCAATGTCTTCAGTGCACGCTTGCGCTTGGAGGGCTGCTCTTGAGCTGCCATTCCAAGAACAGTGGTAGGCGAAGAAGGAGCATTCTGGACGTAAGTGTTGGGTCCGTTGATAGGAGCGAATGCATTGGCTGACGCCAAGAAGGCTACGGTTAGGGAGAGCTTCATGGTGATTATAGAAGAAGTGAAAAGTGCCGAATTGATAAGAGCAGAATAGGGCTTCTCTTACTTGCGTTCCCTGTTGTTGTGACGACCTTTCAAACAAATCAAAGACCAAAAAGTGCAACAAGGCTACGCTGACGTAAGCGCGAGATTTGAGCCTGGTCGTGGCCCACGCACGCCCGCCCATGGAGTGATTGACACGAACTCACCACTCTCGCTCACCAGTGTCCAGTGTCACATCTCACTTCACATCTATCACACATACATGCATGGCAGACATCAACATCCCTCTATCGGTTCCCGTGCTCTATCACAAGTAGTATCGGTGTATGTCCATCATGTTTAGAAACGCCTTCCAGAGTGGGTTCTTATCTATATTCTCTGCTAATGGCTCGCATCCATTCCAACTCTGGGATATCCATCTCCAAGACGACGGTGAAATTCGATTGATCAAGGACATGAGTGATTGTGATGCAAGTTGCGATGAATCAAATCATATCAGTGGGCCTCTGATTGAGATGACGTGCTCTGATTTGTCTCAAAACTACATCATGTGTCCATTGAAATTGGATTCGTCGTCAGAAAGACCTTCTTTGGGGATAACTCTGCCAGTGCTCTACCTCACAATATACATGCCAGAAAGAACAAAACAACAGCAACAGATGAATCACTTTTCATTGGAAGTAATAGTCCTTGATGATAAACACATCACTCGAAGATTTCGCTGTTCTACTTTTCAATCTACGACAACGCTAAATCCTGATATTTGTACGTTTCCATTGCGCTTGAAGAAACGTCCACGAGGGTTGAAGAGAGAGCAACTGCTATTACCTCCTTTAGAACGTGACAATCCACAGCAGACAAATAATGAAGAAGAGGACTGTGAACCATGCTGGAATCGTATTTGTATCCCTCTTGCTGAATACACTTATAAGGCATATGGAACGCAGCTGCAGGAAACAAAACACCTTCAAATACAAGGACGGCATTTTTACATGAATCGAGTGTACTTTGCAGAAAAGCAAGTCAGTGAGGATGAGCTCCCACAGTCCTTTCGTCTGTTCCGATGATTCGTATCAATACATACGATACAAGATTATATTACGATCCATTTAACTTATTACACTAGCACATGAACATGAATACAAAGTCAGAGTAACCACGGTTCATGTTCATTATATACAACAGATAGCTCGGCTCTACTACAATACAACAAATAGTGTCACATACTATACAAAATATTTGGAAACCCAATCAGCTTGACTTCTTGCGTTTATAACCAAAGAGGCCATATTCGTATAGGTTTCCATTTGTTTTATTTGAATAAAAAATCGATGAAGAGTGATCCCTAAACATAGCTTGCAGGCCTGGAAGAAGGAGTGTCTTCTCAAACTCTGATAATGGCGCTGGATCAATGTACAACATGGGTGAGCCCTCAGGAATCTTACCAAAGCCGCCAGTACGCGCAACGTCGGAGCTGCTCCTTGGTCGTTGGGAAGGTGAATTATCGTGGCGACGTCTACCGTGACGATGGTATCCATGAGGGTGATGATGTGGCATGTCTTGCTTTGTGTGCACGCGAGGGCACACGTCTTTCAAAAGACATGAGTTCGCACTGTTCTTACAGGCCAACCTTTTGTAATTGTCAGGATGGTAAATGATTTCTTCATTGGAGTGGGCGTGTTCGCAAGCAACGCCTCGTGGACACATGTTGATAAAGCAACCTTCTTTCCCTGGGAGTGGCTTGATGTTTGGGCAAGAAAGTGGCTTGTACTTGTGCACCACAGAGTTACGACGTAACCATCCTCTATTGATCTCGGGATGGGCAAAGCCACAGACTGTATGATCATGTTCATATCTCTTTGCGCACCACGATGTTCGGAATGAAGAGAGACTCTGCTGACTCATACGGCTGTATCCTGACTCAAAACTATCGCCATTGCCGGGTCTCTTTCGAAAAGCTCTTGATCCTGTGAAGAATGATTGCCATTCCTCCGGTGATAAGCTTAGGTTTGCAGTGTGAGCAACATCTCGGATGAACTCATTGTGGCAATGAAATACGTCTGATGACGAGCAAACGTTTTCATTGAAGCATAGTAAGACTGAGCGCTTTTCTCCTCCGCTCTCGTGGCTTGTCAAGCTGTCACTCCTTTCTTTCCTCTTCCTCTTGTCGTCCCCTTCGTCGTCACTCATATTGAACAAGTCTGACTCACTACTCGCTAATGAGTCTAGACTCAAATTATTCCATGGGGCTGGTAGTGTTCTAAGCAAGTGTTCATCATCGGCAGCATCGCTTGTGAACGATAGGCGAAAGGCTTCTCCGTTTTCTTCGCTACCGTCAGGTCGAGGGATAATGTAGTGGAAACAACTATTCAAAATGATTTGCATACACCTGTTCACCTTGGTTCTAGTAACAATGCCCTCATCGATCTTCTTGGCTACACAAGAATGAACACCGGATTGAAGCTGCTGACGTGTGAAATAACCCTGGGAAAGTGCCAAACGACGGCCGACAAGCCAAGTTACCAAAGAGATTGAATGAGAAGTTTCTGGCTCGTACAAGCAAGCCTTCTTTCGGAGCAATGTCTTGAGAACTTCTGTAGAAGACCGTTGATGAAGTGGCACTTGAGGAGTTGATGAAGCATGCGGTTTAAGGGCCGGTCTACTAGGTGCAGTGTTGGAGGAGTGTGGATGACGATGACTCTCTTGAGTCGATTGCTGCTTGGGTGATAGAGTACCAGAATTCAAGTTAAGGCTTTGCGGTGGTCGAGAATGTACATTATGGCGCATGGTTGGAGGTTCAGAGTGAAGCTCATTTGCGTCTAATACCCAAGGCGGTGGGCTTGGGCTACTGCCAGAACTCCTCGGATTCACGTAAGGAGATGCATGAGGAGAAAGTGACATTGGAGACAATGATGTAGCTGATGTTTGCCCAGTTGATTCTCCAATACTAAGAGGCGAATAGGTCACAGATGGATAGTTCTTGAATTGACCATTGACCGCATGTAACATTGGTGACGCCAAAGGTGTCGAAGGTGCTTCCACGCCTTGCTGTATTGTTGCCAAGGCCGCCTGAGGTGGAGCTGGATGAAATTGGGACACGCCCCACGAATGCGAATGGACAAATGCAGGAGTAAACTGGGCTTGGTCTCCTGATGCATTTTCAGGAAATGAGTTTGATCGTTCCAGCAAAACTTGAGGGTGAGCATGTTGTGCATTAGATGTCACGAGCGTCTCCCCAGAGATACTTCTTGGTGGAGGGCTTCCTGCTCCGACCACTACCCTGCTCCAAGAGTCAAGCTGCTCCCGACATATGGCCTCTCCTTTCTTTGCAGTCTGTGATTGCGAATGAGGTGATACGGCTGCCACATTGTGCGATATGACTGATAGCACGGGAGTGCTTCCAATCTCTCTGCTCTCACTTGTGTCACGTGCAATGCTGCCATGACCGTTGTTGTTGATAAGTGCTGTACTCCTAATTGAGTCAATCTTTGCTACGTCTCCTTCCATGCTGCTCATGTGAGGAGACTGATCTCCTATGATATTCATGGATGATTCTAAGACCATTTGATGGTTGCTTGTCAGTCTTCTTTTGGACTGTAATGGTTCGCAAAAATGTTCTTCAGTTTGCTGGCCGAATATTTATGTTATACTTGCCTCAGCTTGACACCGTTGTACTGGAGTGATGATTCGTCACTGATACGATTCGATCGACTCTCAGTTCTCTAGTTGTCGCAAGTTGTATTTCGTTCGGATGCTTTGTGCCAGTATTCTTTCTTAGAAGGTCCTTGACGGCAATCGTGAACCCGTGTGTAGACAATTTACAAATTTCTTTGGTAAGCAAATCAAGTCGTCCCGTATGTTCTCTTAATATGATGACTAGAATGGATAAAGTGTTGTGCGTCGAGATTCATTGCAGTGGTGCTACTGGTTAGTGCCATGATAGTCTTCGGTTTGGTGTCATCAAACAGTGTGGCGGGGTTGTATTTGATTGCCCCCGCGTCAGTACGTTCAATTCTCGGTTTGAGAATAAAACGGTATGATGTGTCAAAAGAAAGAGTTCTTTTTCTTGTGACTTGTCACAGTGTAATTTCCCTTTAAATTATCGACCTACGTCTCCCTCTTTTATTTTACTAAGTTTTGAAAAAAACGTCAAACGACGGATAGACTAAACCCCCACCATTGGGGTCATAATCGGCGAGGCACGTTCAAAAATTGCTTGCCGGAGTGTTGCCGAGGAATCTTCGACACAGCGGCTTTTCTGCCACTTATTCCACCTCATTTTTTGCTGCCGGCGTCAGCCGAAAGACTGCCAAAGAGTTGGACCAGAGACCAGAGACAGCAAAACAACAACACCATGACGTCAGCCAACAATGCACTCACTACAATCATTTTTGATGTAGATGACTGCCTTTACGATGTCGGGACGTGAGTAGGTATTATTATTGGTGATTTTATGTTATTGTACAGTAGTACTACACGAAGTATTCTAACATGTTATGCATTATTTGATGATGTGTACTCATAATCCGCCTTAATTGATTTTGCTACAATGCTCTACTTAGTGGATTTACGGCTTATCGTAATACCGATGGAATAACTGATTTCATGGTAGAGAACCTGCATTTTCCATCCAAAGAGGCTGCCCAAGAACTTAGAGATGAATACTTTCTCAAGTATCACAGTTCGGCGAAGGTAAACCAAAATCATTGTTATACCTACTCATAAACATTCTGCAGTTTCATCTCCCCAAGTACAAGATATACTGACGTTTTCGTACAACAAACTGCCCATTTGTTTCCTTTAGGGTCTCCGAGCAGCTGAAGAAGATGGGCGATTGCCACCATTACCAGACGGTGTATCGCTTCAGCCCGGAGAGAAGAGGTTCAAACCAAGTGAATTCGATAAATATTGGGCTACAAATCTAGATTTCTCAATGCTTGGTGGTCCATTAGATCAACGTAGTATCGATACTTTTGAGTCCTTGTCGAAATCAAACACGCAAATAGTTGGCTTCTCTAATGGACCGCGATTGTATGTAGAGAGGGTTTTGAAAGAAATTGGTCTGGCAAAGTATTTTGAACCAAGCAAGTTGTTCGGTGTTACCGATGTCCTTCCTCACTGCAAGCCCGATAAAAGCTCGTTTGAGTTGGTACTAAGTAAAGTTGGGGCACCACTTCCTGAGCAGTGCATTATGGTTGAAGATAGCATGAAGAACATACGAGCTGCAAAGTCACTTGGAATGAAGACAATATTGATCATGGGAAAGGGACGCAAGCATCAAGCATTGAGCAAAAGCGCTTCTTTAGCCGAGGCTACGAAGGTGGGTGATGCCCCAGACGATACAGATCAAGCCGTAGATGCTGCTGTTGAAACTGTCGCAGAGATTGACACGATCTTGAAGGAGTGGAAAGTATTAGCCGCTTAGTTTGCCAGTGGGATATGAGTTCTGAATGTGTAGTCTAGTTAGCAATTTAACAAGAATTATTTGGTCAACTTATCTACTGACTAACAACACTCACATCAAAAATATATAAAGCTACTTATCACACATTACCATCATGGGCTCGAGTTGCCCTCCTTCGATTGAAAGATGCTAGACATTTCATCAAGCTGTTTCTCCCATGATATCAATTTTTTTTCAAAATGGTCGCATTTAAGTATGCGTTCTTCAAGTTGTAGACGCTGTCTGGTAATTTCATCCGAACGCGTCTTCAGTTGAACTGCCAGATCTTTCATCCGCTGCTGCTTTAAAATTTCTGTTATATTATTGACCTATCTTTGTCTCCTCTTGTCTTTGATTTAATTTTGCTTCCATCTGAACTAATCGCTCTTCATGGTCTCTTGTTCAGCCCGAAGCTGCCGCTGATGCTTCGGCGTCTGCCAAGGCTCTATCATCTAACAAGGACAAACGGCGCAAAGTGGATACTAAGCCTGCTATTGTTCGCCAATTTGATGGACAAGAAGACAGCCTGTAAGTTACAAGAATCGGCGTTCAAGAGTCTGATGAAGTTTTCTGAGTGCATCACTCTTACTTCTGCAGCTGTTGCTGAGGCTGGTGCGGATGCAAAGAATTCACAAGTTGTTATCAGTCTAAACACTGTTGCGTACCAACGAATCGGTAGACTTTGTGGACAAACCAAGAATAATACTATGAATGCTAATGATGCGCCATCGCCCGACATTAAAGTTGGGATTATGGATTAAAGAGTGAGTGGGATGATTTACACCGTATAATGTTCCATGCAGGTGCCGTTGAAAGTCTTCGTAGTCTCTTTGAGCAGCATCAGGAGCCAGTTCGACCCAGTACAAAATTGACATTCATTAGCAGCGTTGAAGAGACTGAAGAGCACTATGCGGCGAGAAGAAGTCTAGGGAGAGAGCACCGAAAGTACAAAAAATGGAGCAAGTTCTTACCAATCTTGGTTCAGCTGTTACAACTCAGACTCGGCCTTTACGTCCTAGGAACTAATTCACTATTACAGATTGCTATCATGAGTATGTGTCTCTCTTTTCATGTAGATGCTTTCCTAGGGAGAAGAACTCCGACTCCATAAGCTCCTTTCTCCTTTCTGGATGCATGTGTCACACGATTAGATTCACTCTGCCTCGTCAAAATTCCATCCTTCAGCTCTTGTGCTAGCTTTGGATAAGCTCTTTTGACGCCATTTAATGAGGAACTCAATAATAGTATCTTTCTTTGTGTTCAAGTCCATCTTGTGCACTGGAATCTTCACTTTCTTCTTCGTCCTCAATTTATCTCGCTTGGTCATGCGATCTATCTCTACATTTCTTGTTGTAGTTGCAAGTTTCGTATCCAATTCCACTGCTGCCTTTAGATCTTTCATCGCGGTCTTTACCTTCGCAAGTCCTTTCTCAGATCTTTCAACAGCATTATAATTGTCGATGTAGTACGTGATAAAGTATTCTTCCAGCCTCTCATCCCATGATTGAAGACAGAGTCGCAGACTGCCTCTTCATCTTCATTGGACGGCAACATCATAATGATGCTCGCATGGCGTAATGAAGACATGATCATTGGTATTTGCGATTGCCTTGTTACAGCAGGAGCACTTCAAGCCATCATTGGGAGCTGCAACTTGTTCAGATTCATTTGGAGGGGGTACACTACTTCTCTCCTCTCACCCCTAGGGCTAATCGGACGTACTTTAAAATTTCTGTTATATTACTTCTCTCCTCCGCTGCAGCCGACCTAGCACGACGACGTGCCTCACGATCAGTCAATTCCTGATCATTGCGAGACCTCTTACTTCGAGAACCTCAACCGCCCGAATTACGCCCTCCCCTCAAGGTTGATAGGGTGTATATTGCCCAACCGTTTTGGATGGAGAATATATTCCTACCGCTACTTTTCTCCGTAGGGGTTCCGATGGATGATTTCCAGAGGTCTAAAGTCAAGCTTGTTTACTAGCTTTAAGCGAGTTTCATTAGTGTTCATCAAATATTTAAAAAGTGCGACGGTGATTCTACTGGCGTTTAAAACCCAACGCCAGCTCTCGCATGAAACTAGACTACACATTCAGAACTCATATCCCACTGGCAAACTAAGCGGCTAATACTTTCCACTCCTTCAAGATCGTGTCAATCTCTGCGACAGTTTCTACAGCAGCATCTACGGCTTGATCTGTATCGTCTGGAGCATCACCCACCTTCGTAGCCTCGGCTAAAGAAGCGTTTTTGCTCAATGCTTGATGCTTGCGTCCCTTTCCCATGATCAATATTGTCTTCATTCCAAGTGACTTTGCAGCTCGTATGTTCTTCATGCTATCTTCAACCATAATGCACTGCTCAGGAAGTGGTGCCCCAACTTTACTTAGTACCAACTCAAACGAGCTTTTATCGGGCTTGCAGTGAGGAAGGACATCGGTAACACCGAACAACTTGCTTGGTTCAAAATACTTTGCCAGACCAATTTCTTTCAAAACCCTCTCTACATACAATCGCGGTCCATTAGAGAAGCCAACTATTTGCGTGTTTGATTTCGACAAGGACTCAAAAGTATCGATACTACGTTGATCTAATGGACCACCAAGCATTGAGAAATCTAGATTTGTAGCCCAATACTTATCCAATTCACTTGGTTTGAACCTCTTCTCTCCGGGCTGAAGCGATACACCATCTGGTAGTGGTGGCAATCGCCCATCTTCTTCAGCTGCTCGGAGACCCTAAAGGAAACAAATGGGCAGTTTGTTGTATAAAACGTCAGTATATCTTGTACTTGGGGAGATGAAACTGCAGAATGTTTATGAGTATAACAATGATTTTGGTTTACCTTCGCCGTACTGTGATACTTGAGAAAGTATTCATCTCTAAGTTCTTGGGCAGCCTCTTTGGATGGAAAATGCAGGTTCTCTACCATGAAATCAGTTACTACATCGGTATTACGATGTGCCGTAAATCCACTAAGTAGAACATTTGTTGTAGCAAAATCAATGAAGGCGGATTATGAGTACACATCATCGAATAATGCATAATATATGTTAGAATACTTCGTGTAGTACTACTGTACAATAACATAAAATCACCAATAATACTCACGTCCCGACATCGTAAAGGCAGTCATCTAGATCAAAAATGATTGTAGTGAGTGCATTGTTGGCTGACGTCATGATGTTGTTGTTTTGCTGTCTATGGTCCAACTCTGTCGGCTGTCTTCAATGTGTAAGGTGTAAAATAAAACGATAATGTACTGGAGAGCCCTTAAGTACTCAACAATAATTGAATCTTTATCCTACTTATTCCTTCCGAGGTGCTAGTTTACCAAATCAATGAGAGCATTGTTTTCGGCTTTTTGCCTTCATCATTGGCAGAGCGAGCATAACGTTCAAATCGTCCACGTCAGCATTTGTGGGAGATTCGATTTTCGAACAAGCTGTGACCCCAGTGCCACACGGAATTGAACTTCCCCAACTTCAGCTGGCTGGTCAAGTTTATTTCCCAGAACCTCGTGTTCGCTGTGCGTTTTCTTCTAAGCATTACAAGCCTGACTGCACTATCAAGTGAGAGTCATCTCTAGCCGATTATCTACATTAGTTGGAGCATTCCAATGTTGCCCATGGTGTTCACTATTATTACCATCCCTCCATCAGACCACAGGCTACTGGCTGGCTACTGATGGCTCTTACTACTCTGGCTCTTACTTGCGCGGAGGTAGAGTACCTGACTCGGAGCTCGAACTAGCGACTTTCATTATGTTGATGAATGCTTTTGCCAACTAACGTAGATAACCGGTTATCTACGTTAGTTGGCAAAAGCATTAGCGAACACGAGGTTCTGGGTTATCTACGTTAGTTGGCAAAAGCATTCGTCAACACGGTTATCTACTTTAGTTGGCAAAAGCATTCATCAACACTTGCCTTTGTCGACTAGCTCTTCTGGAGAGCAGTTGCAATTCTCAACTTTCCAGATAACACTTCTAAGGCCCAGAAGGGACAAAGATTAGCTAAAAGGAATTGAAGAGATCGACCTTCACAGAGAGCGATTCTCATCTGCCCAGATAATCACCTTCACGTTATGATGAGAATCGTCTGCCACCCTGACGGTACACCTGCCTCGTGCAATGTGGACAAACTTGGGGCTGAAGATGCCATCCTTCGGGGGTCGTTAGAAAGCCCCTTTTATTTCCCGACGCACGAAGATGGCTATGTACGCCATCTTCTCTAAGCACTTAAGTAGTGACTAAAATAATCTATCTATCTAGAGTGCTTCGGGAAATAAACTTGATTGACCAGCTGAAGTTGGGGAAGTTCAATTCCGTGTGGCACTGGGGTCACAGCTTGTTCGAAAATCGAATCTCCCACAAATGCTGACGTGGACGATTTGAACGTTATGCTCGCTCTGCCAATGATGAAGGCAAAAAGCCGAAAACAATGCTCTCATTGATTTGGTAAACTAGCACCTCGGAAGGAATAAGTAGGATAAAGATTCAATTATTGTTGAGTACTTAAGGGCTCTCCAGTACATTATCGTTTTATTTTACACCTTACACATTGAAGACTGCCGACAGAGTTGGACCATAGACAGCAAAACAACAACATCATGACGTCAGCCAACAATGCACTCACTACAATCATTTTTGATCTAGATGACTGCCTTTATGATGTCGGGACGTGAGTATTATTGGTGATTTTATGTTATTGTACAGTAGTACTACACGAAGTATTCTAACATGTTATGCATTATTTGATGATGTGTACTCATAATCCGCCTTCATTGATTTTGCTACAACAAATGTTCTACTTAGTGGATTTACGGCACATCGTAATACCGATGTAGTAACTGATTTCATGGTAGAGAACCTGCATTTTCCATCCAAAGAGGCTGCCCAAGAACTTAGAGATGAATACTTTCTCAAGTATCACAGTACGGCGAAGGTAAACCAAAATCATTGTTATACTCATAAACATTCTGCAGTTTCATCTCTCCCTAAGTACAAGATATACTGACGTTTTCATACAACAAACTGCCCATTTGTTTCCTTTAGGGTCTCCGAGCAGCTGAAGAAGATGGGCGATTGCCACCACTACCAGATGGTGTATCGCTTCAGCCCGGAGAGAAGAGGTTCAAACCAAGTGAATTGGATAAGTATTGGGCTACAAATCTAGATTTCTCAATGCTTGGTGGTCCATTAGATCAACGTAGTATCGATACTTTTGAGTCCTTGTCGAAATCAAACACGCAAATAGTTGGCTTCTCTAATGGACCGCGATTGTATGTAGAGAGGGTTTTGAAAGAAATTGGTCTGGCAAAGTATTTTGAACCAAGCAAGTTGTTCGGTGTCACCGATGTCCTTCCTCACTGCAAGCCCGATAAAAGCTCGTTTGAGTTGGTACTAAGTAAAGTTGGGGCACCACTTCCTGAGCAGTGCATTATGGTTGAAGATAGCATGAAGAACATACGAGCTGCAAAGTCACTTGGAATGAAGACAATATTGATCATGGGAAAGGGACGCAAGCATCAAGCATTGAGCAAAAACGCTTCTTTAGCCGAGGCTACGAAGGTGGGTGATGCTCCAGACGATACAGATCAAGCCGTAGATGCTGCTGTTGAAACTGTCGCAGAGATTGACACGATCTTGAAGGAGTGGAAAGTATTAGCCGCTTAGTTTGCCAGTGGGATATGAGTTCTGAATGTGTAGTCTAGTTAGCAATTTAACAAGAATTATTTGGTCAACTTATCTACTGACTAACAACACTCACATCAAAATATATATAAAGCTACTTATCACACATTACAATCATGGGCTCGAGTTGCCCTCCTTCGATTGAAAGATGCTAGACATTTCATCAAGCTGTTTCTCCCATGATATCAATTTTTTTTCATAGTCGCTGCATTTCCGAATGCGTTCTTCAAGTTGCAGACGCTGTCTGGTAATTTCATCCGAACGCGTCTTCAGTTGAACTGCCAGATCTTTCATCCGCTGCTGACCTATCTTTGTCTCCTCTTGTCTTTGATTTAATTTTGCTTCCATCTGAACTAATCGCTCTTCATTTCGAAGGATTTCCTCCTCTTTCAATTCTTGCTGTTCTAGGGTGCTCTCCATTTGTTCCTTGAGAGCTTCGACGGCATGGCGTTCATCCTGGACCAGTTGGTACATTTTGCTATTCTTTTTATATTCCTCCTGAATCATTTGTTCATTTAATGCCAGCTCTGCAGCTTTTTCCTCTATAAATTCATGCTTCTTCCGCAGTTTCGAGTCTTGGAGAGTGATCGCATTCATGAGACTTTTCAGTTTCTTCGCCTGCTCGTCAATACGAATGCTCTTGTTGTCGAGTCCACTCTCCATAGTTTCAATCTGAGATTCGAGCTCAGATTTTTGACTCTCTAATAGACGTTTCTCCTGAGTCCAGGATGCGAGTTGGTCTTGGAAGTCCTCTATGCGTGACACGAGGTCTTCTACTTGTTTCTGACGCTTGGACAATTCATGCGAGGCATGATCCAACGAACCAAAGTGCTTGTCGCCTATTTCCTCCATGGTGCTGCATAGCTTTGCTAAGGCTTTCCTAGAGGCTACGACTTTCTGTTCTAATGACTTGATCTGCAAATAAATATCATGGCAAAAGGCACAACATCACGACAGAGTTAGGTTGAATGTGGGAAACAACTAACAGGCAATTCATGTGATCAGATTCCTACTCACCTCACTTCCGAGAAGCTCCTTCCGCCGCTTCAGCTCTTCTTCTTCGGTACATTCTTGTTCTATTCGGGACATCACTCCGCTAAGCACACTTTCCTGGCGCTCCACATCGTGAAGGATGCTACTCAGCTTCGCTTGTGCATCGACTAATTTCGAAGTGACCGAGTCTTTTATTTGAATTGCTTCTTCCTTCAAAGTAAGTAACTTTTGAGACTCTCCATTGCACTCCCCACGTAACATAGTTAAACGCTGTTCTTCTTCAACTGCTTTTGCAGAAATCTGAGATGACATTTTATGAAGTTCATCTTCCTTCTTCTTCAGCGATGCCTCAAACACAGCCAAGCTCTCTTCTCGCTGCCGAATGCTGGCATCGGTTCTTTTCGATGTTTCGGTTAATTGAGACTCACGGGACTTGAGTTCTGTTTCCCTCTTGGTAAGTTGCGCAATGTTACCGGCCACTTCGTCTGCTTGTTCAGACAGAGATTTTTCTTTTACCTTCACAGATTCTTCCAAGTCACGAAGCGATTTAGTCTTCTTCTCCAGTTGCAGTTTATCTTCCAGCATTTTTGACTGCTTGGAATCAATGCTTGACTGTTTCTTTTCTAGTTGCGCCATGAGTATATTGATTTCATTCTCAGCAGTAGATAATGATCGCTCTTTTTCATCAAGCTGCAGACTTCTTCGATTATTCGCATCGGCTCGGTCTTGAAGCTTTTGATTTTCTTCTTGGATCGATGATTCAGCTCGTTGCATATCTCGTTGAAGATCTGCTTTGATCTGGTCCATTTCTCCTCGTTCTGTTGCTAATAGCCTCTCTTTTTCAAGCATTGCGTCGGCTTGTTGGGCAAGCTCTTCTTCCCTCTTCGTACAATTAGCCTCACGTTCAATGAACCCATCTATTCTAAGCTTGGCTTCGTTCAACTCATTGTCGCAGATACGTTCCCTTTCTTTTAGCGCATCGAAAGATTCCTTCACTTGATTTTGAAGTGTAGTGCAAGATTCCTCTCGACTCGAAATATTGTCTTCTCTTTGGGATATATCCTCCTCCCTCTTGATACAAGCTTCCAGCCGTCTGGATAGTTCATCTGCAGTCTCCGCCAACTCCTTCTCTTTATCCGCAGCGGCCTTCTCTTCATCTTTGAGTGACTTCGACGCGTCTGCAATTTCTTCCTCACGTTTAGAACACGCAGTTTCTCGTTTTGTTATGGCATCATGGAGTTCCGATAGGTTTCTTTCTCTGTCAGCAATACGAGATTCAAGGCTTGAACACATCTCCTCCCTTTCCACAATAGACTTCGTTTTTGCAGCAAGTGCCTTTTCATTCGTGGAAAGGGTAGACATCTTAGATTCAACAAATTCTTCCATTTCGGTACATGACTTCTCCCGTTTGGCAATTACTCCCGCTTGGTGCTTCAAAGTTTCTGCGTAACTTTCCAACTTTTCTTCCTCCTTCTTTATCCTTGCGGCCGAGTCCGATTGTGCCGATTGGACAGAGAGTAGATTGGCTTTGACTAGTGAGATTCGACTGCTTTCATCATTTAGCATTTTTTCCTTCTTTTGTAGTTCAAGTTCACGCTGTTGCAATTGACGAGAAGTAGATTTTACTTCCTCAGCTAGGCGGTTTTTATCACGAACAATCTGTTCTTCTCTTTTGCTCAACTCGGTCCGTTCAACGTCAAGAGCCTCACGATCTCGCTGCAGCTGCTCCGCTTCAGAGGATAGTTCCTCGGCCAAAAGTTCTGATTGGGCAATTTGCTTCTTCAGTTCTTCTTCTCTTGCGTGACATTCGTCCATTCTACTTTGTGCTTCCCTCGTGAGTTTATCACAATTGGCTTTCGTCGATTGTAATGTCTTTGTTGCCTCATCGCGTTTACTTTGTGCTTCCCTTGTGAGTTTATCACAACTAGCTTTCGTCGATTGCCATGTCTTTGTTGCCTCATCGCGTTTACTTTGTGCTTCCCTCGTCAGTTTATCACAATTGGCTTTCGTCGATTGCAATGTCTTTGTTGCCTCATCGCGTCTACTTTGTGCTTCCCTCGTCAGTTTATCACAATTGGCTTTCGTCGATTGCAATGTCTTCGTTGCCTCATCGCGTCTACTTTGTGCTTCCCTCGTCAGTTTATCACAATTGGCTTTCGTCGATTGCAATGTCTTTTTTGCCTCATCGCGTTCTTCACAGACCTTATCAAGATCCGCACGTACCTCACGAAGTCTCGATGACATCTGTTCCAAACTTTGAGTCTTCTCCTCGTGTTCTATCTCGAGCTGTTCTTTTTCCGTCTTGGCAAAGTTGATGTCGTCTTGTAGTGATGATAGCTCCTCTATTCGTGTACTGATTTCATTGACCAACTGCTCATTTTGATTTGTATTATCGTCTATTTCTTCCGAGCATCGTCGTATATTATCAATCAATTGTTCATGTTCTTGTTGCATCTGTGAAAGTGATTCATGTTGCTTTTTCCACTGGTCAAGTTCTAACATTAGTCTTTGAATTGTTTCATCTCTTTGCTGAAGAGCTTTGTTGTGATTGATTACAGTGGTAGGAGTAGCAGTAATGTTGCGTCTTTTAGTAAACGAGGGTGGACTAGTGTGCGATGACGATTGATCGTCACCACAAGTTGTGGAGGATTGTATGCTGAAGTTACTACTGTGCGGATTCATTGGCCGGTTCAAAAAGCTACCCACATCAACTGAATTACTCCGCTGAGGCTGCTGTTCCTGTTGTTGCTGTTGAGCTATACGTGGCGTGACCAACGGTGGCATCCTACCTATCGGACCCGCAGTGAAATCAGAGGCATGGTGCGAAGTAATGATGGTAGAAGTTGGCATGAAATCAGAGGCGTGAGAAATGATGGATTCGTCTGCGTCAAAAGATGAAAGATGTGTATTTTCTGCTGCTGCCGCTGTAGTTGTAACCAATGGTCTCAATTTTGATGGCGAGTCTATATCATCGTCTTCGTCTGTTGTCAAGACAGACAAGCCATTAAATGTAACCTGCCGATCTTGGACATTGCTTGACGGGCTTGTACATACGGAATGCTGGCTATTGTGACGCTGTAGTTGTTGCTGCTCTTCTCGCTCCTTCTTCCAAGCTGCCAAAATGATATCAGTATCGGCAGTGGTGTTGAGTAGTGACTGGTGCTGATCAATTGAAGGTGTGCCATTATGGTGCATGTCATCATCATTCTCATCAACCATAACAAACCGATCTAGGCTCGGAAATGGCCCCTCACTTTTACCCGTGTGCTGTCTACCTCTAGTCGATGAAGGCGAAGCCATGGCTGCTACAGGTGCCTGAGGTATTACGTTGCGGCGAGACGGTGGCGGAGGCATCTGTTCACGAGAGTGTGGCCGTAACATTGAAGATGGTACAGCATTGGCAGACATCACGATAAATTTACTTTGAACCTTCAACGAAGGCTGGCAGGCTGGCCTCTGAATCTCTACAGGCTGCCGACGAAACTACCGCTTCTCCACCTGCTGAGATTTGAATGAAGACTAATGCGTTGATTGAGCAGTATGGGCCTTAGCTTACCGCATGGTGCACGCGGTACTTATGTGCACATGACATGGTGAAATTTGAATGAGAAAGCAAAGAAAGCGCCGGCCCGCCACTTTTCACACTGCCGACTGCCGCCACCCGCCACAAAGATGCTTCGCGCCAATTAAAGCGCCAATATCAGCTCCTACTCTAGCAGCAACGAACAGAAACTAATACCTACAAGCTCAGCACCACCCGACATGCCGCACTTCCGGCCATTGATGCTTCTGGCCAATCGGCTCTCATCGATACAATCTATTCTGTCGTTTGAACGATGGAAGGGGAAGGGGTATCATCATTTCGAGGATGAACAAGTACGATGCTAATACATTTCATTTTTTGTGTCCTATCCTCTGATGTATATATATGTACTTTTAGTATCCTTTGACGCTCACGTTGTATCTACTCCTATCTTATTTCATATTTATCTTCTATCCAGGGTATTGGTCGGATAGCAGTACTTGCCACATGTCTTGGAATGCATCTCGGTGCCAACATTGTACTATTTCTCCTCGTCAAGCTTGTGCAACTGGGTCTGATTGTCATTCCTCCTCCCGAAACTACTTCTTCGACAACAATACAATCTCTGCTACACCTGTTCTTGTCAATCGATTCTTCCAATACACTACAAATGACACTACAATGGACAGTATATTCTATATTTTTGTGTCTATTTCATTTGGGAGAATACTTTTCGACTTGCATTTACAACCCATCGGTGACAACATCGGACTCTTTTATGATCAATCAGTCGAAAGCGTATACGGCTGCAGCTTTGGTGAGTTTTTTTTGTGTTAGAGGTGTGTCGTTAAGTGCATGTATGTGTTGATGTTGGTTCAAGACGAACGAATGGGAAATGCTGCTTGCTTTCTAGATATATCACACTTCAATGCGTCATTACTAATCATCACATCAATGACAAACTTTCGCCCCACATATAATATGTACACACACAACATGATGCAACGACGTTTGGCTCCACAGATATCATGGATTGAATTTGCAATCCGAATAATCTTCTTTCCACATAAAAACAGTGATTTGCTGTTTCATGTTGGAATCTTACTCGTGACGTTGGGACAGACCTGTCGAACATTGGCAATGGTGACGTGTGGGGAAAGTTTTAATCATTACATTCAACGAGATAAGAAGGACAATCATGAACTGGTGACGAAGGGAATGTAAGTGCTGTCATTTTGAATGCATGAGATGAAGAATGTGCATTTGTCAATGTTCTCATTGTTCCGCGTCTTTGGTTCAACAATCCAATATATCAACGCAGATACAGCATATTACGGCATCCTTCCTACTTTGGATTCTACTATTGGTCAATTGGGACGCAAATGATACTGTGCAATTACTTCTCGACAGTCGTGTATGCATTGGCAGCTTGGAAGTTCTTTCACTATCGCATACCGTTTGAAGAACGCACTCTGCGGCATCACTTTGGAAGTGCCTATGATGAATATTCATCTAGAACGATTGTCGGTATACCATTCCTTTGAGTGTTGTTGTTATCTTTTCTGGTTTTTATGTCGGGTGTGGTCAAACGTTATTGATTATTGGGAATGAAATACGTTAAGAGCGAGATGGCCACTTTCTTTTTGTGTAGATTCTTGATTGTTATAATATCGTTCAAATAATAATCAATGACGTGTAAAAATAAACCCATTCCTTTTCCTCGCAAAATTATTTCGATACCATCATTATTTATCCTCCTCCCAGCAGCAACTCAAACACCATAGCAACCACATTTGCAATAATGACCGGTATTTTGAGATAGTGCACCGCCTGTAACAACCCAATTGCCTGTACCTGAAACGGTCTTTCAGATGGATCGCATCCCATATTATTGACATCATCTAGACCATATTTCGATAGGAATCTTTTGCGATGAAGTATCATTATTGCGTTGGTGAATAGGAGACCAGCCTATGTTGTGTAGTTGTAGATCATGATGGTAATATTTTGTTCCATTGTCAGAAAATGATGAGTGTGTATCACATCAAATAATAATGCAAAACAGATTTTCATTGGCGCAGTATGGATGAGATATGATTGTAGCGAAGGAGCAATAGCGGCCTATACATATTCGCTTCAGCCAATTGTGCCATTGATATGAGAAGATGCAAGCAACTTACCTTGAAGATATTCCATAGTGAAAATCCCATCGTGTTCGTGAGCTACCTACAGTGAGTACTCAGTTTAAACCATCCAGAGCAACGCCAACGCCGCAAGAATCTCAATCGCCTCTTTCGTCTGAATCAATCCGACGCCCCAGCTTATTGGCAGCACCTGTCTAGCAATAAGTAAGTAGTAGCGCAACGCCGCAACGCCAAGCACCAAGCAACAGAAATGAAAAAAAATGAAACGAAGGAGAAATGAAAACCGAAAACTGAAAACCGTGAAGCACTCATTCTCTTTTTTATCGGCTGCCAAAAGTCACTTCAAAAGATCATGATCATGATCTGCATGGCAAGTGAATATCGCTACTATCTCCTATAGCCGACCGATATGACAATGGACTTTGACGACGCATCATCATCCTCCTCCTCCTCATCTGATTCCGATGACGAGTTCTTAACATCAGCCGGGGGAGGCCAATCAAATGCATTGTCTCGAGAGGCATTGGTGCGCAAAAAACTTTTGGAGAGCTTTTACGGTGCCTCTGCTACTGCGGCTGTGGACGAACCAACATCGAATACTGCTGCTGGGGAGGCACTGCCGGATTCTTCGGCTGCATTGCCCAATAGAAGCAATTATGATCATGCTGAGGATGGTAAAGTTGGTTACATGGATCAAGAGGAGCGTGACAATGGGGGCGAACACAACAGTAACAACATCTCGCCTACTTCAGACATACCCACCAGCATCACACATCCCTCCTCCACTGCTCTATTCCGCTCTCCATCCCAAATTCCTCAACCATTCACCGCCACCAAATCAGATCTAGACTCACCCAATTTCAATCCAGAAACTCACACCCTCTCCCACATTGCTCACTCATCGGCACACACGCTCCTCGAAACCAATGAGCGATTGGCGCTCGATATCCGCACCTTGGACTCCACCATGCAAACTTTAGTTTATGAAAATTACTCCAAATTTATTGATGCGACGGATGCAATTAAAAGTATTGGGACGAATGTTACAACTGCGGGGGAGTCGGGATTGGACAGATTGAACATCGGGATGGAACGAGTGGCACAGGCGAGTGCACGGAGTGATCAGCTCCTTCGTGCATCGAGGGAGGCGGTGGCGGAGAAATTACGGATACAACGATTACTCACTAGGTTGGATGCATTGCTCTGTCTTCCCAAGACCTTACGTTGTGATATTGCCGAAAAACGACATCGCAAGGCGGTCAAGTCCTACAAGAGTGCGACGGAAATTCTGGGGAGACATTCAGCTGGATTTGAAAGTTTGAGAAGTATTGAGGCAGAGTGTGGTGAGATATTGCAGGAGCTGGCCAAGGATCTCAAGGAGAAGTTGCTTTGGTGGGGTCATCATCAGGCGGATGGTAGTAGTGGAATGAGTGTTTTATCTTCTCAGTCGGTGGCTGTTCCGCCTTCTTCGATTGCGGAGATATTTGAGTGTGCTGGAACTCTTCTCATGTTGCAAGACACTGAGTTCTCACCTGGGTTGGATCGAAGTCAGTGTCAGTCGCTGGCCTTATCGGCATGTACTCAATTTTTGAAGGAACGCCTGGATCCTGGACGGTCTGTTTCTGTCACTCCCAACTCACCATCGCGCACCAACCTAGAAGCGACAGAAAGTAACGACGAAAATTTGACTGGAATAATCTCTGAGTTGCCAATATCGTTTTTGGATGGACTTCTCGAAGCTACGACACTCTACGGGGTCAGTTTCCCCATCATGGTGGGTGATGATCATACTTCCCAGTCGAAAAATGGAAGTGAGTTGATCGGCTCATTTGTAGAAAACAATTTCGCTTCATTCATTGAAAACGTTCAGGAATTCTTGATTCGTAGAAGTGAATCCTTTAGTCAACCCATGATAGAGGAGAGCAAGTCACAAGAGGAAGAGGAGCGAAATGATGACGCCAATTTTGCCCAAGTATCATTGGCGTTGGCTCATCTTCTCCGCTCTGTCCGGGAGCTAGCAAGTGGGTTAGCTCTGCCTGAAGTAGGAATGGACCTGTCCATTGCTTCTGCACTTGTTGATCAGACTGTTGAATTGGCAGAAATGTTGGTGAGATTGCGCATCACTGTAAAATTTACGGAGTTGAGAGGATTAGTGTTGAAAGAGTGCTTGACACCGTTGGTGAGGGAGGTAACTCAGGCAGACGAAGTAGATCAAAAAGAAGATTCGCGTCCGTCTTTATCGCTTGTCGAAATGATTCAACTTTCTAGCGTGGCACTGTCTGATGGTCTTCAAATGACTGATGATCTAATCAGGGCTACGCTGCAGCAGTCTCAAGCAACAACCACTGCGGCTCCAGTAGACTCCGCTGTTGTCAAGTTGGCTGTGCAGAAGAATGCGAGACTATTCGGTATCTGGCTTGCATCTTCCTTGGAACAACTTGCTGGATGTGAACCGTCCGGGGACGACGATGTGCTGTTGGAAATGCAAGAAGAAGAAAATGATGAAGACACTAAACCCAAAAAGAAAATAGTCATTGCTGGGCTAGAAAGAGATGATGAATCAAGTGGGCAAAACGAGGATGTTTTGGTCCTTTCGTCGCTCCTTGTACTATTGGATACATGCTCAGATCAAGGATATTCCCACTTTTTGCTTGCCCTGTGCGAAATGTGCCGTCTGGCGGAACGTAGCATTTCAACTACTTTGAACCAATCCATTCAATCCGCAATGGAAGAGGATGCGCGTGTCGCTGAATCTGCAAATACACTCTTTGGTGATACAATCAACCCTCATCGTAAGGGGAAAGACGGCCTTGATGCTGAGCACATCTTATCTAAACGCTTTCAGTTGGCTTCTTCACGAGTGCTGTCGATGTATATTTTGGACCGAGGATCACACGCTGCATCGCACCTCTGCACAGGAATGCTCCAATTTGCAGACGCACGCGACCCATACGCCATTCCAACGAGACCACGCGAGGACGTTTTGAGGTTGTTTGATATAATTAAAGCCTCTTGTGAGGATGCGATATCAATCATAGGAGGCGATCTCTTCGCTTCTGCCGTGCCTTCATTTCCAGATGAAATTGACTATGCAAACGTTTTTGGAGAGCGCCTATCTGGCGGAAGTGGAAGTGGAACAACCAGTGGTTTGAAAATGGATGTGGAAAGGATGTTCATCGAAAATATTCAAGTATATCCTCATGCTTTTGACGAGCTTGAGTTCACTCGCAACAGCGTTATTTCGGGTATCCTTCGCGTGGCCTTGTCTGGGTTGGTTGAATGCGTTCGTTCCAGCGTCTTCTCATCTCTTGGACTGCGCCAAATGAAGGTGGATGCTGTTTTACTTCGCTATCTAGTGCCCCATTTTGTCAAAGATGAATACGGAACACTCGAGGCAAACGCATGCACCGGTGTTTGCAATGTAATAGACGACGTCATGCTCAATGCAGAGCAGAGATGTGTCGACCCGGAAGTAATAGGTGACGATGAATATTACGATGCTGAGAAAGACGAGATTGTGACGCCTTTCGTATTAGTGCAACAATTTCTCTTTCAAGACGATGAAGATGAGCACATAATGGAGAGAATATCGTTTTCATAATACCGCTCCCTAAAATAAATGTGGGTACATCTCTGTATTTAGAATATATTATTTATACTACAACTTGCGTTCCAAGCAAACTCAAAAGTAATCCTGGATGAGCGTCTAAAAATGGGAGCAAGCTCGCTTTTTGCAAGACCATCACAACGCATCCATCCTTTCCCGCTGCCAGAGCGGAGCTGTGCACTGTATGATGATCGAGATTAAGATCGTGTATGGTCATGGTGTCCAGTGACAGCGCATCATCTAATTCACCAAAATGCGACAGACCATGGTCGTCTTCTGCATTAATTCCGCTCTCATCTGCAGAAGAAAGTAGTCCTTCAACCATTTTTTCAATGTCTCCCAAAAAATGGCCTCGACTAAATATAAGGCCTGATGCTATTGAACGTTTGTTTGATAGTCGACAGAGAACCTTGTTTGCAAAGCGATCCTTAGTTGACTCGATTTGGTCCTTGGTTGGTATTTTCTCACTTAGGGATACTTCAGCTTCTTTCTTTTTGACTGCGTCGTCATCGTTTACTGTAACAGCATCGCACAGGTCATGCAGCGAAACATCTGGTGATACATTCGATGAAGCAGAGTTACGTCGTTTCCGGTCCATTTCCCCAACCTGATCTTCAGACCGCTTAGCCCATTTTTGCAGGCCTCTGCTCAGTCGAGCATACTCATCAGTTAATACCATCGAATTGCTCAAAGAATTAGATTCCTTGGAAACTGTATCCGAAGGCGTAGAAATGTTGCCAACTTCATCGTCACCTGTCATGTGCTGCTTCACGAAAGACGAGGTCACATTTATGAGCAAGAAAAAAAAATTTACTTGACAACAAGATGTACCATCACTCACCGCCTGCAATTCTCGAACCGCCCTTATGGCATCCGATTTCATAGATTCTCCAATTGATAGCCGATTATCCTCTTCCGGTACATGTTCAACTTTCGTCTCGTGCTTCTTTTTCACGCGACCAGAATTCTTCCCCGACTTTACACTCATCGAAGAACCCCCGTTTCTCCTCTTAGGGACAAAAGAAACTGTCCCTGCAACTATAATGAACGCTTTATCAACAGCTGAGCCTATCTTCCAAAGTCTTTGTCCCGGGGCGTAGACGGTAGGGCCCTCCACGAGACATTGTAAGTGACGTTTCTGAACTGCTGTCAGTTTTCGTAACGCCGTATTGCTGTCTAGTAACTCAATTATATTCAAACTTTTCACCGCTTTCTCGAACACGCCATTTGATTTTGCACTAATCGCAGATGGGATATCGCAAGAGTGTTGCTGTGATAGACTAAGGTGATACTTCCTGTAGAGAGCTGAATCATTCTTCAGAATCCTGTCCAAACTTGCGAAGTCGACCTTGATAACCTAAGGAAATGACAACGGAGGAACATCAATAAAAATCATAAAAAAACATAATTATCTTCCAAATTTCTTTCAACTCACCTTTACTCCCTCAGCAGACATGGCAACAACATCATGAGTTACACTTCTGGAGCTGTCCCCACTTAATCTCTTCTCCGGCTGCAATACTCGTGGCCCCGTCCAATCCCCCGCGTACCAAACAGCACTTCCACCTTTTCCATCGTCAGTCCCTAGTGATGAAAGGGATCTCAGGGATCTTTGACGGCTTGTTTCTCTCTCCACACATGCCCCTTCCCATACTACAACTAAAAAATCGTTTCGTCTATCTGCTGATAATACAACATCATCGCAACAGTATGCCACAACACGCGCTGTCTCAAGAACTTCCATTGTTGTAGTATAGGACAGGCTTGACAAGAAAGGAACCGCACTGAGCAAGTTAAGAATGAACCAAGCATCCGAGCTAGATGTTGGGCGCAACGACACAGGAGGAGGCTCAAACGGCTTCGCTGACACAGTTGCAACTCCCTCCAGATGAGCAAACATATTCGGTGATGGGTTGAATAGTTCCGATTCTTCTGCGTATTCATCAACATCTTGTAATGTACAGGGGTCGACATCTTCAAACATGGTGGAGAAGGCTTCAAGATTATTCAGAAGTGAAGATTTTTGGTTCGATTCAAAGATGCTGGGTCTTTTTCTGCTTTCTATCTTGGAACCGCTCACTCGACGAAGTTTATCCAATCGGATCGTTCCAGCTGTCCCCGTCGGAGCAACACGCAATTCACAACCCTCAGGTAATGCCGATGTGTGGACAACGTAAAGTCGCTTCTTCACGTCGACGGGCAGCTTCAGTAGTACATCCAATGGCGTATGAATTGGCGGCGCACCTGCTTCGTGAAGTAGTAGATCTGTCTGTTGCACGGGCAAGTGATTCAAATCGGCAAGTCGCTGTTTCGATAGAACACCCTTCTCCACAAGCTTTTCTAACGCTGGAGGGTTGTTAAAGTGATCCCCTGTGAACACCATCGACCGTCCTCTCCAATCTACGCGGAATCCAACACAAGGGATACTGTGCAACGTGTAAGTAAAATGAAATGTGGCTCCCTGAAATCGGAGCGGTTCACCTATTACGGCGGGCTTATAACGGTGACTGTGCTTCAGCAGCGCCGGGCTTAGTGATGACAACGCTGCATACTTCCGAATGAAACTCTTGTATATTGTTGGGGTCGTTATGACTACGACTGGGCTTCCTGTCAAAACCTTTTGAAATGCTCCTGCGTCGTGATCCGCGTGACAGTGCGTTAAAATAATCCCCACGATGGTGCGTGGTCGAATCCCCTCTCGTTCAAGTGTAGCAGACGAGTATGGCGGCGGGTCTATCATAACTCCACGACCATTGATCCACAGGACGTACCCAGAAGTGGAACCAGATTTGTCGAATCCGTGGGAGTTTCCGAGAACGGTCACCCCAAAGGATGGTGGGTGAAAAGTAGGCGGTAACATAGATTCAGAAAAGGAAGTGCTGCCACCACGGTTATCGTCCTCGCATCCCTCGCTGCCACTACTGACAGTGCTCTCCGTCTCCAACTTGTGCTGCGGTTGCGAAAGTCCATCCAAACCAATAACGCTGATCCCCTCACTCACTTGAACATTGCCTGAGAAGCGAACCTTTCCGACAATGATATTATTCTCGTCGATGTCATGAAGAATATAGTCGGTACCACTGGGCATTTTGAATATCTCGACACGTCTTGTTTTGTTCCCAGCGATTTTATCAGGGGTAGCGTCAGAGGGATATATCTTAGCCACGTCACCTATCCAACGAATTTGGCTGTAGGTCAAAGATTTTGATGCTGCTGCTTTTTTGCCATTTGTACGGCTAGTATTGGTATCACTAGCACCCTCATTCCTTGTGTTAAAGTCTGCTCCATCATTACTTTTGCTGCCATTCTTCAACGCACCAGAAAAAGGAGGCAGCTGTGGAGGACTTCCTAAAGTATCTCGGAAATCTGAATCAGGCGCACTTTCAAAATGGCGAAACTTAAGCAACGTTTCAAGAACTAGCTCTTGTCCATTTGGCATGATGCGGAAATGTTGAAGCTCTTTGTAAAAGTCTGGAATTGCATCGCGAGGGAAATCAGGTGAAAAGTCTTCCTCCTCGTACTTCTTAATTCCCAAGGCGTTGACCGAAGCAGGTGAATGCTCTTGAACCCCTGCCTCTCCTGAAGACCTCTTCTCTGGTACTCGAAACTGCGCCGGCCCCAAAAGAGTCTCACTGAATACCCTCCTGATATTGCGTTCGGCATCTACGGAGTCCACAACCAAAGTGCACTTTTTCCGCTGTATAAAAAAGTTGAAGTAGGCAGGGAATTCGAACTCCGCGAGATTGACTCCAAGTGCCGGCCCCATTTCTCTACAGAATCTATCTACTGGCACGATGTAGACGGATGGTACCTCAAGACCCAACTTCATTGAATCTTTGATAGTCTCCGGAGGTATCCCGAACTGGACAAATCCACAAGCCTGCGTTTGGATAGACACCCCCCCTCGGGGTAAGTTGTGAATTGGAAGCGTCGGAATGAGAGTCTCGTACGCAAGATCCATTTGTTGTTCGTTGGAAGGGAGAGTCATAGCCAGCGGCGGGCTGTTGGCCAGTATGGCTTCGCCAGTGTTGGAATTCCGCGGGGTAGCCATAGCCATGCTGCCAGGACCTCCGAACGAAACCGACGGATTCTCAGCAGGTGAAGGGCGTGGGGGCGGATATGTATTATCCGCACCTTTTGTTGGAACAGATTTCCCTGCTAACTTGGGAGCGATGCCTTCTGTGTTGTCAGCAGATATATCGCCAGGGCCAGGAGTTGACGCTGATTGTTTATTGCGCAGAAACACCTTTTTCAATGTTTTAGAAGAGATTTTTTTCGTCATCTTAACCCTCTTTTGTTCTCCCCTTCACCGATCATAAACACTCTCCTACTCGTTCTTCGATCCTTGTGTTAATTAACGCGATCTACCAACAGAAAAAAGATTTTTTGGCCTGTTCTATGGTGGTAATGGATTGGATGTTGGCAGTACTGGAGCACCCCCACAACACTGCATTGATAACAAGCCCCCCAAGCAAAAGTGCAATACTCTTTGATTCTTTATGCCTCCACAACAGCGCCGCGGCTTTTCTATCGCTCTGCGTTGGTGTTGTACTATGCTGCCGCTCTAGTTAGTGCACCATTAGTTGGGATCTATCTCTGCTAAACCGAGCTATAGCTGTCTTAAATCACGGACCCTACGGGGTAGCGTTTGTACGTAGGAATAGTATGTAGCTCCATCCGGCACTTGAGAAGGTCAGAAGAGCCCCCAAATGTGTTTTTGGCCACCACCAAAAAGTTCCACCACCGCGACAATCCACCACGCCATGGCACCATTTCCGCCATAAAAGTGCCATAACATAAAAAATCACACCTCCTCCATTACATCCACAGTAGGTTGGGTATGGTAGTCCATGAATAGCTTAGAACACAAGGAATCCAAAGCCGAGCCTACCCAACTTAGTTATTAAAGAGCAGAGACGCAAATCAAAATGCCGCTATAGCAGCGCAAATTACCATCATCGTAGCATCATCGTCCAATTCCACTCAATATGAATGGTACAATCGGCCTCTCTCCATCAACCCTCGCCGCCGCTTATACATATAGACATTGGGTGTCGGTGTGATTCATTGTTAGTGACTTCATATGGCCATAGCACTCCGTCAGGCACCATGTTGCTGCTGCACATCACATCATCGATTACACACAAATGTCACCCATTTCATTGCTCTATTCCGACCTCTGATCATGACGAGACAACTAAACACGACAGGAGAGCTCTCAATAATATGTAAGGATCGCTTTGTGCCGTGGAGCTGTTAAGGAGATCCGATTTCACTGACTACACTACCATCGGCGAACTCAGCCTTGGTATCACTATAGCCCAACACATGGCCATTCCTCGAACAAACTACAATAGTTTCGTTATTCAATTCAACCTTAAAACCATCCGGCAACAACGACACAAGAGCTATTTTATTTGATTGAAGAGACAGGATCAGAGTTGGGTGACTTGAAGTTCGATTGGGGTGGAATAGGTGCAAATTTGTCTCCGAAGAAGGATGTTGTTATGGCGTTACATTGCTTCTGAATAGATCGGGGTGTAATCTTCAACGACTTTTTCAGGCTCTTTGATTTCAATTAAGTCATGTTCGATGGTTAAAGCTGCATATTGTCACTGCTGACATCGTTGGAATGCACAAAGTGTATTCTCTTGTAGGAGATGAATGTTCTAGCAAAAGTGTTCGTGTTGAATGACAGGGATCTGTGGGCCTCGTAAATCATTATTATGCGACAGAAAGATACACGCATTCATAATATAACTCTATAATCGTCATCTTAACAGTGTTTGGTGTAAATGCTGCTGAGATTTATTTGTTATAACACCATATTTGATTGCTTATGAAGAATTGAGGCTACACATTCAAGTGAACTAATTGTCTTTTATTTCGCATCACATGTCAAAATCGGCAAAAGTCAAGCTGCTGCATAAGTTTATATATACCTATGTAAACGACCCGTGCATTATATCTTTTATATAACAGCACCATGCTTAGTAAAGTACACTACTCGGGCGGAAATCCCATGGTGATGATGTGCTCGTTGATCGTTGGCGCCACTTTGGTACCGCTTCTTGGACAGTTCCTACGTACGAAAAAAAATCTACCTCGTCGGTTTTTTGATTTAAGACAGCCATTTGATATTGACAGTTGCTGTCGACACGTTGTGAATTATGAAGGATCAAAAATGCACAGCCGAAGATTGTCTGAGATCTCATGGGATTACTTGCTATGAGACGTGTCATCACTTAAGGGAAAACCCTGTCGTATGAGACGTGTCATTACTTGCGAATTATTCTTTGGTACTCGAAACGACAAATGCCTCCATCTGTTCAATTCAATCGAGAAATCAAAATGCCTTCACGTGTTTGCGGTCATCACGGTGGTGACCCCATCGCATGCCATAAAAACAAAGAACTCTGCTCGAAACATAGAGGATCAGAAATTCCAGGTTTCATGTAACAGATCGGTGGGACGTGGGTCAAAAACGGAAGCGCAGGCAGCATGCAGCGCTGGACGATAAACGAATGAGAGATGTCCTTTGCAGCTAGCTGATTGTCAGATGAACTCAACGACTACAATTTCGAGGGAAATCATGCTGTCAGTATGTCAAGGATGTTGTCTTCTGCCAGTGCCTCTTTCATACTCGCTTATCGTTACTAATCTACGCCTTTAGTGGAAACTCGAGCGTACGAACAATCAGCCTGAGATATAGAGAGTGACATACTATGCAATCATCGGGCGGCTGTGAAAATGTTGACAAGTGAACCTTCTTTCGACGATGAGACCGCAATATTCGTTGTTTACACCGACGCAACGAGGTGACATTCTGTTCTGGATGAAGTATCTATCTACCCATGAGAAAAGACCTACAACCCATCTACAGTCACAGCACAACATCTCAACAGGTCCCTCAGCACTCGAATAATCTAATGGATTATCTGCAATGAGGAAAAGGTTTTACTTTTCATCTGATGCACCGACACAGCTTGCAGCTGCTGATGGCATTTCCGATTTGGTAAATCGATGTATTGGATTTATCATACAACACTCCTGAACTGGAGAGACGCAAAAGCTACAATAGGACGGATATCATGTGCTAGTACTACCAGGAAGGGGCAACGCTCAATAGTTTGAGAGACTAAAAGGCAGTTGCAAGGTATTGCAGGGTTAGAATTAATAGTGTTATTTCTAAACTATATCACCGGCATAAAAAAATGAACACTGGACCTATGAAGTCAACACTTCTGTGACCTGCGAGGTAGAAGGTGTTGCCTTTGATCTGTGGTGCATCGTAATATCGATATCTCCACAAGATACGATAAAAAGTGACATATGTACTAATCCAAGATATTTGTTACATCTATAATATTTCATTTCTATTTCCAACGATAAAGATTTCATCTCTGTCGTTTAGTTTGATTTGTTATGAACAATTGCTCACAACCCACACCCACACAGCAATGGCAGTGCATAGCAAGGAATGCAATTTCCTTCTTTCCATTTCCGCCATGATTCTGATTTAACCTCTGTTCAAAAGTTCATCGTAGTCTCTGGAAAACCTTTAGTAGCAGAAAGATACACCCAAGATACACCCCATGTATTCAAGCTCTCTCTATCAATCAATAGATATTCATTGCATAAAAGTGCTCTTAAGGAGGCCAAGCGGGAGACCGTGAGGTCTACAACCTGCCTTCCATCATACTTCACCAGAAGCAGCGCTATCGTTTCGTACTTTGCACCACGGACTGTGTTTCTTCCCTGTCCACAAGACAAAGAATTGTTGTGTCACACTCAACAAGATACTTCGGTCAGCAGAATTGTAATGTTCATGTTACCGTTGACAGCAAGAGTTCTTATGGCGGAAGGATTACCTTTCACCGACAACTTGATAGACCCAAGAATGGTATTATCCTGAAGCGCACTGTGCAGAGGAAGACATCCATTGCCATCAGGCGTTACATCACATTCCAGCATTGGTCCCAACTCAGATCGTTACTGTCATGGCGACACTCATGCTTGAGAACCTTCAACGTCAAACATAAACTCTCATTTATATCATTTTTATCTTTAAGATCGATTGGGGAAAGCGACCCGCTTTTCTCATTCCTTTCATCGGTTGCAAGTAAGTGAGGTCTGTAGACTTTGCGTGGCTTGCATAATAGTTGATCCTGGCAGGGTAGCGCGGAAAATCACAAGGGCTACGCCGACCCTAGCCCCACGAAGATGGTGATTCCAGGAACTACTCGGTCGCCTCGGGCGTCCCTGTGTTCACTGCTCAACCCGATACCTACCATCACAATCTTAACCTTCACTCTGGCTTGTCAACCAATAAAATTTCGGAACTTGAAAGCTTCGAATCAATACCCCCCAGCGAAGGGGCAAGACCGAAATTACCCAGGGCCGGGCGGGTGGGGGAAAAAATCAGAATCTCTGTATAGGCTAGGCTTCAGGCAGTCCCTAATCGAGGGGCCCGCCTCAAGCTATCTATTGAGATTCCATCCCCGGTGAACTAGTTGTGTTCCATAATTGAATCCATGTTGACGTATTTTGACTCCAAAAAGAGTGAGCATTCATGGTCTCCAGTGGATCGAGGTGCGTTTACTAGTGTTATAATAGACTACATCACCACCATCTAAACTAACACTGAACTTAGAAGTCATCACACAATAAGACCAGAATCATGCGACTAGACAACTAAATCCCCCCATTCCACTCAATCCCCCCCATGAGGTATAAACGAAGTAAGTCTGTACGAAGAGCACTTCTGAACGAAGTGAATTCGTTTGGTCAATACAGTAAACTTGATTGGCACTTTAGTATTCGAATCAAAGACTTGGATCGAAAACTAGCACTCCGGAGAGCCTGCCCCCAGCCAGTACTGAAAACAGGGATCTACGTCCCACAAGAAGTAACAAACAGTGATCATCGCAATGCCCCTGCTTAGCTACTCTTGGGTCGACGATCGCACATGAAACAATCCATGGTGATGCATGGTTTGCAACATTTGTTATGCCAATTCATTTCCAGCTAGACACTAGATAGTGCCCTGGTGTGAGAGAGTATCTAGGAA
The DNA here is from genome assembly GCA_037178625.1 of Skeletonema tropicum. Classification (NCBI taxonomy): domain Eukaryota; phylum Bacillariophyta; class Thalassiosirophyceae; order Thalassiosirales; family Thalassiosiraceae; genus Skeletonema; species Skeletonema tropicum. The sequence continues at coordinate 1,966,708 of CM074134.1, read as the reverse complement.
TAGAGGAAAGACAACAAATAGTTTTATGTCAGATGACCGTGGATGAAAATGTAATCGAACACTGCTGTTGGCAACCAAATCACAAATAATAAAGGGAAATGGGCAAGCACATCTGGACAAGCGTCAATCAAATCAGCAAGATACACTCACATAATTGCAATTCCTCCAGTAAGCCTACCCATGGAGGCCCTGCCCATGGTGGCTTCCGTCCCACCCAAGGAGGGTTGGGAGGCTCAAACAGCAGGCCCATGTTCAAAAGTGGTATATGAAAATTTGTGGTAGTAAGTTGGGAGTGGCAAGTGTTTGGTGAATAGAATAGGAATCAGTACGATAACTCTGTATTATGATTTTCAAGTAACGTGTAACATGCATGAAGAAGGTCTGTCATGCTCCTTGTCTCAGCCGTCTTCTCTTCGTCGGTTTCGGTGGCTCACATTGAGATGCCTGTCCCACCTGGCCACGCCAGGAAGTCGGAAGTACGTAAGGCAGATGTGCCACGTCACCACTTACATTTTGAGTGGTGTGTGCAGTGGTGTGTGTGAAATACGCGTGTGCAGCGTAGCCTCTCTCGCCAGAACGATCTGCGTACTTACATACTTATCTGCGTGCGTCTACGATACTTACTTATGTCGACTGAGCACTGTCCAAAAGAAGTCCAAGCACTATTATTATCCAAAAGCTGACTCTTGGTCAAAACACTGCTTTTCCTTTGGTCACCTATCATCTAAAATGGCTGACACCGAAGAGCACACAGTAGCTGCTAGCTACAAAAGTTATCTTTCCGGGATGGTGCGGGACTGTGTTAACCTAGACAGTCGCGGCCAGTCTTCCAAAGTGAAGATCATTAAAGCAATTGAATTCTATGTTAGATTTAGTTCAAAAGCCAGGCATAGAGGTTGTATTACCATGCTTGCCTGTCTCCTCGATAGCTATAACAAATGTCATGAATCTTTTGGCCATTTTTCTCCTGCTGGAACCCATGCACGTAAATATATAATGCAAGCATTCAATCGTAAGTTCTGAAAGATTTGATCTGTTATGTCCTTTGCTCAATTACTCACATTAATTTTTGCTCCAGCCAATCAAGGTAATTTGACAGGTAGTGAACTTCCACAACATATTGTTAAACGTTTCCGATTCCTCTCTCTCGCTCATCCACGCCTCGTACATCACATATTTCCATTTCTGAGGCTCCCAGTTATCGTGTCTGCCCGATTCTTGGACCACTTTAGCTCGAAGAGCACAGGGCGGTGAGATTTCGATTATGGGCCGCCGCATCACTTAAAAGAAGAAGTGCCGCACGATGCAACAGAACGATACTATAGAACATCTAAATTATCCAGCACAACCAGTCCACCAAAAGGAGGAAAAGAAGGATGCCGCATCAACCATATCACCCTCGAAGAAGTAGAAGAAACCAATTCGAGCTACATAGTTCCCTGCTATGAAAAGGAATGGGGCGTCACCTATTAATGACTGTAAATGCTGACTGTCTGTTTTCTATTTGAAGGAAGGAAATTATTATTCGTCGTTTTCACTTAACCATTGTAATTCAAATCATTTCAAAATCGCAGAAGACCATCTCACACTACGAAGTAACTTTCATTATCCTGTAATGATACCAATACTGCAGAAGATTACAGGGGGGAATGATCGGATGGGAAAATCGTTGACTACAAGTGGACGATTGGAGACGGATGATTAGGTTATAAACATCGATACCTACGACGAAAAGAGGTGAAAGTTGGATATCATTGGACGCGGTTGACGCGTTACGGCGAATTTGGTGATTTCTTTGCTTGATAGAAGGCTTTCACGCTTCTATGGCACAACGGTTACAAACTGACTCGTAATTCGTCCCTTTTTTATAAAAAAAGTTTCACATCATTATACTTTAACATTGAAATAGCGAGATTGGAAAAGGAAGTCTGTTACCTAAACAAAATTGATGTCTAGGAAGAAGTCGATTTGTGATTGGCAAAGAAGTCAGTACTTCACACTTGTCGTTCGGGTTCGGAGAGTCGATGATTTTTTCACTTGGTTGGAACAGAAGGAGGTAAGTACTACACTCAAAGGTAAAAAGTATCGGTAGGGTTATATACTGATACAGTTTTTAATGCACGTTGCGTATTCTTAACGAGCACCCATCTGTAAAGAGCGCTGCGTTCATAAAAGCGTAATTCTTAAGAATAAAGCAGCACCATTTTCTACTAAATTCTATCTTTCGTCTTCAACATTGAAATCTATTTTGAGCTGGCCGGCTGACCCTCATTGAACCAAATCGTGTCTATCGACGTTAATATGCGCATGAGCCGCTCCAGGTGGCCCATTATAGTCGGTGGCGACACTATGCAAGCTCATTTGCGCTGCTCAGATATGGTCAACGTCCATACAAGCGATGCACTGCGTCGTAGCTGATCTGAGAGGTCCCATTGGAGCTGGCCGGCTGACGCTCATTGAACCAAATCGTGTCTATCGTCGTCAATATGCGCATGAGCCGCTTCAGGTGGCCCATAATAGTCGGTGGCGATACTATACAAGCTCATTTGCGCTGCTCAGATGGTCAACGTCCATACAAGCGATGCTACTGCGTCGTAGCTGATCTGAGAGGTCCAATTGGAGCTGGTCGGCTGACCCTCATTGAACCAAATCGTGTCTATCGTCGTCAATATGCGCATGAGCCGCTTCAGGTGGCCCATAATAGTCGGTGGCGATACTATACAAGCTCATTTGCACTGCTCAGATGGTCAACGTCCATACAAGCGATGCTACTGCGTCGTGAATGATCTGAGAGGTCCGTCCAATTGGAGTTGGAGCTTGCCGGCTGACGCTCATTGAACCACATCGTGTCATATTGACGCATTTGCACTGCTTAGATAGATTACGTTTGCATGAGCGAAGCTAACACATCGTAGCTGATCTGAGAGGTCCTATTTGAACTGGCCAGCAGCACTTCATCCAACTGTCTCGTATCAATCGCTGTCGATATGCGGATGAATGGCTTCTAGTGTCCCATTTTACTCGGTGGCGATACTACACAAGCACAGCAGTGCAGCTCAGAACGATAGCGTACGTAAAAGCGATGCTACAGCCTCGTAGCGGACCTGAGAGGGTGATATAATTGGCAATCTTGCATTGCTTCTTCTGTAGTATACAATATTGCCCTTGAGCAGTTTGTATGACCTTCCTTTCCTCTTTCTCTAACGAACTGTTGTGTGATGATGAATTTACATTTCAATAGACAAGACGAAGCTGAAGAAGGGTTCAAACCAAAAAGGGAGTGTATTGTACATATGCGGTCATTGAAGGAATGCTTTTTGACCACAACATTGACGTTGATGCGAATTGCACCAATGGGATGATCTCACCGTCGTCCAGTGACTCAATTGCGGATGCGCTTTACTTGCAAGCGTGTCGACAGTTCCGCAGCGGTTTCGCTTTCCAAAAGAAGGAGAGTTGCTGTCTTTGTTAGTGGCTGGAAACAAACCTCGGATCTGTCCTCCTTAGTGAGGTTTGAGGCTGGCAAGCGAGAAGCAGGAAGGTTCTCACTTTAACCATACTGCTTGGGGTCAGCTGAAGCAGGTTCCTCTCTCATGTGAGCAATTTGATGAAATCGACTGGGAATCGCGTGATCGAGCTCTCACTCCCCGCTGAGAAAACAAACGATTAACTTTTGCGGCATTGGGGTTCAAGTTGCGAGGTATGTGGGCAAACATCAGGTAACTCGTCGATGTACCCCACAGAAGGGAGAACGAGCCTCTCATTTGTGTTGCTGCCCTGATCCAGATTGTTAACGGATTATACAAAGAATAGATTGAGGATTACTGGGACAGTGACTTTATCATTTATCAACTCATAGGTCAAGCAACTTACCCATCGCATCCTACACATAGTACCCATTCACAATGGATTAATCGCAATGTCAGTGTTCATCACAAATGTGATGGAGTTTTGACTTCACAGCGATCAAAACATCTTCTCAATGAATTTTGAACTGATGCTTTTAACGCCAGAGGATGAACTTCCCAATGATTCCAGATATTTTCATGACATCGGTACAAATAACACTCTACAGTCCAGTTGAGGACAGGAGAATTATGTTTATGATCATAATGATAACCTGCTATTCGTGCTGGTCAACGAACGCACGAAGGCAGGGCGTCACGACTTCGATCCAAGAATCGTCGTGTCTCTACACCCCAGAAGCTCGGCCTCGATGAGGTGGAAACTTTCGAGTGGCGCTCACTATTGGGAGCTTCCACCTACTCTGCGGCGATACTATACAAGCACGTTATGGTAGCACTGCTCAGACGGCTGGCGTGAGTAGAAAAGTTGCTATGGACTCGTAGCTGTTATGAGAGGTACAATGTAGGCTGGTCAGGAGCAGCACACTGTACCAAATCGTATCTTCGTCGTCCCCAAAGCAATGAGCCCCTTCTAGTGGCCCATTGTACTCGGCAGTGATACTATACATCTGTGTTTCCTTCATGACTTTACTAGATAGGTTTGCTTCCAACATTTCGCCGATTGTCGAATCTACAGTTAGCCATTTTGAAGCCTACGCAAGTCATGCTTTTTGACTATATTTCTATTCATCCAAAGACTGGACCCAGAAGTTGGTGCTGCACCTTAATAACAAAGTATGTAACGCGCTTGTAGTCCTTTTGTGTTTTTTTCTTACGTGTTGTTCGTTTTCTGAGTTTTCTACTTGTCTTCAACAGCTGCTTTTAAGTCGGGTAAACTGGTGCTAGAGGACGGCCGGCCGGCTCTCTCAAGCCTGCATGCTCGTTTGGTTTGATTTGGACTCTGATTTGTAGTTCAGGAAATGACCGAGTTTGTTACATACATCACATGTCTGATTGTTACAAGGGTAACAACCATCTCCACTCACCACACTCCCAATCTTGTCAGGAGTCTGGGTTCCAAATTTCCTATGAAACACGAGGCTGTCTGACCCGATTAGAGCGTTGACATCTGATGAATTCTTCATACACCAGTCGCAACACCAACTTGACTTTGATCCAGTCATTGCAATAGATTTTCGAATATGTGCTTCCTTCATCGCTTTGGAACATCTTGTCGAAGTTCTCCGGGATGGTTACCGCTATAAGAATGCTGATTCGTATCGTCCAATCTTTAGTCCTTTTCATGATGCGAAGTAGTTGTGGGTATGAGACGGTAGATAGCGGCAATGGATAGAGTCAAAACAACAATCGATTGATACTAACGCGCCAGCCTTCCTCATACAGAGATCTTGCTCAAATCTATCAATTCTCCACCAACATGTGTTTTGGCCTCATATGTAGATCTTCCTCTCACTTCCTACTGTGTTGCCTGCGGTGCAGCCATGAAGATAAAGGGCTGTGAATATCCGTACTGTTTATGATATCTAATGAATGTTTACCAATTACATCCAACAAAAATTCCACCATACTTACAAAGAGCGAAGCCGTTGCCGTTGCCATTGTGATACGTTGGTATATTATCCTCCTCCTCACCAATGAAAAACAAAGGGACTTGATGCGACCATTTGTAAATTTCTTTTCGAGACAGCTTCGTCATTGGACTTAATTACTATCCCCTTAGGATCCGGGAAAAGAGTTGCGCTGTAGGATGAGGAGGCCAGGGTCGCTAGGATGAAAGGATGGATTGGTTGTCTCGATGTGGTGGTGATGGATTTGCTTGGTACACATCGAAAGTTGGAAGTTGGTATTCGCTCGTGGTGTTTGTTTGACCGTTGAATAAATGATTGCAGGACGACCACGGTGTGGGTCCCACGATGCAAGAGTGTGTATTGTTGCGCCATTTTTAAATCCATATATACGTACTGTTGTACCAAAGTACTACTTCTTCTTGATATGAGATGCTCATTTTTTGGTGTGCGAGGAGTCTCCCTCATTTTTTTTGGCAAAAAGTGTTGCATCCCGCCAAAAAAAAGGTATGAGAACACTATGTAAAAAAGGCTCTTTTTGAATACAGGTGCGGTCGAGAGGCCAGTGCCCATCACAGTTCCTGTGTTGTGCCTCTAAAGAGAGGTGTATATATTTGCCAACCCAATTTGTTACATGGATTTATGCGCTATATACAGGTGCGGTCGAGAGGCCAGTGCCCATCACAGTTCCTGTGTTGTGCCTCTAAAGAGAGGTGTATATATTTGCCACTACCGATCCTATAATTTCCTTCTTTCCAATTGAAATAATGTTATAATAAAGTTGCGGTGTTGGATAATTATGTGCGTGTTCGTGTCAAAGACTGTGCATCAGGTAAATTCATTCATTTGTTATTATTGTTAATTTTATTATTGTTATTATATCACTAATAATATATCTTTCTTTATCTCCTACAGTATTGGTTGATTGATTGGGATGATACCAAATTTGCATGGCATCCACCTCGGCTGGATTGGAATTACGCCAAGCGGGAGTGAGTCTTTGTTTCTTTGGGCGATCCTTTTTTGAAGTCTCCCTACCCATGATTTCTTTCTTAACTTCTTTTAAGGACCTGAAAGTACACATCGCTTCGACTGCAGCTAACGCTTCTTGCGAATCTGAAAGCATAACGTCTGGAGTTGACAACATGCGCTCTCGCGATTCAGCATGCTCAATGGAGCCCTGCTGCTGGATTACTATTTCTTTCATGTCCACATCCACATTACCATCATCACCAGCTTGCTCAGGTGAAGAAAACCTAGGCTCACGTCGTTTCCTATCCACAGATGCTTGCAGATCTCTCTGACTTTCAGTCCTCTCCAACATTTCTTCGTAGTTCTCAACATTTTTGAAGAAGAACGAAATGTACTCACTAAATGAATCAAGCGCTGATTTGTTGCTGTTGGTGCTACTCGGAACTGCTATGCTTTGGGGTTGTTGGAGAGGAGTTTGCGGTGGGAGTTCGGTAGTATGCAATCCTGATGACAACGTCGCCTGATTTACTTCACTCTCCTCTTCGCTAATCCCTTGGAACAACACTCTTTTGACACTAGCACTGATCTCACTACTACACTGGCATGGCTCTGTCTCCGGTGTTGTCGCTGCTGCTGGTGCTGTTGCCGAAGGTAACGCCGATCCAATTTCTTCTTGTTCTATAATCTTCCGGGCAATCGATTGAGTGTTCTCGCCGCGGGCCAATCGACGCGTCAAAGAACTCGTGTCAACAAGTTCTGGTTCAGAGGCGGAGGTTGATGCACTGTCGTTTACATCTTCGGCGATAACTGCTGCCGTGTTGCCAAATGTATCACTGACGATAGCGTCTCCCATCATTGATGGTATTGGAGGTCACCAGTTACCAATTATTAGGTATCGTAGGAGTTAGGGTGATGAATGTTCGTGTTCTCACTTTTCATCGCTCACTCATTGTGCTCGGCTTGCAAAATCAAAAATCATTAGGTTACTAATTCCTCCGTATCGTTGTCATCACATACTGATTCCGCTACTAGCTTTTCGGATCTCATGCAACAGAAAGAGGAAACCCATCATGCTAATGGCCTCCTCAACTTTATTGCTACGCTACCGAGACCTCTTCCAGTTTCTCATGGAACTCATCGACATCTTCTTTCTTCACATTCAACATGATCTGTTTTGCTCCTTCTTTTTCATCTTCAACAGCCATAAAACCTACACACCATACTTCCCCCTTTTTCGTTTTCTGTGAGGATTTTTTGAATTGCATTCCTTTGCCAATCGCAACGTTGAACATTACTTTTCCAACTTCATTTCGTAACACCATCCTCTTCATCTCTGTCTTATTGTTGCTGTACAAACGTAGCACACCGACGCCTAATTTGTTCCACTTCCCATCAATCATTTTGATAAGTCTAGCACGAACTTCATGCAGGATCTTTTCGTCCTCATTTTCCTCCTTTCCAATGTCGAGCTTGCCATCGTCTGGATTGGACGTGGGGTCATCTTCATTGGCAATAGCATTGCTGCTGCCGCCACCACTACTTGGTGCCGCTGGCTGCACACCAAATGAAAAGGAAGGTTTCGACACAGAAGCTGCTGCGGGTGCTGGAACAGAACCTCCGGTGAATGAAAATGTTGTTCCTTTCGAGGATGGAGGAGCTGCGGACGATGATGCAAATGAAAATCCCGAAAATGAAGTGGAGCTTGACTGAGATTTGTTTTCATCATTAGTTGATGAACTACCTGACAAAGCGGATACACCACTATTCTTGTCATTTTCCCCACTGACGACATCTTCGGCATCATCCTGTTCATCAGCCTGCAAATCTTCCGCAACTTTAATATATTGCTCCATCAATGGTGTCAAATCATTGCAAATGTGGCCATTATCCACATGATCTTGAATCATTTTGAAAAAGTTTGTATTAATCTTTGCGATTTGTGCAGTGTTGTTGACCTTTGATTTTGAGGATGGCTGAGATGTTGATTTTGAGGACGGCTGCTGCTGAGATGACGATGGACCGAACGAGAAGGGCTTGGGTTCAGATTTTGGTAGGGCTCCGAATGAAAAGGACGGAGGGGCAGTGGTCCCTGATTTTAATTGGACTGTAGCGAATGGATTGGAGGATGATGGCTGCGGCGAAGCATCACTTGCAACAAATTTCGCCGAGGCGAAAGCGTTGGGTGCAGCCGGCGCTGTTGATGACGCCGAGGAGGATGGGGCAGCGAATTTTCTGCAGTCGATCAAAGTGAATGTAGAGATTAGAAAGTACACAACCAAAGTGTATCATAATGAATTATTCAGTCACCAAAACTCACCTCGACACTTTGAGTATTCTGCGTCCCTTCAGTATATCGTCAGAGGCCCGTTTCATACCAACTCCTGGATCCGGCTCATCGGCGAAACGAGAATCCTCCTCGCCTCTGTCATAAGTGTCTTTCGTGATTTGATTTTCGCTTGTTCGCTTTAGCTTCGGCATGGTTGTTATGTTGTTGGTTGTTGTGTCTTGATTGGTGGTTTGTGGCGGCATACAGCGCGGCGCGGAGTGCGGCGCCCCTTTGGCCGCGGCGGGCCAGCCCATGGCCCACGCACATTGAATCGAGTGAATAACTTTTGCTTTTTACTTTTTACTCCTACTCTTCAGGACATTGACCAGACCCAGCAAGCTACATAATGAGGGTAAATAGAAGTAGTAAAGAGCACCAGACACCAGACCTAACGGGGTGTTGTCGTACAACATAGCATCGCCATTGTGATGAAGTTGCTCTGAATGGACGCACTTGTTAACACATTATAAACATACTTGTTGCAGCTATATCATAACACACTATCGGCCAACATCTATCTCACGCCATCAGGCAGTTTTCACCAATCCCCATATTTCTCGACATTGCTTCATTGATTTGTTTCGTCAAAAGAGTTATAGACCTATTCATTATGCTGATCTGCCGCAGTGCCATGACATTGAACATCCCTAACAACAAAATCAAAAGGCAGCACAGTACATAGCTGTCATCCTTTTCAGCAAAGTGATCCTTGACATGTTGCTTGACAATAGTAAACAATTCGAGAACGACGACCTTTCCTTTCTCTACAACAATGAAGAGAATCGAGCTTTCCATCTCGTCTTCGGTACTGTTTATATTACGAACAGATGCACGCCTCGCGACGACTGAAGAAAGCCTACGGGATGAGCTTCGAATGCGCCCCAAGACACTTGACAGGGGAACTTCTGGTCCCTCTGCTTCAAGCAATGAAGCAGCCTCTTCAAGCTCAGTGGCGACGTCATCTAACTCATTGGATGATCCAAGATTTGTTGTGATCATATCCCAAAACTGTGTCCAGTACTTTTGATACTCCCCTCTAGTCGTGTTTTCAATAATACGACGAAACATCGTTCCTTTGATGAAATCAATCTGAAAAGTAATTGACATGATGCATCCGTTCTCTTCTGCTGGATTTTCATTCACCCATAATCTATCTCTAACAATGAAACAATCTGCCAGCGGCACGTCCTCCACAAAAGTACTAGTCTCGAGGCAAAGTCCAACATTACCGAACTTGTGTAAGGTTTGCTCTTTTCTGGCAGCAGCAGTGGGAGGAGCCATTGGTGCGTTGGTGATTGGGTGGATGTACTGGATAGTTCGGCTTGTAGGAGATGTTGGTATGGCTGTTTGCCACGATGTAGATTCGACTTGCATCTCCCCGATATCACGCATGAACTTGTCAATCGAATGTTCGGCATTGTCGTCAAGTACGTGCTTGTAAAATTCATCCACAGAAACCGGGAGGGGAATACTCTCGAGACCCAACTCATTGAACTTGTTACATTTCTTCTCGCTACAAAAACTATTCCAACTTTGGCGGATATCAATGTCAGTGTCGGCTTCCTGACCAATATCGCTGTCGTTGAGTTTTTGTTCCTTTGGGCGATCCTTTTTTGGAGTCTCCCTAACCATGATTTCTTTCTTAACTTCTTTTAAGGACCTGAAAGTACACATCGCTTCGACTGCAGCTAACGCTTCTTGCGAATCTGAAAGCATAACGTCTGGAGTTGACAACATGCGCTCTCGCGATTCAGCATGCTCAATGGAGCCCTGCTGCTGGATTACTATTTCTTTCATGTCCACATCCACATTACCATCATCACCAGCTTGCTCAGGTGAAGAAAACCTAGGCTCACGTCGTTTCCTATCCACAGATGCTTGCAGATCTCTCTGACTTTCAGTCCTCTCCAACATTTCTTCGTAGTTCTCAACATTTTTGAAGAAGAACGAAATGTACTCACTAAATGAATCAAGCGCTGATTTGTTGCTGTTGGTGCTACTCGGAACTGCTATGCTTTGGGGTTGTTGGAGAGGAGTTTGCGGTGGGAGTTCGGTAGTATGCAATCCTGATGACAACGTCGCCTGATTTACTTCACTCTCCTCTTCGCTAATCCCTTGGAACAACACTCTTTTGACACTAGCACTGATCTCACTACTACACTGGCATGGCTCTGTCTCCGGTGTTGTCGCTGCTGCTGGTGCTGTTGCCGACGGTAACGCCGATCCAATTTCTTCTTGTTCTATAATCTTCCGGGCAATCGATTGAGTGTTCTCGCCGCGGGCCAATCGACGCGTCAAAGAACTCGTGTCAACAAGTTCTGGTTCAGAGGCGGAGGTTGATGCACTGTCGTTTACATCTTCGGCGATAACTGCTGCCGTGTTGCCAAATGTATCACTGACGATAGCGTCTCCCATCATTGATGGTATTGGAGGTCACCAGTTACCAATTATTAGGTATCGTAGGAGTTAGGGTGATGAATTTCGTGTTCTCACTTTTCATCGCTCACTCATTGTGCTCGGCTTGCAAAATCAAAAATCATTAGGTTACTAATTCCTCCGTATCGTTGTCAAAACATACTGATTCCTCTACTAGCTTTTGTGATCTCATGCAACAGAAAGAGGAAACCCATCATGCTAATGGCCTCCTCAACTTTATTGCTACGCTACCGAGACCTCAGATCACCCACTCTCCTCTTGTAATGTGGCAGCCACATTCTCGATTAGTGGCGAGGAGGAGATTGTCGTCTTCCTTCTCATCTATCAAGTCTAAACCGATCGAAAAAATAGCATTGCCTTCATTATCCTCTCAAGACATCAATTCTCACGAGCATCAACTCGCTATAGCAGACGCAATTCGACCATATCACCAAGCTCAGACTCCTCTCCTTCTTACAAATCTCATCTCAAAATGTGATGCAATTTACTTCTGGCGAAGTATACAATACTGGCAGGCGGCAGTGCCCGAGAACACACCTGTTGATATTGAGCTAGGAAGAAGTTACAACACTGGAAGTAGGGTGGCAATGAAGTTTGGAGATTATTTGGATTATTTGGCAAAGGTAACGGAGCGAGAAGAGAGAGGAGGCGAGCAACAACAACAACAACAACAAGAAGTTGCTTATCTGGCTCAAAATGAACTCTTTGCAGAAGTGCAATCTGATATACCTCTTCCACATTTCTGTTCAGATGGATCATTCGATGTAGGAGAAGGAAAACTCTACCATTCTATGCTTTGGTTGGGCCCGCGTGGAACTGTATCACCATTGCACTTTGATCCATTAGATAATTTGTTGATGCAGGTAGTCGGTAACAAGCGGGTATTACTCTATCCTCCAGACAAGGGTAATAATAGGCGTGATATCGACAACTCAGGCTCTTGGCATTATGCTGGCTTAAATGGTAACCAATACAATACCAGTGCTGTCGATGTTGAGAATCCCAATTACGAGGACTACCCCAACTTTCGAACTTCACCCATTCCTTATGAATGCGAAATTGGGCCAGGTGATGTATTATTTATTCCTTCAAAGTGGTGGCATCACGTTCGTTCTTTCAGCAAGTGGAGTGCCAGCGCAAATGTATGGTGGCGATGACAAGAGTGTGCTATATTGTGGATCAGCCAGAGAATTATCTTTATTTGATAGTCCAACCGCAATGCTAAAATTAATTTACTCGCTGACTAGATATGTTTACCCGTCTCTCTCTCTCTTAGAATCTCTAGAAGAAGTCTTGCTCAGACAACTCTTCTCCAAAGTAACGGAACAATTTCAGCACTGCCTCTTTTGAGAGTTTTGGATTTCTCTTCGTTTCTTCCATCAACTGGCAAAACTTCTTGTCATGGTGCTTTGATGGTCGCCATTTCCATATTTGTTGAATGAAATAGACGTGACGCTTTGCTTCAAAGATCAGACCATTGGCCAAGGCAAACTCAATTATCTTCAAGTGCGAAGTGTACGGCGGAAGCGTATCATGCTGATTGAAAATGTCCTGTACCAACGATGTCGCCCCCTGAATGTCACCAACATTTAGAAAGCCATCAACCATAGCCTGGGCTGTGTACTTGTCGACACAAACCCCTTTATTCGTCATGTTAATAAGATATTCTTGCAAATATCTCGTATCACCGACACGGGCCAAAGCCGCCAAGATGGTATTGTACGAATAAGTATCTGGCTCGATACCCTTCTGCGGCATTGTCTCATTGAGAATTTTCAATGCTCTGTGAATGGCACCACGACGACAGCAAGCCTTGATTAGAATGTTCCACCCCACAACATCCAGCTCGATAGGGTCGTGTCCACAGGCGCCATGTGTTAAACTATCCGCAAATGCAAATGCTGCTGTGAGCGCAAGAGACCAGTCACGATCTAGTTCCCACTCATATTTTGTCATTGTTTTATTTTGGACTTCATTTGAACTTGCCCCTTTTGCTTTGGACGGACCTTCATTGGATATAGGTTGATACCTGTTTCGAATAAGAGGCATTCCCTTCACTGAGCTAGGAATTTTATGGAAAGGTGGTAGTGGTTGCATAGCCATCCGTATTTTTGTCCTACGGTTGGATTGTGTCGGCATACTGGATTGTTTCTCGTCTTCTTCCTCATCCAACACTTTCAACTCTAATTCACTCCCTTCTGATAATTCGCCATCGAATTCTTTCGCTGAGTTCTCCGACATGTTTGTTGCCAATACTCTAGTTACACCCTCTCCTCTCTTCGCTGTCTTCCAGTCCTCCAACCCCTCTTTGCCAAGGTGAGTTGGATGTGGACCTGGTATGTACGTTCCATCATCCTCCACTGGATCTCTTCTGACCTTGTAAAAGTAATGAATTGCTCTTCCTGTCCTTCCAGTCGAGGCATAACAATCTAACATGCGAGCCGCCATCTCAGGACGTAACGAAACTCCTCGTTTGGACATGTTAACTAGTATGGCATCCAGATAACGCGTAGGGTTGTCCAGCGCTGATTCTGAAAAAGTTGATTCGTGAAGGTAGATGTTTCGAGAGCGTCGAAGTGGAAGTTGCGCCGACTGGATGGATGTGATTGCATGCAGAAATTCTTTTTCTCCAGGAATGATATGGGGATTTGCACCTTTGTATTTCCTATTCTCTTGCTCTCTTGGAGGATACCCTCTACTTCGTCTCAGCTCAAGTAACGCCAAAGTCCTTCGCACATTCCCTGCTTTCCCATTTGCCTCTAGGAGACGATAAGATAATTCTTCTGTAATTGGAGTCCATCCTATCTTCCCTACTAACCGTTCCATATCCCTTATCCGCCTAGAAAGGAGGGGCGTATCCATTCTCGATCGCGTCAAAGCGCGTGCAGCTTTGGAAACAGTGCTCGATGATAAAAGTCTGTGCGTTTCGAAGCATTTATCTTTTGATGGGTGTATATTGGCAAAGAGATCCTTCGCATCAGTCCCATGATTATTACGACCCTGCTGCAAATGATCTAATACATACTGAAGGTGGCGCTCATAGTCATCGAGAGCCAAACGAACAGACTCAAAATCCCACTTCCGCTCGAAACGCTTTCTATTCTTGATGTTACTATGCGATTGCCCAATCTTACGTCCTTGATTATATCCAGCCATTTTGTGTATTTGGTCCGAAATAAACTTTGGATTATATTCTTCTGACGTCAATGGAGGAAGTGCAGGTGAAAGAAGATCACCAGACGTTTTTTCTACATCATTTGAGTTTGATGCATTGGGATTCCTGTCAAATGCACTGCTACAACTTGTCCCATTAGACAGAGAAGATTCATCTACTGCCGTCGAAAAAAGGCGCTGCGATCTATTGCATGTATTGAAGAAATAGTTACGTGCTCGCTGTTGCTTCGATTCATTGTTGATAATAATTTTGCCCGGCAACAGCGAAAGAGGCCGCAGCTGCAAATATCTCAAGTTAGCGGCAGGCGCCTGAGCTGAAACTTTTACTGCCACGGCCCTTCGGCATGCAATAGAAATAGCAGACATTTTATTATGGACCTGCACAGAACCAACGTATGAACACCAAGACAATGCTTCCGCTAACGCCAAGCCACCTCTCAAGCAACGTCCTCGAGCATACTTAAGTACCTAAAATTTGGCAAGGAGGAGGCAGGATGGTGCGGAGGTCAGACGCATGCCAGATGCAGATTCTTGCAGATTGCAGGAAGTTGAGTGAAGAGTGAAGCAAGATATGAGGTCTAAAGCAAAACGCAGAAAAGAGCTTCTATTGAATTATCTCAGCACTAAAATTCTTTGGTGCGTTTAATCCCTTTGAACGTGTGCTTCAATCCGAACGGCATCCTATTCATTGGTCGGTTCGGGTTGTGCTGCGTCTTGTTTGATTTTGCGGAATAAACTTCAGTCAGCTTCTTCACCGAGCTCGGAGCAACTGGTGGTGTAGATGTAGGGGTGACGATTGCCTCCTTGGGAGCAGACTCTGTTTCAGCATACACGTGCCCTCTAGGATGCTCTGCCTCTTTACTAGGTGGTAGTCTCGGCAGAATCTTAACTTGAGACGTTTCATTGTCTACTTGTCGAGATTCAAGAGCAGCAAGCTGACTCTTCAGTTTTGCATTACTCTCATGTGACAAAGAAAGCAACTCCCTAGCCCTTTCCAATTCCAATAATAACTTGGCCTTATCAGCCACGCACGAATCCAATTGTGCGTTTGTGACTTTGGCCTCATCCTCCAATTGTTTGCATCTCTTCTCCTTTACTTCGGTGCCTACCTGGAAGTTTTGTCGCTGCCTTTCCAAACTCTTCGACAGCGCATCTATTCGTTCATTTTTCAACTCGAGTTCGTTACTCAAGTTGCTCAGCGTGCAATCATCACGTGCCTTAGAATCTAATAAATTCCGTCGTCCAAGTTCAGAGTCATGACAAGATGTAAGCAACTTCACAATGAGAGTTCGCAGAGTCGGTCCGCTTTGCTTAGATAACACCATCAAAGCAGAATCTTGAGTGTCAAAAGCATCGACACAACCATCATCTTCATCTTCCACGGACGGATAATTTTCACGAATTAACCCAATATCATTTTCAATGAGCTCGATCTTTAGAGATAGCTCCTGAATGTTGTCTTGACAATCACTGACTTCACAGATTACATCGTCGGGGGGTTCCGAGCCGAAGCTTTTGCACAGCGTCTTCTTCTCATTCAGTAATTCGACCTCTGCTGACATGGACTGCTCAAGCCTCTCGCATTCTGCGATCTTTTCGTCATAGATTTGTTTATTCCTAGACATGATAACTTTCTTCTCGAGCGTCTTTTCCAACACAAATGAAAGTGAGCCAAGCTCTTCAGTCATTGGGGCAAACTGGCCCATACAATCAATGTCACTAGGTCGTGGAGATCCAAATCGTGGAGATCCAGATCGTGGAGTTCCATTTGCTTTCGTTCTATTGGCAAGTACACGGGCAAGCGACAATTCAGCCTGCTTGTTTTTTTCTAAAAGCTTTCCACACCGTTCCTGACTTCTTTTCAGATTGGCTTTCAGCCGTTGGTTCTCGGACTTCAACTTTGACACCTCCTTCATGGCCGTTCTCTCTTGCAGTCTCAGCCTTTGTATTTCTCTCGTTTTTGTTTTAGTAAATTCTTGTTGCTTCTTTGCATCTTCCTTTTGCTTCTTAATCATGTGCATTTTCGTTATCTTGGCTTCACTTATTTTGCGCTCAAGCACTTTGCACTTTTGAGCTTCTTTTTGAGCTTTCCGATATAATTGCTGGTGCCTTCGTGACTCGGATCTTGCACGCTCCAGATTTGATTTAATCCGATCCAACTGTTTCTTTATGGTCACGGAGCAACCCTTTGTAGGGTCAACTTGTGCCTCCTCCAGTTGTTTCGCAAGAGAGAGCTTCTCGGCTTCCAAATTCTCAACTTCTCTGAGCAAGCCGTCGTACTTTTCTTTCATGTTTTGGTAGCCTTTCAAGTGTTCCTTCAACTGGAGAAGCCTTTCTTCATGTGTTTCAATCTCATTGTCAATATTCTCGATTTGTTCTCGTGCAACATCATACTTGTTCGGAGTCTGATCTTGTCGACTGCTCTCTATCAGCTCGTCTATAATCTGCATATCATCATGTGGGTTGATTTCTGAATCATTCATATCACTATCGCCGTCATCATTCTCACCATCATCACTACTAGATACTTCATTGACTGGTGCGACCATAGGCCCAATGTTTGCCATAGGCCCAATGTTTGCCGGTGCTGAAAGAGGTCTGAGATTCGATTCTAGGCGTGGAAGGTTCGGAACATTTCCAAACTCACACACTTTTTCTTCAACCATATTCAAGTAAGCAGCAACATCTTCTCTGAGCAAGAGTTCATCATTGATCATCCCAATATCAGCATCTTGATTGGTTCTTTGCCCATCAGGCGCAAATCTCAGCCTAACCAATTCACGCTTTAGCAAATTATTCATCGCATGCAGCCTTCGTAGCTCAAAGGCAGTCTCATCGACGTTACGAGTTGGTGCATTCTTGATATTTCTTGCACGGTTGGCATATTGTAGAGTAGAGAGCGTCTCACTCGCATTGGTATCCGATGGAGAAACACACGCCAAGAATAGCGTTTGGCTATTGCCACCCAATGCATCCTGTAGAAGACGCGTCAACTTCGATTGTCGATAGGGTACATGGACCTTTTCACCCCTAGTGATTCTATCTTCATCCGCAAGAGCATTGATCACATTCCCCAATGCCAACAGTCCTTCATTGATTTTGATTCCTTCTTTGGCACGTTCACCCTCTGCTCCAGTCTTCTTCATCCGTTCACTCCCTGCCAAGTCCACAAACGTAAAGCGCGATGTCGACGTCACATCCACTCCTTCTGCACTACGAGTAGTCTGCTGCAAATTTACCATAAACACCGCATGTGAACGACTTGAAGTGCGGTTCATCAACGTCGAAGCAGTTGTCCGATTCATCGTCCCATTACTCAAAATATTCATTGCCTCTGCAGCATTTGCAATTTTTTTATTGCATAATCCCTTTACGAAAACCTCTTTATTGGTACCCTCTCTCAATTTCAAAGGAGTACGAGATTCATCCACTAATAAATCGTAAATGTCTTCACCGTAGACTTCCAAAAAGGATGCAGAAACTTGAAAATCAACCAAAGAGGAAGCAGGACTTTGCTTATCACCGTCAACAGATTGAAGTAAAGCCCTCTCGGCTTCTTCTCTTCGTTGTACCAGTGACTGAAACATGCCCGAAATAAATCTCGGAATCAATCCCTCATTATTGTTCAACATGTTATCATCTCTCAAATTCGCAGTATGAGCCTCACTTCCCATTGTGTACGTCTTACCACTCCCTGTCTGACCATACGCAATCACCGTCGCATTAAAACCACCCAAGAACGCATCCAATAACGGCGGAGCGACGTTATTGTACAGATCAACATTTTGTATCGTAGAAGGAAATATCGAATCATAGGTGAATTTCCGCTTGGAGAGTTCCACGGTTCGATTGAAGGTATTCGTGTCCACTACTTCCTTGCCCCCCTCCGACGTTTCCTTGGGAGTGAGCGGGCGGATTCGGACGCCTACACGAACATGAGAGGCATCGGCATTGTCACTTCTGTTGGTTGGCACTGTCATGATATTTTTTTAGTTTTTTTCCTCTTTCCCCTCGGATGATTCAGTCGTCAACTGTTGTCATGTCTAAATCATGAAATTTTTCTCGCCGGTCGAGTTAGTTTCTTCACTATCATTGCTGATATGTTTGAGCTGTTCAGTGATCGTTAATAACTATGTAGTTCTAATCTAGTGCAATGATAGTAGCCGCATTTCCACCATGGTGAAGACGCTGCCCATGCTGCGTTGTGCGTTGCGAAGAAGATTATCCAGAAGATGCCCAGGGGATAATGAAAAAAATCAACAGCGATCACCATGGCGCACCTCGACCCCGTACGTGCCGACATCAACAACACTAGCTACACATAAAATTAGACAGCCCAACTGCAGCAACTCCCTCTCCAATAGCCTTTCTATGAAGTGGTGTCCTCAGGTGGACATCGATCCACGCCATCGCTACTTATTATGACACCAAAGTAGAGGTGCCGGAAAATTGCGCTTTGACATCGGTGTGATGATGCACTTCCAATATGGTCTTCAGATGAATAGTTGGAGCTGCTCTGCCACTGAACTGGTTTGCAGACGCCATCTATATTCTATTAAGCGGCGATCGATCCCCTCTAGAGTGTGTCGGGGCGTTCTATGGCGCATGTAGTGGCATGGTGAATACAGTAGTTGAAAATTGATAATTTCCACAAAATACATCAAAAAGGAGAATGCATATATCTGACAGAAAATGAAATGAGAGGGTGCCAAAAGTCTGTGAGGTGATGACTATAATATAACAATCAACGTGGTTGGTGTAGATATCTCTATTTCATTGCGGCTACGACATTATTGGACTGGTTGAAATGTAGCATATTTTGGTGGAAAATGAAGAGCCGAATGCAATCACATACACGAGTATTTGAAGTGATATTAAGTGTATTCATCCTGCAAGTTGGGGGCCTTTTCACCACACAACACCAATAGCCATCTGTTGCGAGCATTATACAGTGGTTTCAGGGTATCATATGACTCCTAACAGCACCATTCCTACCCGATGGGATCAAAGCAACAGCGGATGATTTGATCTACTACTCAATTATTACGTCTAATTTGTATGTAATCAATAAAACTGATAATAATAATCAATCATCATAGTATTCAGAAGGTGTCTGCAATGCACCATGGCTATTAAATAACCGAAATCTATTAAATATGAGTATGTCATGATGTTGCCCGGCATGTGCAGATTTTGTGTCTCTGGCGGTTAGAGCCGTATACCATCACAACGACGCCGATTCGGCCGCCACCGCTTACAGAATCGGAATCTACATAAAAAATGGGGTCAGGCACGATGTTGTTTATGTTGATTTTGGGAATGTTGGCCCAATAGTAGCATGGTTTGCCGTCGGATTCGTCATGGAGGAGATGTTTTTTGTTAGTGTGTGATGCGTGATGGCCGAGCACCCCGGGCCGACGATGCCAGTGCTACTGAATTAGTACCCCCAATATCTTGGAGAATGGTCGGAATACCACCATGTCACGTTGCAGAGGCGTTCTAAACTAACTAAATGGAAGGTTGTTGGTCTTTGAACCAAAAGAATCGACCTATTATTGACATAGTTACGTGGTAAGACGCCACCCGGGGTGGATCCGGGGTGTGGGCATCTTCTGGTTATAGATTATCGCCGGAACTCATGTGTGAACTTATGGGGTATAATGAAGAGGGGTAAATACAATATTCCTTTCAGATCAACTTGGGTTGTCCACTAGTGTCGAGACGCCAAGTCTCGTCCCGGGACGAGATTTGAGATTTCGTCCCAGGACGACTAATTTAGCAATTTGTTAAGTACCCATATCTCATAACATTTGGGTGAACCCCAAAATATTTTACCTGGGACCATGTCCCCAATGCCCGTTCTATCATGGCGAGGGGTCCCTTGGGTCCAGTTATTTGGGGTCCCTAAGAATTCCGGTTATCACCACACATCAGCACCATTTTTATTTTCACCCTTCTTTTTAGCAAATTGACATCAGTTAGGAACAAGACCATGGCCGCCGTACCACCGCCTTTACCACCCCCTCTACCACCCCCTCCTCTGCGGCCACCGCTTCCACGCAGCCGGCGAGGAAGAGAACCAAGAAGGGAGACCCAAGGGACGCTCCGGGTGCGAGAGTTCATGCCCTTGCACATCATGTCATGGGTAAACATCCAGCCACGCACATGTATGGGACCGTAAATTATTGCAAGATGTACATACTCTCACCAGGGCACTCTCACGCACTCTGCCATCTGCCACCGTCCCGCCATCCACCGTCCACAATCATAAAATAATGATGGAATAGATGCGATGGAAGTAAAAGTATCGACATATGCGTCCTCCTCCTGCTGACCATGACGGTGAGGAGTAGAGGACTCCATGCTCCCAGAAGAAGAAGAGAAGAAACAGGAGTCGGCTCTCGCAACATCGCATTTCTTCTCGTGTTATGCTTCACATGCTTCATATCCACTTTTCTGACCTACCATCGCATAAATAAATACAAAGGTAATCAGATCTTATCGCATGAGGAGGTAATTTCAGCAAGTATAGATCAGCCATTGCTCTCTGATGACAACGATGACTTA
Source organism: Skeletonema tropicum (assembly GCA_037178625.1). Taxonomy (NCBI): domain Eukaryota; phylum Bacillariophyta; class Thalassiosirophyceae; order Thalassiosirales; family Thalassiosiraceae; genus Skeletonema; species Skeletonema tropicum. The sequence goes on along the minus strand of CM074134.1, from coordinate 1,945,802 downwards.
TCAAACAAACCAGCAGCTGATGACAAGCAGCAACTGCTGTTCCAACCAACGGCATTCCACAAACACATTCAGCGGCGCCAATCCAATTATGTTCACCACAACAATGTCACACACTCATCAAAATCGACATTTGGAACTGGAAAAAACAGCTATGTCCGAATAAGTTTCCAATTATATGATCCAAAAGCTGTACCAATAAATAATGATTTATGGGAACTGACTTGCCCTGTTGGGACGAATCCGATATTTCATCGAAGAGGAAGCGAACCAATAAGACAAAGAGTTGACCCAGAAGAAGTTCGAAATGGGATATTACCTCCGTCGTTAACGAGAGTAACTCAAAGCAACGATTATCCTAGAGAAGGTCGCGTACTAGACTTCGCAGCTACCATATCGACAGATCTGAAGATTCTACACATCGGTGATTCTGTCGGAGTGCAATTGGCACAAGGATTTGATGAAATGGTCGGGTGTCGAAATAATGTTACCTCTGGCAATGGAATGGGATTTTGCCGTCCTCGTGTTACTTTTTTCGAGAAATTGGTTGGGATTGGTCATGATAGTCGTACTATTCTATCGCCTACGATTGGTGGAGGGGTGTCGGCACTGTGGAGGTGAGTTGATCATAATACTGTAGTTATATTTTCATTGACGACACATGAGATCTCTTCTTTGACACTTGTGAGTTGTTTGTCTTTTGCGCAGGATGACTGGGTTACTATCGAAAAGAAATGAAGGAAAGAAACCCGCTAATGCAGGTGGGGGTGGCTGGAGCATGTCGGAGGTGATGAATTTCTTGCATTATGATTTGGAAATGACCGATCCTTCGACGTCATCATTGGGAAACAAAAAGGAAACATTGTCGACATCAGAATCATGGGCAGGGGGTGTTGAAGCTACAGTATCTTCATGCACATTTTGTGATGTTTTGAACGAACCGGAATTGGTGGTTCCTCGGACTGATGGCAATACTTGTCGCTCAATACAAGTGATGGCGGCTAGAGAAGTAAATGGAAGCGATGCTTGTGCAATCATTCAAAAGGAGAAGAGTGTGTGTTGTCCAGGGCATTATGTTATCCCCCTGAATGAAAGTAATAGAGGTAAGAGTGAGGAGGCAGAAGATCATACACCTAACATGATACAAAAGTTTGATGCGGTCGTCTTCCGTGTCATGCATGGATTGATGAAAAGGTGAGTTGACGATACTGCTCTTGCACTTGGTCGTCTTTGGAGCTATTCATTGATTCATTTTGGCATTTTGCTCTCCTGATGTACGTAGCAAAGAAATCTCTCGTCGTCGCTTAGTTGAAGCAGTGGAGTTATCACATGAATTACTGGGAGCAAAAACTGTTGTTCTTATGACAGTACCATTCTCAAATAATGTCAAAACTCCTGAAGATTTTAATGCAGTGAATCGTATCAACGGTGATATTCGAGATATTGCGCATGGGTGGCACCTGAGAAATAGCACGGGTGCCAAGCACGTACTTGTTCAGGAGTATGGAACATATCACAATCACATTATTTGGAGCAATGCCAAACATATCGGGTACAACGTGTCAGCTCCGCTCACGATGACAAATGAAATGTTTGATATGGAAGGCCCAACTTTCCTCAACGATAGGCTACAGACTGGTAAACAGTGGGATCCAAGCATTGCACAAGTCTGCTCCGAACGGGATTGGTTGAGAACCGAAATAGCCAAATGCAAAAGGAGCTACCTATACAAAGATGGGATGCATATTTGTCCAGAGACATTGGCGACACGTCATGGAATTGCAGTTGCATGTTTGCTTGGGTGTGTCTATAACCGCAAATCTGCGGTTGATAATCAGCAGCAACAACAAGATGAAATCAATCTTCGAGCATGCGAACGTGAGTGCAATGAGCAGTTCATGTCGGTGATGCCTGTGGACGAGTCTTGGATAGATTCGAATACGGAGCTTGCATCGTTCTCTACATCATAGGGTTAATTTAAAGCCACTTGCCCACACGAATATTCGTGGTCGGTACGTCCAATAGCAAGATGGTTTGAGCGCCGCGATAAAGTATTGTTTTGCTTACGTTTACTATCACCCGATTATTTTACCATCTCGTAACTTTGAGATTTGTTGTTGGATCTATCTATCACCTTGGATCCCTTGCTAACTTAGGGGGGTACCATGAAGAGGGGTACAATATACCTCGGAGACCAACTTGGGTTGTCCACTAGAAACTCTTCACCCCTCACCCCTCCATCCATCCACTCTCCACCGTCCGTCACAAAAATTTAGTATCTTCCATGACGAAAGCCACCTGGCAGTAGGCTGAAAAATGAAACTTTCCACCATGATAATAACCCTATCTCTACCAAGATTCTCATCTTGCTTCGTATCACGTAGTATCCACCCATCTACCTCCATCGCCGCGTCGTCAATTTCACTCCAGTCTTCTCGATTATTTGGCAAATCGTCCGATGAAACCGAGCTAATTGGAGTTAGCGTATCTCGTCTCGATACATTGCAAACACTCTTGTCAGAGAGGGGTGCACCAGGTAGCCGCGGATGTACTCAGGGTGGTGGCGATCTTGTGCCCATTGCATTATCATCTTCTTCATCTAGTGAATTTAAAGACCTTCACCCACATCTCTTGCCTTTGGCCAGGAGTCAGAGCACGGGGAACGTAATTTGTGCACTGAGACGAGCCTACGCTGATGACGCCGGCTACGACAGTCCCTCATTAGCGTCACCGTGGCCAATTGTAGAGAGTGCGGTCGGTTTGCCGGGGATGCGTCTTCTTTCTCTGAACAGTGAACATCTAATGCGTAGAATCTGTGCCGATGCGGATGCTAACTTGGAAGGAGACGACGCACAACGTATTCTTGGATTGTATAATGACGGACTTGGATCGGGTTCTTTATCAGATAGGGCAATGGATGTGCCATATGAAGCGGGTTCAGTAGAAAAGCTGGGTTACGGATTAGAAAAGTACGTTTTATTGCGTGTTGGGCCCTTTCCTGACTTGTACGAAACAATGGCCAATCAGCACTTGTCTCGTGGAGATGAAGAGTCGTCTCTCATTGCAGCAGAAGCATCGAATGGAAAGTTCGGTGGATTTGGCAGCACATTTGCATTCTATGCCAAGCTGCTGAGCTCCCTGCCTAATCGTGGAGAAGAATGCAGAGATGCGGCAAGAATGTGCGTTCGTATGCCTCTTCCATCAATGGGACTGACTCTGAGTGATTTTGCGACTGTTTCCAAAATGGCTGGGTTTGCCGATGCCGCGGATGATACTGAAACGGCATTGCAGAAGATGCGTGATATGTATGAAAAGATTCGTGAGCATGAGCAGGACGAAAACAGTGGGGACAAATCAGTGAAACAAACAGCGATGGAAGATGCCAATTACTTGTTGGACATTGCATGTTTGACAGGTCAAAAGTACGGTGAAGTGAGAAGTGAAATTGCAAATATCTATCGTGAGGCTGGTATGGGAAGTGATGCTGATTTTGCCGACCGCATTCAATAATGATTCAATATTGTAGCTTGAATACTAGCACAAACTTTTGTTACAATATCCATTGAGTGTTCTCGCCGCGGGCCAATCGACGCGTCAAAGAACTCGTGTCAACAAGTTCTGGTTCAGATGCGGAGGTTGATGCACTGTCGTTTCCATCTTCGGCGATAACTGCTGCCGTATTGCCAAATGTATCACTGACGATAGCGTCTCCCATCAAATTGTTTCAAATATGTCATGCACAAACCAAGCATTTCTTCGTCTATCAATCTATTCATCAAAGATAGATTGGTCAAAGTCTTCAACTCCTTCACTTGTAACAAAATTCGTAATCAGAGGTGGCAACTCAATTTGATCATCCGAGACTGTACATGAATCTAAAATGCGCTGCACCGCAGTTGCTAATTGATCACCACGTTCCGTATAGACTGTTGCCAATATATCTCCCTCTACAACACTCATTCCCGGCCGTTTGTGAAACACGATACCAGCCCTTTTGTCGATGGATTCTTCCACAGTTTTACGGCCAGCTCCAATACTGACTCCAACTAAGCCGACTTCGAGAGCATTGATAGATGTCATGTATCCAGTCTGAGATGATTTCACCTCAGCAGAAAACTTCGCTTTGGAATATTGCTCAGGAAAGTCTATTGTATCAACATCGCCACCCTGTGCAAATACCATCTCTCTAAACTTGTTCCAAGCTTTACCATTGAGTAGATTTTCTTTTGCTTTCGCAACTCCGTCTCTCAAGTTACCTGCCTTTCCTCCTTGAACCAGCATCTGTCCTGCCAATGCTAAAGTGACATTGACTAGATCTGCAGACAATTCCGATGATGCAGCCTCTTTGGAAGACATGATTTCAATGCACTCTTTTACCTCAAGCCAATTGCCTACCGCGTAGCCCAAAGGAGAGTCCATTCTAGTTACTAACGCAGTGGTATTTATTCCACATAGTTCTCCAGTATCTATCATTCCAGAAGCCAGCTGTAAACTTTCCTCTACATTTTTGTTGAAACTTGCGTTGTCATAGTAGAGGATGTGAGATTGTTGTTCATAAATAATGAGGGAGAAAGAAAAGTTCTGACAGATCTTACCTGCCAAGGCCAAATTTGACATCCAAAACAAGAGAGTCGGGACGCTCGGCAATCTTTTTGGACATAATGCTCGATATTTGCAAAGGCAAGCACGAGACAGTGGAAGTAACATCTCGTAATGCATACATTCTCTTGTCAGCTGGAACCATGGCTTTACTTGGAGATACAATTGCTGCATTTAATCTCCTGTCATCTGAGCCGTCAGTACTGCTCAGCAGCAACTTTGCAAATTCTTCCGACGAGTATTGAGTGCGATATCCAGGAATTGATTCAAGTTTATCTATGGTACCACCAGTATGGCCAAGCCCACGGCCAGCCATCATGGGCACTACAAGATCGAACGATGCTACGAGAGGTGCAAGTATCAAACTAACTTTGTCTCCGACTCCACCTGTGCTGTGCTTGTCTACCTTGTGCAAGTTATTTACATTTTTGCAAATGGAGGTGCAGCTTGACCAATCCATCACTTCACCAGAATCCACCATGGCATCACAGAGTGCAGCAGTCTCGACACCGTTCATACCATTGAGACAGATTGCCATGAGCCAAGCCGTCATTTGGTAATCCTTGACATGTCCTTGAGTAAATTGTTCTACAAACCACGCGATTTCAGCTGGTGTATGAGGTTCTTGATTGTATCGTTTCTTTGCGAGTATGAATTGTGGAGTGAGGTGATCATTTTTGGCTGCACTCCACTGAGATTTGCGTTGGCTCTTTCGGAAATTTTGGTTGTCAGACATGATGTGTGAACAACAAGCTATAACTGTTTGACAGGAATACAAACAGCCAGTGGTGAAAGGGCTGTAAAGTGTGCTTATGGATGGTCTCGACTATGTACTTCTAACTTCTCTAGGCATCTGTCAGCATGCAGCACAGTATCTTTTCAATCATGGCATTGCTGAACCTCCACCGTCCACCGACCGTCCATGCTCCTGCATTTTGGATTTCTATTGATTTCTCTGTAGCGAATTTTAGCGATGAATCACATCCTCTGGAGCCGGCGCAGCGCAGCGCCGAGCCACGCGGAGAAAACAGAACAGCACGAGACCAAGCACCAAGCTGAGCAGCAAGCGGCAGCACACGCCTATATATGGTACCTCTCAAAGTAACACCAACATCTCTCCTACGGCCTACGGATTTTTCTACTTCTTATTACCATACAGATGTCTCCACGAATTCGTTGTTATATTTTGCCCGTGGCAATCGCCGTTGTGGTGAACTTTTTACCGAATCACCAGGTACTCGGATTTTCGACCAGTACTGGTATTAATCGCCGATCGAATGCCCATGCTCCCATTAGTTATACTCAAACATATTCATCACCAACTGATGTCGATGCACCAGCAGCTGTTGACGAAGAATCCTTCGAAGGAGACGATGATGCCATTATACAAATTAAGCCGAAGGCAATGGCACGTTTAGTTGAACTAAAATCAAAACGAGATGCGGATCCCAAGTCGACTGTTGATCCTAGCTCCCCCCTAATTTTACGTATGGGAGTTCGGAATGGGGGATGCTCCGGTCTGTCGTATGTAATGGACTTTTCGACCGAAGATGAAATAGAAGAGGAGGATGAAATTGATACATATGAAAAAGAAGGCATTCAATGCGTAGTCGATGCGAAGAGCTTATTGTATTTGTATGGGCTGGAATTGGACTTTTCAGATGAGTTGATTGGGGGTGGGTTCAAATTCTTCAACCCAAATGCAGAAGATAGTTGCGGTTGCGGATCCAGTTTTCAAGTGTAACTCTACAATTAGATTAGTGTTTCTGGGAGTAGACTTGGAAGGAGGTGTTGATCTTTTTATGTACCTTATCTCCCGGTAATTATCTTTCAATATTTTGTAGCAAACAAATTATTAGATATCAAAATGAAAATAAATCATGCATCTGCAGCAGTATCTTTTTCTTTCGCAACCTCAATTTTCTCTTTCACGACCTTCCGGACTTCGTTCTGCAACGGTTTTCGAAATGCCGACTTGAATAGCTCCGACTGATGCTTCTGAATATACCTGACGAGGTCACCAAGCTTGGAAAAGATGCGACGTGCATCGGGTTCGGAAATTGATGGAGTTGCAGCAACCACAGCGGGCAAACGGATGAAAAGTCGGAGGAGGTGCTCACATCCATAAATTTCGGACATGCGATCTGGGAGAGGTTTGCTTTCTTCGCTAGATGTATTTGCAACAGTTTTGATGTCGATGCTTTCTGCTGAGGGCTGTTCATCCACATTGCTTGCACCTACGTTTCTCTCACCTCCACTCACTCCGTCCATCTTCATCGCTTCCAGCTGATCATTGTATGCAGCTATTCGCCTCTGAGCAAGGATCTGTCTGCGCAAAGATCCATACTGAGCTCTCTCTTGTTCAAATAGCAAATGAATCGGCAATGCCTGGTCGAACAATAGCGCTATTCCTTCCACCATATTGACCCATTCCTTTTCGCGGTCAACTATTGAACGCTGCTCCGTATTAATGTCATTATCTATCTCCATCTTCTCATCTTCTCCTATCCCCGACGAAGAAGAAGTGTTGCAGTTGTCCGTCTCCTTCTTTTCTCTCATTGGAATGAGCTTGCTCTCCAGATAACTGTTCAACGCATCTCGAACGCTAACCTTCAAAGGCAAATCATACAGCATACCACACTGTGAAATCACCTCCCACTCCTCCACCAAAATCTTCTTGAGTGTGAATGGAATATGAAGACGATCTGCGTGAATTCGTTTTCGTTTCAATTGTAGACCACGCGCACGTAGTTGTGCTTGTTTTTGAAGTGTTTCTTCCTTGACGATTGGCTTTGCGACATCTTTGGACTTTTCTTCTTTATCTGTGGCAGCAGGCTTATCTGAATTTGACTCATCCTTGTGGTTAGTTTCATTGGTTGTTGCTGCAGCTTCTTCACTGTCAGTTTTCCTTGCGTCTTCTACTTCTTTGCCAGTATCACTAGTTGAGGTATCACCAGAACTCGAAACATTCTCCCTCTCCAACCTCCTATGTTCTAATTCAACCTCTACCATCTTCTTCATCCATCGACTGATTTGTGAAACACTCATCTTCTGTCCCTTCTTCTTGGGTTTCACCTTATCGTACTGCTTTTGAATCTTATCAGCCAAAAGCTTAGTGGATTCAGAATGATCGTAGAGGTAGCATTCTTCCACCCATCGATCCCACTTCACGTTCCATCCCATGTAGTGCACGTAGTAATGGTGGCAATTGAGCTTTGGGTTGGTTCGGTGCTCATCTTCATCTTCATCATCTTCCTCCTCTGCCTCGTCTCCATTTGTTTGATCATTACTCGTGTCATTATCAGTAGACCTAGCATCATTGTTTTCAGTATTGTTTGCCAGCTCTATCAAGGCAGGTACCGGCAACGATGATCCAGATTTTGGACCCCACATGGCCTTACGTATCATGGCAGGGTAGAGGAGACCAGTTGTTTCATCCTTGGCGTAGACACGTTGATTTTGTGTGTAGAGAGCTGCAGGTAGACAAGATTTCATACCTCCGCCAATGTCATTCTCATTTGGTTGTTGTTGCTGATCCTCCATCTGCACGAGCGGCTGAGGATCATTGACAGCAGCAGCACTGTCAGCGGCGGTGTCCATGGTGGAGAACTATTGCTAGATGTCAATCTACCGACCTCCTTTCGCTAGCAAGCAATGAAGCCGCTAACCACGGTATTGTAATGCTCGCATAATAATGGTTCACCTCATTTTTTGGCGGGAACTGTGCACTCGGCAACTTTCCGTTTTTGTCATTGACGATGGCAAAAACCAACCCCGCACTGCCCCTACCCAGCAGATCGATCCTCTTACCACTATCTCCTCTATCCTAGAGTCGGCACAAATAAATTCATATTCAAGCAATCATGCAGGTAAGTATTGGCAAAAAGCTGTGTATGGAGACAATAAATGCCGACACCAGAAGATGGTCCATGTTTCGGCGTATCTTTCACTCTACCCGAAGATGTTTCACCTAATACTAATGCCTATACCTCGCCCAATATACTCACCGCTGCTCCTAATCACTCCGTAACAGATCTTCATCAAAACTCTCACCGGCCGTAAACAAGCCTTCAACTTTGAACCAGAAAATCAAGTTCTCGCCGTAAAGCAGGCACTCCAAGAAAAAGAGGGGATTCAAGTGGATCAAATCCGTCTCATCTTTTCGGGGAAGCAACTCTCGGATGATCGGTCGTTGGAGTCTTACAGTATCAATGCTGGGGCGACGATACATATGGTGCTTCAGCTTCGTGGAGGGTGTTAAATAATAGATTATGGACTGTTTGTGGGACGTTTGGTTCGGTCATTTTTTAGGGGAGGGTGAGGGTTTTGAAGAAAAGAACAACATTTATGTGTCTAGTTATGATTTAGTTTGGTTGGTGCCTTTTCTGGTAGAGTCTAATTCTTCTATTGGCACCAATATACTACTATGGACGGATAAGATTCGAAATCAGTAATTTGATCCGATGCGGATCATCTATTGATAGACGAGGACAAAGAGAGTATAGAATGATTACTTTACAATAAATACATTGCATTATTGATATAGTTGATTGACTTTGATTCACATTGATTGTATCTGAAGCAAGAAGCCTATTAGGGCGAGGTCTAACTACATAAGAGTAGTTGAGTCGTTGACCTCTATCTACTATTAGTACCTCCTACATTTCTTCATGTGGTAACAAGCCACCCTCCCTCCTCCCTGACAAGACTGACCTCCTAAGGAGACGTAGATCCTCCTTCCTTCCAAAGTTGCTGAGTTGAAAGCAGCGTGACACATTGATTTGAGGTGAATTGCCATCGCTCCTCTATCTCATATATTTCTCAGCCCTATTCGCTAAACAATCGCTCGACGAGTCCCCTTGCCCCTTGCTTCGGGCTTCGGGCTCGCTTTCGATTTCGTCACTTCGCCGTCACAAATTACTTTCCGAATCGCATGGTGAAAAATAAGAGATCTATCAGCCAAATATCAACCATGTCGAACTCAGCTCAAGGCAATATAATCCAGCTAGAGGATGGCTGGAATAATGTAATCAAGACGGGGGTAAGTTTCTGGCAACCGCCGCTCGAGAATAAGCCGTAACTTTGAGATGCACCGATATCGAATATTATTTTGGCATTTTTTATCTTACCTTGTCTTCCAAATCTTTACAACACCGCAGGCAATTGATGTATTGGAGAGGACGTTGGATAATGGATTTGATACGTCATTTGAGCCGAAGGAATATATTCGAATTTACACGTGAGTCTGCGCCGATGGCCGCTGTTAGTATATTATACAGCATGGTGTATCCTTTTTGGTAATGGAATCGTGGACCGTAACTTCACTCCTTTGCTCTCTGCTAACCCCCTCTCATTATTTGCTGACAAACAACCAACAGAACATGCTACGACATGTGCACCCAACGTTCCCCCTACAACTGGTCCCGCGATCTCTACCAACGCCACGGCGAAACCATCGAACAATACCTCAGCAACACCGTCCTCCCCGCCCTCAGAGACAAATCAGGGCAGGGGGGGACCATCCTCCTCAACGAGCTCAAACATCGCTGGTCAAATCATCAAATCATGAACAAGTGGCTGAAGAAGTTTTTCACGTATCTCGATAGGTATTACGTCAAGCACCACAGTTTACCCACCCTAGAACAGGCGGGTCTACGTCATTTCAAGGATGAGATTTACATGAATGTCAAGGATAATACTACCAATTCCATCATTTCTCTTATTGACGAAGAGAGGGAGGGGGAAATTATCGACAAGACTCTTGTCAAGAATATTGTCGAGCTCTATGAACAGATGGGCATGGGATCATTGGACTCCTACACCAATGACTTGGAGCAGCCATTGTTGGAAGCGACCAGGGCGTTCTATGGACGGAAGCGGGAGGATTGGATTGCACGGGATTCTACTCCGGATTATCTCATCAAGGCCGAGAAGGCATTGGTTGAGGAGAAGGAACGTGTTGGGGCCTATTTGAACACGGCCACAGAGCCGAAACTTCGTAGTGTTGTGGAAGATGAAATCCTGCAAAAGGTTCAAATGAATCTCCTGGAAAAAGAGGGATCTGGATGTGGCGTCCTCCTCGCGAATGATAAAACAGCGGATCTTCAGAGGATGTTCTCGTTGTTCTCACGTCTTGAGAATGGACTGCAGCCCATGGCCGACATTGTGGAGAAGTTTATCACTTCTCAGGGCAATGCCTGTACGGAGAAGCGTCAGGCACGATTGGACAGTGGACAGAAGGATAAGAATGATGATCCTGACTTTGTGAAGAGTCTCATTGATTTGCACGAGAAGTACCTCGGTGTGATACGAGAGACATTTTCTAGTCACCACTTGTTTCAAAAGGCTTTGAAGAACTCATTTGAGGTGATTGTGAACAATGACGTGGGAACCTTTACAAATGCCGAGTTGATGTCCACCTTCTGCGATAGAATCCTAAAGAGTGGTGGGGAGAAACTCAGCGAGACGGAAGTGGAGCAAAGTCTTGACCGCATTGTGCAATTATTTTCATTCCTTACGGATAAGGATATGTTTGCAGAGATTTACAGGAACCAGCTCGCAAAGCGTCTATTGAACCAGCGCTCTGCTAGTGATGACGCAGAGAAGGCAATGATTGCCAAGTTGAAGGTGCAGTGCGGGACGCAATTCACATCTAAGATGGAGGGTATGCTCAATGATTTGGCAGTTGGTAGTGAGCAGAAGAGTGAGTTTGATGCGAGGATGGAGCAGCAGACGGATACCAAATTATCTTTTGGTGTTCAAGTCCTTACTATTGGTCACTGGCCTTCATACAAGGCACCCGAAGTTGCTCTCCCGCCCCAAATGCAAAAGTGCATGAAGGTCTTCAAAGAATGGCATGATGCGAAGCATCAGAAGCGTAGGCTTACATGGGTACATTCGTTGGGTAATGCCACCGTGCGTGCCACCTTTGGAAAGAAATCATACGATCTTCAGGTGACTACTCTGCAGGCAATTGTTTTGAACTCATTCAATGATGGAAAGACCTACGGATTCAACGAGTTGAAGGAGCTGCTCAATTTGGAAGATATCACTCTAAAGCCGCTGCTGCATTCCCTGTCTTGCGGAAAGCACAAAATCATCAGCAAAACTCCAGCAAGCAACAAAATCAACTCGACTGACAAGTTCTGCGGCAACCCCAAATTTAGTAGCAACATGAGGAAAATTCGTATCCCAGTTGCTAACGTGGACTCTTCACACAACAAAAACCGTGTCGAAGAAGATCGTTCGGTTGCAATTGAGGCTGCCATTGTCCGTATCATGAAGGCGAGGAAGACGCTCTCTCATCAACAACTCGTTGCTGAGGTGCTGTCCCAGCTTGCCTTCTTCAAGCCACAGCCGAGAGTCATCAAAAAGCGCATCGAAGCTCTCATTGATAGAGAATACCTTGAGCGTAGCGCCGAGAACAGTCAACAATACAACTATCTCGCCTAGGTCGTCTCATTTGCGGTCAGCTCTATGACGAAGAGACTGAGCTGATATTCAATATCACCAGCATTACAAAAAGCGATTACTGAAAGGATATACGACACAAACGTGTTATCAATCTCTCGCTTTGTTTCATTGCTAAGAATAAAAAGTATGTTATTTTTCATTTCAAAAGGGATTCTGCCCATTCGAGTTCATCATCAGACGCATCGCGAAACTCTCCAACAGCCAAGTCTCCCAACGTAACATTGCCGTGTCTCTCTCTTTTAAGCTCTACAACAGGGTGTCCACAATTCGCGAGGATCCGACGAACCATTCGGTACTGATAATATCAATGGAGAGTCAGAACCAAAACCAAAGAACGCATGAAAGAGAAAAATCACGGATTGATGGCAACATGCTTACCTTTCCTTCTGTAACGATTAGCCTTACATCCGAGTACTCTCCTGTATAATCCAACTGAGCACGATCTTCTTTACTGCTTTCTTCATCCCACAACATCTCGTCATCTGAGTCACTGGATGCGGGTCTATCTACCGAAGTAACATCTAGCAACTGCGCACTAAACGTGCCATCCGTAGTCTCAACTCCATCTGAAAGCATTTGTCCAAGTTTTTCCTTATCTACCACTCCCTGCACCGTTGCGACGTATTCTTTCTCCACTCCTCGTCTTGGATGAAGCAACCGTTGTGTTAGCTTTCCCTCTAATGAAAATAATATCAATCCCGTTGTATCATAGTCTAGTCTGCCTACAGGATGCATCCCACATCGTTTATATCTTGCACTTAGCACTTGCCCCAAATGTTTTCGTTCTTGATCTTTGTACTTTTTATCATCTTCCATCACCGATAGTACAAATTTCGGTTTGTGGTATACAAGAAGTAATGGCGCTTTAGCCGGTAACAAATTTCCATCAAGGAACAGTGAAGCGTTGGATGGAACCTTTTCCTTTGGGCCCTTGATACGCGTCCGTTCTTCGTGTGGTGCCTCTGGATAGGATGCCATGGTGATGCGTTTGGCTTTGGCTAACTCAAATGTCTGAGATCGTGTCCCTACACCTCGATCGGCCAGTACTTTGTCTATGCGCTGGAGATCAGCCTTCTTCTTTTTGTGTGATTTCTTCTTTTTCTTGCTAATTTCAGATGTTGACGACGACGACGATGCTGATGAGCTCATTGACAATACTAGACATCCATTATTTTGTTTTGTGATGGCTGCAGATGATGATGTGCCACCTATTGTGTGCATACAAGTTGTTGGGCGGGAAAGATATCTGCTGCTATTGTAAGCAAACGTAGAAAGCCCCCTCACGGACGAAGTTCGAAGTAAGAAGAACATTGTTGATAATACTACGGAGATGATGGCATTCATCCTTGCTGAGGCTACATTACAGATCTCAGAACTTCCATCTTCGAGCACAACATGCTCTTGATCGATGTGGATGGACGAGCGCAGGGGGAGGGGGAGGTTAGATTTTTGGCTTCCCTCATTTTTTCATACTAATTCCTACGATGATTTCAATCTTCACGAATCAAGAATCCTCCGGTGGAGGCCTCCTACTATCTAACTCTTGTGCCTTGCTCCTCGACCGCAGCCACTATCGAAGTAAGCTGAGTAAGCGTACAATCCGTCAACACACAAATCCTTGAGGCTCCGAGCATTCCTACTCTTCGTATCATCATCGGAAGATAGATCAATCCTTTCTTCTTCCGTTCACAGAGCAAATTTCAAGATACGATATAGCTTGTGCACCAACCGTGGTAACATAGCTAACGTCTCGATCGATCATTACGCCAACTCGGGGATCAAGTTCATTAGGACTGGCGGCAATACATGCGACATAATCTTAGCAACAGCTTACAAGCAGCCATACTCTTCGTCACCATGAGGGGGATCGCGGCCATGATTTCATCAGGGAGGAAAATGACAGTGTCTACATGGAATGTGGCTGCCATTAACAACAATCCATTCGAGTACTGGATCACATACAACGAAAACCCAAAGTACGAAGAGCTCATGAGTGATGTAGAATCTTTCCTCGAAGCTCCTGGTGATCGCGACGTTCCAGTGATGGACGTCTTTAACGAGGACATGTTCTCAAAGCTAGATGGGAGGATGCAACAGGTTGGATGGGAAAGCGTCCGATCCTACTGGGACACTGACTTTAAGGATCGCAAAATCGTATCAGAATTCATGAAAGATAAGCTCTTGGGAAGTAAGCGTTTGGCGTCTATGCCAGATCGTATTACCAACACTATCAACGTTATCGGCTCGGATGAACCTGTTTGCCGTCCAACAATTATTAACATGTACGATAAGGATTTGTCAAGCCTTGATAAGTGGTGGTCTGCATGGGAAGAGTTCATGTTTGATACCTCTCTACAGATTCAGACAAAGAAGGGAATTGAGCAAAAGGCACCCTATGAAATGTTGCAGCCAATCAAGAAATCAAAATACCCTGATATTACTGAAGAGGAAGAGAAGGTATCATTACCCCTGCAAACGATGTGCGGTGCCATCTTTGATGCCATTCTTGTTCACATTATGAATACTGTAACAACCCCTGACGAGTGGCAAGGAATCAAACGCAATATTGTTGAGAACCTCAACAAGAAGAAAGTGCCTCGCACTCTCGAGATTCTGGAAAGTTCAACATACATCGTATCAGATATTATAACATTGCAGGAAGTATCCGGGTCATTCATTGATCAGGCTAAAGCTCGACCCTCTCTGGATGATACTTTCCACATCATCGGTCCAGAGAATATGGATTCAGTTCGAGATCAAAACAGTGTTATTTTTCTTCGCAAGGAAACATTTCCTGACGGAGCCAGTGCTGAAATTACTTCATTGGTTGAAAGCTCGTTTGAGCAAGGAGTTACTGTTCCAGTCGCAAAGGGAGATTTCTTGGCCATTACAGCAACTGATCGAGATGGCATACCTTTTGTCATCGCCTCATTCCATGGTGACACCAACGGTTTGGCAACCAAACCTGTTCTTACTGCCACCATGAAAGCCATCTCATCCGACTCGAATCTTGCAAATCACAAGCTCATTTTCGGCCTCGATGCTAATACCTACGAAAAAGCCAAACCAGGCAAACAACAGGATGTTCTTGATTTCGGAAAACACTACGTATCTCATGGCCTAACTTCTTGCTGGGGTGACGTGCCGGATCCTCAAAACTATACAACATACAACTCGCGAACATTTTTGCAGCCACAACTTAACAAAGCTTGCAAGAAGTCAGACAAAAGGTCAAATGGTGATGTGAACCCAAAAGATTTCCTTTTATTTGGAAAGGATGACTTTGAAGTAGAGAGTCTATGGAAAGATAATACTGGCGATAAGGTGTATTTGGAAGACACGGCGTTCCCTACAATGTCATTTCCTTCTGATCATGGGATTTTGGCAACTGTTTTGGTGGCCAAGTCGATTGCTGCTGGTGACGAGCTTTAGGCATAGCTCTAGGCATACACGCATAATGAATGGAGCAAATGACAGTAGCCATGTAATATTTCACTGAGCAATTCTATAGCATCTTTATGTACATCTCTATAGACAGAACTATCATTGCATGTGTACGGTGAATATTTAAACCGATCTCACTCGAGCAATCAACTCTATGATGTCACTTGCAGTCACTTGTTGATTTTTTTTATTGGAAGCCTTCTCCATGAGGATCTCAATCTGATTCTTCGATGCTCGAGTACTGATACCTATATTGTTGAGCAAGAATTGAACGTCTTTTGCAGTCTTGATGTTGGATGAAGTGTCAAGTAATGGTGAAGCGACATATCTGTTTTGAATCTGTTTATTTGATATTCCTTTGGTGACATTACTGAGATGAGAGAAAAATGATGTTATTGATCAATGTTAGACAATGATTTGACCATGCATCAGTTGTAAAATGTTGACATAAAGCAAACGACTCACGATGAAGTTCCAGTTGCGGAGGAAACAACATGCATCCAACGTGATTGTTGGACGAAGGCTCTAGAAGCGTTTCTTGTAGTCATGATGGAAAGTATCTGCTTGAGTCGTCTTCTGGGTGTAAATGCAATGATGCTAGTGGGCAAAGTATTGAATCAGAGTAGTGTACAAGTACTGTTCTCCGTGCTTTTATTATGGTGTGTACTGATGGCGTTCACGGTAAGTGGGATGATCGGAGAGCGGAGAGGAACGGAGAACGGAGAAGGCTCTGTGGCGTTTTTTGGAAGCGTGTCATGCTCGGAGGGGAACACGCGACACGGGCGGTTCCGTGCGTGCTGACAGACAACACAGATACTTTCGTGGTTGTAGGACGCGTGTATTCTGAAGAAGAAAGAAGGAGCTGCTCCGCCCCCGCTCATACTTTGGTAGGGTGTCACAGTCCACTGCAGAATATGATTCTGATGATAGCGATGATGACGAAGACGACTCAAGCGATGATTACGGTTCCGATCCAGATTTCAGTGAAGTTAAATCAAAGGGAAAAGCATGGATGATGACTCTACAGCACTGTCGCTATTTGAAGATAATGGTGTCAGCACTGCCAAGAGTGGTCTTCGAAGTGGACGCTTTGCAGAAGCAAACGCAGCTGCAGCAGCTACTGCTTCCAAAATAGAACGAAATGGTGGTGGAGGTTCCAGCAGTGACGATGAGGATGATCAGGATTATAGTGCTAACTCGAGTTCTGAATCGAGGAAACGCTCCAGCCCTTTAGATTTGAACACTTCTTCTCAATCGTCATCGGGGGGTGACGAGAATGAATTTGATCGAAATATGTCCTACTTCATGAGGAGATCTGACCTCGAATTGGCGCAGGATACTATATTCGCAGAACATATCCTCGATAATCCTGCATCGAAACCCGAGCCAAATTATCATCATCCATCTTCACATCCTCCACCAGGAATACAGTTCTATTGCAACGAAAATTTGATCATTGTTGACAATAGAAGAGGCGGTCATAGTCCGAAAGCACCACAGGCTGTGGATGCGCGGTACAAATGAGCTTGTCTAGTATCACCGCCGACTAGAATGGGCCACTACAAGCGGCTCATGCCCATACTGACGGCGATAGATGCGATTTGGTAGAATGTGGTGCTGCTGGCCAGCCCACACTGGACCTCTCACATCAGCTACGAGGTTGTAGCATCGCTTCTACGGACGCTAGTCGTCTGAGCGGTACAAATGAGCTTGTCTAGTATCACCGCCGACTAGAATGGGCCACTACAAGCGGCTCATGCCAAAACTGACTGACGGCGATAGATACGATTTGATAGAATGTGGCGCTGCTGGCCAGCCCACACTGGACCTCTCTCATCAGCTACGAGGTTGTAGCATCGCTTCTACGGACGCTAGTCGTCTGAGCGGTACAAATGAGCTTGTCTAGTATCACCGCCGACTAGAATGGGCCACTACAAGCGGCTCATGCCCGTAAGTACTGACGGCGATAGATACGATTTGGTAGAATGTGGTGCTGCTGGCCAGCCCACGCTTGACCCTTCACATCGCTTCGAGCAACGTTTGAAGGACACCATAGCTGAAGAACGACCAATTCTCGACATGTTGGGTTACCAATCGAAGGCAGAGATCGATTTAATGCAGTGGAGAGTTTTAGTAATCAGAAAGAGGAGTAGCACCGAGTCATTTGTCGTCAATCAATATATACTCTTGTAGAACTGCTGTTGGATCTATATTACTTGCCAACTGTCACATATCATCTTGTAAGTTATGGCGAAGGCTTATCTAACCCACGTCTCTAGATGAGATAGAATAATACGTGATCCAATTTCAATTAGATTCAAAAACTCGTGCATGTTATGTCCCCTAACTTGTTGCTCAAGCTCAAGCCCTGAGATAACGACTCTCCTCGACAGACACATCAACATTCAAACTGAGGTTGCAACCGCTGGCATTTGGACCGCAACTGTTGGGTCCGTTCTGGCCAATACCTCCTTTGCACGAAGCTCCTGAAGAACGGGTCTCACGACAGCATCCTCCACCAGTACAGTCAGCGCTCGTGGCGCCTCGTTGATCACAACCCCACTGGCAACCTGCATTGGCCACGTTAACTTGGCTACATTGAGTTCCCAAACAAGAGGCGTTGGTTGAGCCGTCCTGGTTACATTGTCCTCCAACGCAGGAGGGGTTGCTACTGTTCATCTGGCTGCACTTTCCCCCCAAACAGACTGGGTTAAGTGCCTCATCTTGGATACATTTGATGGAATAGCATGTCGGATTGGCTATGCCCCTGTTACAAATGCAAGGAGAGATCATAGTTATGATGTTTATTTGATGTAGTGAGAAACTTTCAAGTGAAGGAAAATGAAACTAAAATTGGCAGCATGCTTCAAACTTACGTCTGATCACAATAACCAGCAAAGCAGTTCGGTGCATCGCAACCTGTCTGGTCACATCCATCATTGTCGTGGCAGTCACAAGCTGTCGAGTCATAGGCAACAACAGGGTTGCACAAGACGAGGAGAAGAGCTAAGGAAGACACGAGTTTCATGGTTGTGGATGGGTGCAATGATGTTAAATATGAAGTGAGTTCAGTTTTATGAGTTGGCTTGCTCCATAAAGTACTGACCTAGCCACATAACAATCGAACGAGATGCGAACGCGCGTTCTGCCCAGGGAGACGCGTGTCGCCAATAGCCCCTCCGCCCGCTTTCCTAACCCTAACCCTAACATTCTTGATCAAGCCCATAGCATCGCTATATTCAGATAATATCTGTGACTATTTGTCCTTAACTAAATCATGTTTTCATGGACTTGGAAGCTCTACCTCGTCATATAGAATCCATTTGAGTTGGCAGTCCTCTCGTCGGTGTCGGCGGGACCTCATGTTAGTATCTAACGACAGCCCTCAAACACTTGCCTCCATGCAAGGTTTCGATTGCATCATTTGTCTTTTCTACTCCATCTAGTGTGTGAGTAATGAAGTGGTCAATTGGTAACTTTCCGGCCACGCATCGTTCAACCAATAGAGGTACGTCACGTCTACTCTTGAACCCTCCAAAAGCAGTACCTTTCCACGTTCTGCCAGTAACAAGCTGGAATGGCCTTGTACTGATCTCGTGCCCTGATGCGGCAACTCCAATGATACAAGATGTACCCCAGCCTCGATGAGCACATTCCAAGGCACTCCGCATCACGTTGGTGTTGCCTGTGCAATCAAAGGTATAATCCGCACCCCACTGCGTCATCTCTACAATGTGATTTTGCACTGGCTTGTCCAACTTACTGCTGTCCACACAGTCGGTTGCTCCAAGTTTTACAGCCGCAGGAAACTTATCAGGGTTAATGTCGACAGCAATGATACGTCCAGCACCTGCCATCTTCGCTCCTTGAATGACAGCGAGCCCTACCGCTCCAAGACCAAAGACCGCAACGCTCGAATTGGGCTCCACCTCACATGTATTCCACACTGCACCAAGCTGATAGAGCGTACAAATTTAAGCCATATTGGTAAGCACAATTTTAGATGAAACGACGTCTGCAGACAGAAAAAGAGAACTGTAGAAAAGCTTACCCCAGTCGACACCCCACAGCCAAACAGACACGCTTTTTGAAGTGGCAGCTCTTTGCTAATTTTGGCACAAGATATCTCGGCCAGCACAGTGTATTCAGCCATTGTTGAGCATCCCATGAAATGGTAAATGGGATTGCCATCCTTATCCTTGAAACGAGATGTACCATCAGGCATCAAACCCTGGCCCTGTGTGCCCCTGATTACTGGACAAAGATTAGTCTTGGGGCTTTGGCAAAAGATGCACCCAGGCGCAGCGCATTGAGGTGTGTAGCATGGAATCACGTGATCTCCAGGCTTTACAGATGTGACTCCCTCTCCGACAGATTCAACGATACATCCAGCCTCATGTCCAAGAATAGAAGGGAAAAGTCCCTCTGGATCGTGACCATCAAGAGTGTAGATGTCAGTGTGACAAAGAGCGTTTGCCATCACTTTAACTCTCACTTCCCCCTTTTGCGGAACACCAACAGTAATCGTTTCTAAAGTCAGAGGCTGCTTTGGCGCACGTGCTACCATTGCTTGACATGTAATCGTTTTTCCTGTTGTAGCGCTAAAGTCCAATGAAGATGAAGATTCCAATGCCAATATCTCTGCATACTTTGATCTCAATCGCTTGGCATGGAAGGAGATGTGATCACCGATGAAAGATGCAATAAAGTAATACGAGTGATCATAACCATCCCTCATGTTCAGGTGAACCTTTTGTCCAACGTTCTTTGCAGCCTCGACAAGATTTTCGGGAAGGAGTTGCCCCCCTGACAAAAAGTTATCATCAGCTCCCTGCTCAATCAAGATTTCATCGTAAACAGTAGCACCATTTTCAGAAAGTAGCTCCGTTGCATCATGAGCAAGACCGGCATCAACGCTTCCAAGATATGCCTTGAAGGCCTTATCTCCCCAAGGACACTTGGTAGGATTACAAATTGGTGAAAATGCACTGACAGAAACCCATGACTTGTTGGTATCTTTCAACGCAATCGTTAGAGCACCGTGTCCTCCCATAGAATGTCCAGTGATGGACCTCAATCCCTGTTTTCCAATGTTGAATTGCTCTTCCAATAAAGCTGGCAACTCCTCTGTTACGTAGGAATACATTTGATAATGCTTTGAATATGGTTCTTGAGTAGCATTCACATAAAACCCAGCCCCAACACCAAGATCATACGAATCTACATTCGGTACATCCTCCCCACGAGGACTCGTGTCGGGCATAACAAGCGCCACATTTTCACGCTCTGCATGTGAGAATGCTCCTGCCTTCATTGCAAAGTTTGTATCGTCACATGTCAGCCCGGACAGCCAGTAGATGACTGGGACATTCGCCTTGTTGATGGCACTTTCATCCATGTTGGTGGCAAATCTTGATGGGACGAAGAGGCCAAATGTCATGGAGGTTTGAGTGGAGGTTGAATCATGGGAGATTCGGTAGTAGCTGCCCGACCCGGCGCGGTTGGTTGAGATGATTTTGTAGCTCGTCATGATGCCGTAGTTCAGTTGGTAATCTTTTTATGCTTCGTAGCGCTACTGATGATAGGGCGAGGTTCGGGGTTCGTGTTCACTCCAGGTATTTGTACGCTGACGCATCAAATCATCCAAAAATCAAAATGAAATCCATCGCTGCCTACATAGGGTAGGAATCAGTAGTAATCTTCGCGCCCGTCCACCACTCATCGCCACAAAAATCTTTCTTCTGCAAATCTACTGCCGGATCTGAACTTCCAGCATCCAGCATGAAACCAATACAAATGCACTTTCTATTTTTTAGCGCAGCAACCAACCAAAAGATATATTCAGAACGCTATTCCATAAAATAATAGGAGTAAACAACAAAACAACAACAACGATGATCTCGGCATCTCGTGCCGTAGCGGCTGCTCGGCGTCAAGCTACACGTACTCGCGTTGCATCTCTTCTGGCGACACCATCACGTACTGGCAATCAAAGTGCTCACAAAATTGCAAACAACTTTCGCCAACACAACTACCAGTACCAGCACCGTTGCTTTTCGGCTCTATCTTCACTGAACGAGCCCACGCTCTTTCCATCTAGCAGCAGCGCTGAAGATGATTCACTGTCAAACAGTGACGGAGTTTCAACCAGCTCCCTCCGCTCCGACGTGCGCACCATGGGCACACTCCTCGGAGATGCCATCGCTTTGCACCACGGTGAGGATATCCTAGAAAAGGTGGAGACACTGCGTAGCATGGCCAAGGAGAGCCGCCAGCAAGAGCAGACGGAAGGCCGTCTCGATTCCATGGTACAATTTGTCGAAAAGTTATCTCCCGAGGAATTGGTCATCATCTCCCGTGCATTTGCACACTTTTTGGGTATTGCCAACGCTGCCGAGGCGCATGAACGTTGTCGTAGGCTCAAAATGGCCTTGTCCAGTGAAGTGAATGATTACAACCCCGAAACCGGAGGAAAGGCGCCTGCTCCTATTGGAGCGTTGCATGCCAACAAGCGTGATTCCGCTGCCGGTGTCTTGTCCAATCTTCTCTACAGTGATGACGGGAGCACACCTACCAAGGATGAAATATTCAAATCACTCACAAGTCAAACTGTCGAAATTGTATTGACCGCACATCCAACTCAGGTGAATCGTCGTACTCTATTGGAGAAACATTCTCGTGTCCAAAAGATTCTCACTGAGGCGGATGAAGTCCGCAGCAGCAACGGCACTTCCTACAGACAACAACAACTCAATGATGCATTACGTCGTGAGATTGCTTCGATTTGGCAGACGGATGAGGTATCCCGTGTCAAACCCAGTCCTCAGTCGGAGGCCGAACGTGGAACTTTGGTGATTGAGACAGTTTTGTGGGAAGTATTACCCAACTACTTGCGCAAGTTGGATGCCACAATGAAATCTTCCATGGGCGATGAGTATAGTTTGCCATTGACAGCGTCTCCTTTCAAATTTGCCTCATGGATGGGTGGAGACAGAGATGGTAACCCCAACGTTACTCCAAATGTCACTAGAGAAGTCTGTCTTACCAATCGAATCAAGGCTGCACAGTTGTTGGAGAAGGACATTCGTGAAATTATGGGATCTTTGTCGGGTAATCCTCCCCGAGGCATGGATGATAAGTGTCGATTTGAAAGTGCGGCAATGCGACGCATTCGTGATCGTGTAGGAATGGAGAGTCGTGCTCCATACAGAAGTTTCTTGCATCCAGTTGCGGAGAGGTTGGCTAATACGTCAGCGTGGGCTAGAGCGGAGTTACAGAAGGTTCAAAACGGCGGTGTATCTGATGAGGGTTCATCGTTCTCTTCCGAGGATATCTTTTTGGACAAGGATGATCTTATGGCAGACTTGATCACTGTTTATGAATCTCTGTGTGATACCGGTAATGCCGTAGTGGCTGATGGTCGGCTTGTCGACGTCATCCGCAAGGTATCGGCATTTGGTCTTACTCTTGTTCCATTGGATGTGCGTCAAGAAAGTGACCGTCACTCGGAAGCATTGGATTGCATCACGAGATATCTTGGACTAGGAAGTTATTTGCAGTGGGACGAAGCCGCACGCGTGAATTGGATCACGAACCAGTTGCAAAGCAAACGTCCTCTAATTCGATCAGGTGCATGGGAAAACGAAGAGATATTCACCCCGACAGCAGTTGACACATTGGAGACATTCAAAATGATTTCGGAGCAGTACGATGCGAGTTTGGGAGCTTATGTGATTAGTCAGTGTACATCTGCTTCTGATATTATGGCCGTTCTTCTTCTTCAAAGAGATGCGGGTGTGAAGAAGCCACTGCGTGTTGTGCCTCTGTTTGAGACTCTCGATGATCTTAATGGTGCTGCCGCCACGATGGACCAGCTCTTCAACATCCCGGCCTACATTGGCAGCCTCGAGGGACGAAAACAGGAAGTCATGATTGGCTACTCTGATTCCGCAAAGGATGCTGGTAGACTCGCTGCCACCTGGGCCCAGTACGAAAAGCAGTTGGAGCTTGTAGAGGTGGCCAAGAAACATGCTGTTGATATGACTTTCTTCCATGGAAAGGGAGGAACTGTTGGTCGCGGAGGCAATCCCAACACCTTCAATGGAATCGTTGAACACGCTCCTGGTACTGTTAACGGTCAGTTCCGCGTTACAGAGCAAGGAGAGATGATCAATCAAAACTTCGGATACTCTGACAGGGCTGAACGAACACTCGACATTTACACCGCTGCGGTTTTGGCAGAACAACACACCGACCGTCCTCTTCCAAACCAAGAATGGAAGAATGTAATGGACAAACTTTCCGATATTAGTTGTGAAGCCTACCGCAAAATTGTACGTGGCGATGAGCGCTTTGTCCCATATTTCAGGGCAGCGACTCCAGAACTTGAGCTTTCGAAATTGAACATTGGATCAAGACCTGCGAAAAGAAAAGCCACCGGAGGAGTAGAGAGTTTACGAGCCATCCCTTGGATCTTTGCTTGGACTCAAACTAGGCTGAATCTTCCAACTTGGCTAGGAGTAGGCGAGGCTATCAACCAAGTTCTAGCTAGTGAAGACGAACAAACTCTTCGTCAGATGTACAACGAGTGGGGCTCTTTCCGAACCACAATTGATTTGGTAGAGATGATTCTATCAAAGAGTGATTCTAGTATTGCGAGGCATTACGAAGATGTGCTCGTGAACGATCCTGCTGCGGTTGACCTGGGTTCAGAGATCCGCAAGATCCATGACGGCACAGAGCAAGCCATCAAAAACCTCACTGGTCACAAGATCTTGGCAGAAAACGATCATCTGCTGTTACAACTGATGGCGGTAAGAAACCCATATGTAGATTGCCTCAATGTGTTGCAGGCAGAGACATTGAAGCGTCTGCGTGCCAACGAAAACAGTGACGAGGAGCAAGTTCTTAACGATGCCCTTCTCACTACTATCACTGGAGTTGCGAATGGTATGGGTAACACCGGATAATCATTGCCCTCTCGCACAAGCATCTTTGTACAAGTCTCTAGGGAAATATGTGTTAAAAAGGTTGAAGTATTGAAAGATATCTGTGAAGTCTAACTTTATTTGGCAACTCAATGCTCTCTACTGTGAATTAGACTCATGCATAGCATTATGAATAAAGAACGAAAAAAACTTGATTAATAATCTACTCCTCTTCCTTTTGTTCCGTGATAGGATGAGCCGCGTTGACTCTATCTTCCAACGCATCTGCCCCAGCATTTGGTTCCACCATTGTTTGAACACCAACCTGCAAGAAAAATGAGGCGAGAATGAAGTCAGATATGTGCCATCACAAGACAGAAATAAATCAAACAAACAAGTACGAATACTCACATAGTTTACAATGCAATCATCTGCGTCTCTCAATGCACCAACAAACAGCTGATTCCAAAACGGAGTTCCATCTGCCTTATAATTCAACAAACATGCAGTAGCATCTGATCCAGTCTTGACTGCAGTACGAATCACATCGACAGCCTTTGGATCAGTTCCTTCACCCTGTAAGAAACGACAATTCCTTCCGAGAACTTCTTCACGAGTGTATCCCGTTAACTCATAAAAGCCAGGACTAGCAAAGACAATGGGATTGTCAGGGAGACGCGGATCAGAGAGGACAAAATTTTGCTGACCCGAAGTCAGACTTTCAATAAGTGAAAAGTCTGATTTGAGCAGTGCCACTTCCTTCCCTTTGTCAGCATCTGTCTTTGGAGGAGCAGCGCCACCCAACGCACCACCCTCCCGCCCCTCTGCTCCAAACAGGACACTCTTCGAACAACACTCGTCAATAATTTTCATGGCATCTAGAGGGATATGTTTCTGAACCAACATTCGCAACGTTGAATTCTCATCTTGCAATCCCCTCACTTGGGTTTGCAATGACTCCAACATGAACTTTTTTCGTACTCGAGAACGCTTGGCATGTTCTCGATTCCTTTGCCGACGTTCCGCAGACATTTGTTCCTCGATTGATTTTTTGTCCACGCCAATACCAGGCATTGCTACGCCAAGGTTTGTTCGAAGTTGCATGTTGGGAAGTATTCCACCGCCAGTGGCACTGGTGGCAACAGTGCCGCCGGTGGCACCAACGCCTGAAGTGAGTTGATGATAGGACTGGCCCATTACAGCACCATTATTTTGATGCGTTCTAGCTGCAACTCCATTTGATGCATTGTTGGCCATGATATTGCCCACAGTACCAAAGTTGATACCTGTCCCAACCGGTAATTTGATGTTGTTTGAATTCGTGTTTGCTGACAGCATGGCTTGCTGCTGCAAAGCCTTTTGCATCGCTTGCTGTTGTTGTTGTTGCTGCTGCTGTTGCTGGACCTGCTGCTGAACAGTATTCGGCATTGTAAATCCAAGACGATTGGACAGCGCCCCAACACCGGACGGAACATTGTAGGTTTGCTGTGGTTGCTGCTGCTGCTGCGATTGTTGATTGTGTTGATGATGTTGCATCGTTGCACCTGGCAAGAGTAAATTCTCTTCATGACGCGAACGCTTCGCCGATGGCTCTTCACTACCTCCTCCAGCAGTATGACCGTTTGAACCATTATTCATCGAAGGAAGATTTCCCAAATGCCACGCAGTTTGGATTCCTTGTCCAGTAGGAAGATTGAGCTGCTGCTGCTGTTGTTGTTGTTGCTGCTGCTGTTGCGCAACAACCTGCTGAGCATGCTGGTGCGCTGCAAGTGCATTAGACATTTGATCAGCGTTGAAGTCTTCGAAGTAATCAGCGAAGATATCATGAAAGTCAAATTCGTCGCCATTTTGCTGCAAGATAGTCGACAATAAGATTGACACGTTTAATGTACACATGATATGGAAAACAAGTTCAAATTTAGGCATATACGACTGTAACCGTCATTACGGCACTTCAAATGACGATCCGTTGCATCAAAGTATAGGCTTGGCTTGGAAAAACTCACCTGCTGTTGATTCGCAGAAGCAAACAATGGCATCTTCATCCCCATGTTATTATTCATCTTGCACAACTCTAATTGAAAAATAAGGAAAACGTCCAACTGTGTATGATATAAATTACGAAAGGTTGACGTCAATTCAGTTGTACCTCGCCGAATGACTGAATAGCAAGAGAGCAGTGAAAAGTTCTATTTGTTGACACTGCTTCTTATCGAGGAGTGTAATGGGAACCTCTCCTACTTATACTGCCAGTGATGCCAGCAGCTAACGCCAGATGATGTCAAAGCAACGACTAAGTGTACGGCGGGTAGCCAAGAGCATCTAAGCTACAAGCTACATTTGCACATGGTAGGTTCTTGCACCTCCTTCACGTTGAATAAAATCGTCTTACGTGGGGATGATGTCCCCATAGATAACGCCGACGTGGTGGGATTCTTGGTACTTGTAGTTCAAGGCGGGAGAACACCGAAGAGCCGGAAGGCGAAGGAAGTGGAAAGTGAGAAACGATATTAGCGATATTAATATGATGGGTATCTCTAGAAAGCCCGCCAAAAAGCCCAAAAATAAAAATCAAAAGTATACAGTGTAAGGTGAAGTAGTGTAGCTTCGGTGATACCTCTCCACCTAAGCCACCACCATGATAGACGCCACAGATCTAACCACAACAGAAGTCAGGACACAATATGTCCAACCTTTGATCAAACAAATATTGGCAAAGACAAATCTAAATGCGGCCACATTAGGCATCAAGTTAGCTCCTGATCCGTCGTCAGAGAAAGTTGTTGGTGATGAGGGAGTCATCGGTACATTGTATCAGGAAATTGAATTGTATAAAGGGGAATTATTGGAATCAAATGACTTCAATTCTTCTACTACTCGTGAAAATAACAAAAGCTACGCGGAGGTGAGTAGGTTTTCGCATGATGTATGTGTACACAAGTATCTTTTTTCATACCGCACAATCTAACAGATGCATCATTACATCATCATCACAATAACCACTCTGCAGATTCTCGAGGAGGCAGCCGCTCTATCTACCTACTTGACTCGTGAGGAGCAGACACTCGTTGCGACAGTTGCGTCGTCTGCGTTGGTATCTTTCCTCATACCTCAGTGTGATTATCTCAATTTTCTTCACTCCTACTACTCTCCATCGACGCCTGGAACATCATCGACATCCAGCAATAAGACATCAGCTCAAAATATAGGCACGTTGGAAGAGCGACTCACAAATGCCATCATCTGGAATCAGGATAGCACAATAAAAGGAGGGAGCGTCTTCCCGTACTCAGCATCGCGGCTGAAAAGTACTGGAGATGATTATGATGATGGGTTCACAACTGCGTACTTTTATAGGTTTTTGAATCAAGGATTGACGTCATATTTGTCTTGTGGCATGGCCTTCTGCTCGAATAAGGCAGGGATAAGAAAGCAAGCTTGCAATGATTTAATACAATTGATTTCGATGGCAATTTGTCCAGTAATTCCACACAACAACCTGAAATCCAAATCTGAAGCTGGAGCCTCGTCTGTCGAAGAGAGTTCATTACTGCCTCTTTCTTTTCAATTGTCTCACATGGATAGATTGCAGATACTGCGAGTATGCAAAGAGTTGAAAATGTCTCATGATGTCACTGCCATCGATCAAGCTGCACTGGCACAACTCCGTGAGTCTCTAATTGGATTTGCTTCAAATGTTGCACATTCAGACGTGGAAGCTGCTACTGCGTATGAAGCACTGGTGAATGCACCACTCAACGAGAAAGATGAATCTCTTATTCAGGCTGAGTTTCAACGTTTATTGCAAATGCTGGCGGAATCAAAGTCCTCCTGCATCATCAATTCTACAGGCTTATGCATACAGGAAATGATATTGAAATATAAAGGAAACAAAACGGAGCTTTATCTATTCGCCCTTCGGCTACTTGCAAAGCACTTTGATGAAGAGATAAATTCAGCAAAAAATACAAATAAGAATACGAGCAATGAGTCTACTAATGACGAAGAAAATGTTGCGAAACGTCAAAAGCGGTCTCCTGACAACTGTAAGCAATCTCGTATTATTGCAATATTGAAAGCGGCTGGAGTATTGTTTTTATCCAGCGGCGGCTTGCAAAGCTCAAAAAGAGACAACGATTTCCAAACAGACACGACAATAAAGCAAATGATTCAAAACGCGGCAATATTACTGCAGTGTTCAGCAGATGACCAGCTTATTGTCCAATCTGCGTCTGATTTTTTGGCTCTTGTTCTATCGTACGAGACATCGTACCTTATGGAGAAGGACAATGTCAAACACATCTTTGTTCATGCGAGGCAATCTCTTTTATCTTTGAAGAATGACGAAGTAAGCGATGCCGTCATTGATTCATTGAAGCCATTGCTTGTTACATGCTCGAGACAGTCTGGTACATTTGCAATTAGCTTTCTATCATTTGTCGTCAAGACATATTCTGCGCAAGAGAGAGTGCTGTGGAAGCTAGCCACCTATGTGTCCATGAGCAACCCATTAGCTGCTTCAAAACGCCTGTCCAATTTGAGTGAAGGCAGTAATGATGAAAGTATTGCAACGTGCAAAGTAAGAACCATCCTGTCTTTTAGTGGTACATCAGCTTCAGACACATTGCAACGTTGTCTCTCACTTGCAGAAAGTATAAACGATATGTGGGTCCTCTTCAAGCTTGTCCGTGTTGCTTTTCAGACAAATAACTATGCTTTCGCACGTGCCATTTTAGATAAACGCCTTGTTTGTGCGTGCTCGAGGCAGCAGAGTTTCATGTATCTCAACGCTCTATCCAAGCTAGCACGCAGCGAAGAAGTCCTTGCATTGAAAGGCGCCAAGGGTGTAGCTGAGTCACTGGAACTTCTGAGTTCTTGCAACTCGATGTTAACTTCTCTTGCTGCCCTCGAGCAAAATGGCAAGTTTGAGTTTCAGCTTGAGTTCATCCGTCTCAGATTGGACACTCTGAATCTTATTACCATTACTAGATCACTAAGCGTTGAGATATTGATGACGGAAGGTACATTATCCAACAAAAACAACAGATCTACTCTGTTTCGAAACAATATTGGCAAGAGCTTTGGTCTCCTAGTATCACGTTACGAAAAGATGTATCGTCTGTGGGGTCTTCATCGCTGTCAACAGACAAGATCAGCATTTCGTACTCTTCAAGCAATGTGCCAATTGTTGAGTGAATTCACAAAACTTGGATCTAAAGAGGCAAAGAGTTCCACAGCGACTGCAGCATCGACGCCAACTTCCAAATCAATGACACTAAAATGTGACCAAAACCAACCAATGAGCATGACACTATCAAAGCTTCGCAGCGATGTCTTGGAGCAATTGAAGAAAGCAAAACAAAAAGAACATTCCGTATCTCTCGCTTCTCGGCTCGTGTTAGTGCTTGATGCAATTTTGAAGTGCCCGTGTCCGTTTCCGAGCGGATTCTTTCAAATGAAACCCATCCCTCGGGCTATAGTCAATGTCTCTGCCGATCCTAACATACTGCCCAAGACTCTCCCTCAGAATGGTGATCACGATATTATAACCATAGATGCCAAGAGTAGAGCAGAAATTATCGACGTCGTTCCAGGTCTTGCAACGATAGTGATCTTGAGCGGGTGGCTTCCAGACAAGTTTATTCAGTCTGCGGATGTTCCCATTTCGGAAATAATTGCTTGGGCGAATCTAAACTACGAAGGGCAACTATATGAAGAAGATGATGCTGTAGACAGTGACTTCGGTGCTGGTAACGGAATGACTTTAAGAGTTGACCTAGATGGTGGCGAAACGAGAGGTTCTACATCGTTACTCGCAGCGGGCAAATTCATTATGCCAATAACTTTTGAGTCATTGCTTCAAGACGGGTACTACAAAGTCAACATTGAGCTTGGATGTCGTGATGTACGCGGTGGCGAGTGGAAAATACCAACCTCCTCCCCATTGGAGGTAATCTTTCGCGTTGATGACGAAGGAATTATATGAATATAAATTATATTACGCACATGCTATAAATATTGTTGCGATCATGAACTATTCTGTAACTCTCGAATTACTTCGTCTGCTGCGCGCTTCAAAGCGTCTGTTCTTGACATGCGTTTGTCTCCGCCCTCCTCCTGCGTTTTTGTTATGGCTGCACTCAAGACGTTTTGTTTCCATTCTTCAAACTGGGCATTTTTCTTCGAAGGACGCCTAATATCACCTTCCACTATGACTGACTGACCAGCAAACCCCTGACTAGGCGTTGCGTCTTTCATAGCACCATTCCTCTGCTTTTTTGCAGGCTTTTTTTGATCAGCAGTATCATCCAATGATATTACAAAATCTTGTGCATATTTTTTGACGTAGGCAAGCACTGTCATGAAAGTTCTTTCTGATAAACAAGCAGCCATGATTACATCCATTTCATTCATTGGCCTATCATCATCGGTGTCATCCTCATCATCCTGGTCGTCCTCATCATCCTGTTCACCAGTATTGTTGTTGTTCTTGGGACCATCTTCCTTTCGTCCATCCCCATTCTTCTTTTTTACCTCTTCCTTCTTTTGTTGATTCTTTAATGACAGTTTTGCACTAGCCTTCTTTTTCAATACATCATTATAATTGGCACCTTCACTCTCCTTCACCGCAAGGTAGAAACATGCTCCCTCATAACACTCCAAATATCTGGCCATGTCCTGTCGTAAAGAATCTTGTTCGCGTCGTTGCCTACTACTGCTTTTGCTCCGTTTGTTACCGACATTGCTATTGGAGAGCGCGTCAAAGAGCTTTGTTGCATATTTGAATACAAACTCTGCATCGGGGATGAGTGGACCGAGGTTAATGCACAAATCCTGAATGAGGCCACTTTGTGATACTTTAGTTTCTGTAGGGCCAGCAGTATTAGATGATATAGCTGTCCCATCAGCGTTGCGTTTTCGAAGCGTCCTTGTCGTCTGTTCCTTCGAACTGTTGTGACTATTAATCTTGGTAGCAATCGCTGTATTTGCCAAATATGATCCCAGCACCTCTTGTATCTGTTCCAACTCCTTCTTTTTAATCTTCTTTAGCTTGAGCATGTCAATCAATACCTTTATCGGTATATTTGATCTAAAATACATTTTGTCATTTCGGACGTTTCGGACCAGGTAGTCAATCACCAATGCAGCACAGATATTGGCGTTCCATTTTTTACCAAGAGGTATCTTCTTGGTTTTTAGTACACGCAGTGCCTCCATACAATGTGAAATTAGAGTTGCCTGCCTCTTTCGGGCATCATCGCCACCAGAACCAAATATTTTGTTATGGATGTCGGGTGCAGTTTGTTTGAGTTTGGAGAGGATGAATTGGATTATTTTTTCGTCAGCGGTGAACATTTTGGTTATGTTGCATGAAAATCACTTCTTGGCTGCACGTATGTATGAACACTGATGTCTATCACTTGGCTACTCATACATGAGCACTGCTGCCTACAACACTGACTACTGCGGCCGCCGCTGTTGCTTGTTACTACTTTTCAGGCGTGCTTTATTAGCATACAATGGCTCATGTTATTATGCTTTTTGCTTTGCTTTTGCTGGGAGCTGGCATGGTGGTAGGTAAGTAGGTAGGAGGAGTGATAGGCCACTGTGGGGTTATTTAGGGTTATTTTTTAGCGACAAAATCAAAAAAGCATTCAAAAAGCATCCGTTATTTTTTAGACCTCACCATGACCATGACACCGCCACACCAACAGTAGTATCTCAGCAACAATAACAACAGCTCCACCATGTCAGACAGCACCTCTCAAGTCCGAGTAGGCGTCCGCATCCGCCCCCTAACCTCCAAAGAAACCTCCGAAAACGGCCGCCCCGTCATCCACAGCGACACCCTCCACCAAACCGTCTCCATCTCCAACCGACGGCAATTCACTTACGATTCCGTCTTTCACGAATCCATCACCCAATCCGATTTATATGGGGATGTCGCTCCGCCGTTATTGGATGCGTTTTTGAGTGGGTTTAATGCGACGGTGCTTGCCTATGGTCAGACAGGGAGTGGTAAGACGTACACAATGGGAAGTGAGGCTCATGAACGTGCGGTTGTTGGTGAGGAGAGTAATAGTAGTAGTCTGCATCATCATCATCCTCCAGATATGTCGGACAATATATTGAACGAAAACGATGGACTGATACCGAGGTTTATGAGTGACATCTTTTCATTATTGACACAACGTAAGGCATCAACAGAACGGATTTTGAGACAGCGGAGACAATCTGGGAGACAGTCGGTCAATAATAATAATGTCGATACAGATTGTTCAGAGGAGGCAACAGGCGAGGACATGCTAATGAATTTTCAACTCTCTGCTTCCTTTTTGGAAGTCTACGGCGAAGATATACATGATTTAATGGATGATGATCGTAAATGCCTCCCAATACGGGAAGATTCCAGCGGTGTAGTAATCGTCAAGGGATTGCAAGAAACTCCAGTAACATCCGACGCAGAAGCGATGCGTATTCTCAATCAAGGGACGATGAATCGGACAACTGCTTCGACGTTGATGAACCGCACTTCGAGTCGTTCACATGCGGTGTTTATGGTGAATTTGCAGCAGACTACTCGTAGTGCAGAAGGAGTGGATGTAACGTCGACATCACGCTTTACGTTTGTGGACTTGGCGGGGAGTGAACGGATGAAGAAGACTGGAGCAGAGGGTGAACGTGCCAGGGAAGGAATTAAAATCAATGAAGGACTGTTGGCATTGGGGAATGTGATCAATGCTCTTGCGGATGAAGATAGAATTGCTAGGGGTGAAAAGGTCCATGTACCCTACCGACAATCGAAGTTGACGCGTCTTCTACAGGATGCATTGGGTGGCAACAGCCAAACGCTATTCTTGGCGTGTGTTTCTCCATCTGATACCAATGCTAGTGAGACGCTCTCTACTTTACAATATGCCAACCGTGCAAGAAACATCAAGAATGCACCAACTCGTAACGTCGATGCTACCGCATTGGAATTGCAGCGACTTCGTTCTCTTACCAATGTTCTCAAGTGTGAATTAATCAAACAGCGATTCACAGAGGAAGGAGATACGCCTGCAAAAGAAAGTGGTATTGGTGAAGTGAATGAGGACCTTTTGAAGCGCGAAGATGTAACTTGTTACATGACAAAAATTGATGAAAAGGTTGCTGAATTGAGTGGTGGTAGTGGTGCCAGTTCCAATCTTGCCATGTCGCTGCCAGCTCACTCCATTCCTCCTCCTCAGCTGCATCCCATTACGTCAAGAACGTCAAGTTTACCCACTAATACGCCATCGTTAAGTAGTGGTGCAAGTGCAAGTTCAAATAAGCCTCTTGCAGCGACAACCTCTACGAAAACATCATCCAAATTTACCATGGACCATGCCAAGAGTCAAGATGACTTCGACGCCTTGATCTTGGATGTCAATCCAGAAGAGGATATGCAACTCATTGATCAACTTCTTGAGCTGCAGCATCACGACCATAAATTCAGCATTGAGCAACGAGATGACCAAGAGAAACTTGTTGATATGGAAGGCGAAATTGTTGCGCAAGAGGACCGTTTGCTGCAACTCCGTGAGAATCTCAAAGTGTATCGTAGCATGAAGGACAAGTACGAACAATTGATGTGTGATGTCCATAGTTTGGAATCTGAGAAGATGGTACTTGCAAAGGAGTTAGATCAAGCACAGGTCGATCCTACTAAGGGATGCTCCACTCTAATCAAGAAGAAGTTGAAGACGGTGGAAGAAAATCTGGCACGTGCACGGTCAGAGTCGAGAAAGCATCAGCAGATGTATCGAAAGGCCGAGCAAGAGGTGCAAAAGTGTAAAGCTCTTGAGCGTAAGATCCAGGAGCTGAAACATGGCAAAGTAGCCTTGATCAAGAAGCAGAAGGATGCTGCTGCAAAGCACAAAGAATTTACCAACCAGAAAACACGAGAGATTTCAGCTTTGAAGCGAAAAGAACGGACTGCCGATAAGAAAATATCAAAGATGGAATCGGAGGTCCACAAGTACAAATCTAACCTTGAGCGAAGTCGGTCTCAATGTGGGAAGCTTTCTGACAAACTGAAGCAGACGGAGACACATCTCATGCGTCTTCTTACGAAACGCAGGACTGATATGAAAAACAATGGTAGAAGCTCTCGTCAATCAAGGGTTCATGGCAATCCTGTGCAACGTGATCTTGAGGGTATGGAACAGTTTGCACCAGTGAATCAAGAGATGGACTCTCTCAAGTTCTTGTTAGAGAAGACTGTGGCAGACAGAGTAAGCTTTGCACAAACCAAAGAAGCATATACAGCCAAGGTTATTGAACATGGTGAGCTAATGCAGTTGCTTGCCAAGGAAGCAAAGGTAATCAACACTTGGAAACGAGAATACAAAAATACGGACCCAAATACAAGTGTGGTAGAAGATGTTCTGTTCGAAATCAAGGAACACGAAGAGACTGTTCAAGAGCTCCAGTTGAAACTTGAGCTAGTAGAAAATGATCTTGATCAGTTGCGATCGAAATATCCGTCCATTGAAGAAGATGCATCTGACGAAGATACAAAAATCGGCAATGGTTCAGCTTTGAAGATGATAGCCAAACTCGATGGTCCTGTACTACGAACTCTTCTTTGGAATTTATTGGATTCATATTATACGACAGAGTTGCAACGTAGGAATACGAAGGACGCCTTGCTGAGGAAAGATTCAGCACTGCGCAGCTTTGAGAATGAAATTATGATGCAAAACGAGAAAATTGATGCACTTACGAAGAGCCTGGAAAGGCGGAAGAAGCTCATGTCATCGGAAGACAATGAATCTGATCTTGTTGAATTCGTCCACAGCCTGGAACAAGAAGTCGGCCTAGCGAACGAGAAAGTTGAGGCTTTTCTTGCGGACAAGGCGTCGGCACTGACTGAGCTCGAAAAGACACGTGACGAACTTTCAATGGAAAAAGAGCAACACTCCAAAGTGGAGGAACAGTTAGCCCTTTTGAGATCCCAGCAAAAGTTAACTGAATCGACAGACGAGACAGCGCAAATGCTTCGCCAGCTTCAGGAAGTGATGGCTGCTATCGGAATGTCAAGGGAGGAGCGAGACACTGTTAGGGAGAAGCTTGAGCACTGTGTTGAGGACGCTTGTGCTCGAATGCTTGACGACGCCAAGACACAGCGTGATCAAAAGGGCCAGCAAGTCGACAGTTTGAAAAAACGTCTCATTCAAATGCACGCCGCGCTTGGCATGGAGGTTCAGTTACCGGCCACAGTTGGTGCTTCCCTCAGCAATGAATTAATTTCTCTTCAATCCAAGCTTCGCAAAATTCAACCACTATTTGATGATGCCACTGAGAGGAGAGCACGTCTTCTGAATGATGCAACAAAGCTGTCATCTGATTTTGGTGACAGTATTCTCAGTGTCAATCTCAGACAATTAATGCAACACAGTAACATCGAAGGGGAGCCGAAGCGAGCACGTTCGCATTCTATCACAGCACAACAACGAGTAAGTCTGGCGTCATCCAGAGAAGGACGAGCAAAACTGCTACAGAATGTAGAGGCAATGATAAGTGGATTAGAGACTATCAATGAGGAAACTGCAGCTACCGGCGATCCACAAACAACTAAACTTCAACAAATAAAAGCTGGAAGTCTCTCCGAGGCATTCTTGGACGATTGCGAGAGGGATATCAAGAAGATGAAGCTAATGCAATCAGAAAGGCTACTATCTAATGTTGAAAAGTGCGACAGTCTACGTTCTATGTCGAAGGAAATGCACGTGGGGAGGAATGAACTACCATCAATTATCGCGCATGGGCTGAGGAAGCGAAAACAGGGCGTACCTGGTTGGTGGAATGAGAGCGATGCGAATATGGTTTACAGTGCACTGTTTCGACAAGGGAGCATCCTCGTGAATAAATCTTTTTCAGATCATCTCACTCTAATGCTTCATACCCTGCAAGCAATCAACCACGGTAGGCAGCTGCTATCAGAAACACTCAAAGCTGTGATTGATGAGTCACACGGAGCGCTACTTGCTACCGCCGAGGGTTGTGGCATGATGAATGCGCAGGATTTTTCCCGCAGTTTACAGGAAGCTCTGGAGCACTTGCCTCCCCTCTCAAAGGAATATTCGAAAGCATGCATTGATGAGATGCGGATGCTGAATGAGGCAGCGGAAGCAGTCGCTCAAAGCGAAGTTGAAACCCTTACTGTTCTCTGGGAAGGATTGAACGTCTCCTCGTCTAAGCGCGGGACTTTCTGGGGCGAACTCGAAGATTCGACGACAAAGCTCCAGGTGACGACTGCAAGTCCATTTGATCATATCATCAGCGAGTGTCCTCCTGGGGTAGAGGAATGGGTGCACAAGTCACTAGCTGAAGCCACAAATATTCAACGATCACTCCGCATTCGTGTAATGAAGTTGAAGAGAATTCAAGAAGAGGTTGAGCGTCTGAAGAAGAAACAAGATGCGAAGAATGGAATAATGTCACTGAACAGCGAGCTAAACGTACTGGATGCAAAACTCTCCGAATTCGAAGAAAAGGCTGGGGACAAGCAGCGGCTTCTGACCAAGAAAGCAAATAGCAAGTCGCTGCTGGAAGAAGAGCGATACAGAAAACAGATGCAATCCATGTTTGTATCTAAGCTTGAGGCATTACGCCAGCGTCTCACTGTGTGGGAAGAAAATGAAGGAGAAATTGATGACGCAGATATGCTCAGCGAAGTAGTCAAGTCCATGTTAGACAATTCTCACCGCATTGAAGCATGGATGAACGAGAAGACACGTCTTATGCATTTAAGAACAACCAAGACGTCAAGGCTTCGTGAGAACATGATCGCAGAGAGATCAAACTCCACTGGCTCGAGATCGAGTTCTCTATCAACAACAAGATCAAGAAGAAGTCCACCAATACAGTCAAGCCGACCAAATTCTCGCAGCAATTCTCACAAAAAGATATCAAGTGATTCATCGTCATCGGAGTCTAGCGATAGGAAACCCAAACGGAACAAGCCGTTGAAATCTTCATCTCTTAATCCTCGGGAGGAGCAATCTCGGGACACCACGACAAAGAAGCCGCCCCGTACGAAAACAAGTAGTGAGGAAGCTCCAGTACTACTTCCTTTTGGTGACCTTCTTGCCGAGACACCATCTAAGAAGGGGAAAGAGAATTATTGAAGAAGATAATAATTTCTCAAGATATAACTCATAAGAACAGATCTATTTATCTTTGGATCCATGATGAGATGGAGAAGCTAACCTCCTCAATCTTGGAATCTCCTCGTCCAAAATGTTTTGCAATTTCGCTACATCGGACTTGCTTACTGAAGGGAAGTCGCTCAATCCATTTCTCCATAAACTAAGTCTCAATGGGTCACGTATCCTCGCCCAAATTGCGGAATAGAATTCATCTGCCTCACTAACTTCCTGTGGGTGAGTGCGTTGAAATGACGCACTCAACTCTTCTATCGACGTCAATTGCTCCTCCACATCCTTCAACTTGGATGAATTAAACCAATGCATGCCACCCACTCCAATCATAGTAGCGGCAACAACGCCTCCAGTAAATTGTAATGGTACGTCGAAATGAATCCCCAATCCAGCCAGACCCACTCCCTAAGATTAACGACGAACACTCCTGAATCCGATTCTCCCACTGACGCTTGGAATAGCGACTTCGCACATCTTCAGCAACAACAGCATGCATGAGCAATAAATGCACAGAGTCATGTAGATTGGTAATCACATTATCAATTCGTCGCTTGGGAGCTTTCATTACCTCTGCCAACACATCATCACGAGTTTGGTGTAGATCCGCCAATGCACGTTGATCCAATGCCTCAGTTGTTGTGGTTGCCGATTTTGCCTCACCATCCGCTCCTGATGCAACGGGAAGACACATTGTGAAAATTCGTGGTAAATCTTTCCTTGGAATAACCTTACTCAAATTCCAACATAACGATCCATAGGCTCGTGCAAAATCGTGAATTTTCTTGAATTGATCTGCCTTGTTCAACACAATTAATAACTTGTGGTCCATCCCTCCAAGAGAATGTAGCAAGATATTCAATGTTTCGCCCGTCGTACCAGGCTTATCCGGATCAAAAAAGAGAAGCACAACGTCCGCTCGTTCCGCCATCCATCGTACCACTCCTTGGAAATCATATCCTCTATCCATAATGGCCGAAGACGTAGATGATGATCTATTATCTCTGCTGTTATTGTTGTTATTACTAACCATTCCACCATAATTTACCGGACTGTCAATCATACCAGGACTATCAATAATCATAAAGTCTTGATTTCGTATCCCCTCACGAACCTTTAATTGTGTATGATGAATCAACGTCGGCCCAAATTGTCGTAACCCCTCAAATCCAATATCTGGATCACCGACGAGTGCAGGACCATCTTGATCCACATCTTTCGGTCCAGGTGCAATAACCGTAAAGCAATCATCGGTCGGTGCCACTCCAGCAGTTTGTACCGATCGACCGAGGACATAATTGATGAAGGAAGATTTTCCACTGCTGTGGTTGCCAACGAGAAAGACGAAGGGGAGAGATGTGCCCTTGTCGCTGTTCTTGGCGAGCGGGCCTTGGAGGGAGGTGTTCAATGGCATGATTGAGGAGTGCAGTTCGGAACACTGGTTTAAGATGGACTGTTGGATGGATGGTGATGGATTGCGATCATTATTATTTGGGCTGCCGCTGCCACTGGTGGGAGTAGACGAGTTGTCTTGATCATTACTACTTGCTGCAGCGGAGGTGGTGGATTTGGCCCAGTTCCATGTGGATGAAAACCTCGCTGATGACTGTAACCGAAAGCCACGATGAGCGAGGTGGCGGCTATGGGCAAGCCTCGCCGCTGCCGGGCGGAGCAACGTCGATGCAAACATGTTGCTACGCTAGATACACAAGATGCCGAAAAATGACATCGAGATTCGAGATGGAAGCAGAGCAGGAGATGGGGCGCGCCAGTTTTGTGTAGGTGTTACCTATTTGTACTTAGAGGAATTAGTATAGTTCTACTTAGGTACGAGACCCTCTTGGGGGATAGGCTTTCTAATCTTCAGCTTTTACTGTAAGATGCTTCGGTCTTCCTGCCTTGGAGCGTTTCTCCATCATCATCTATGCCGATGGTCTAATGAGCCTTGGGTATGGCTTTCGTTCTCTCCAAAAATTAAGATTTCCGGGCGTCTCCAAAGCTTCAAGATGGTTGCCGTAATTATCCCTATTTTTACCCATCATTCGGTAAACAGATCTCACAGCTACTCGATAGCGAAATTTTCAAAAGATCAC
The DNA here is from genome assembly GCA_037178625.1 of Skeletonema tropicum. Lineage (NCBI taxonomy): Eukaryota > Bacillariophyta > Thalassiosirophyceae > Thalassiosirales > Thalassiosiraceae > Skeletonema > Skeletonema tropicum. The sequence goes on along the minus strand of CM074134.1, from coordinate 1,906,085 downwards.
ACTAAGTCTAACTTATGTGGATCGTGTGAAGGTGAAGGAGAAAGGAACTCTGTACTCCAATTCTTTGCAATTTAATGCCACGGGACCGCTAGCAGCTTGATAGAAAGTATCACCATGGCCTGCAAACTGTAAAGCAGCCTAGAGATTGGCAGGTAGTAATTTATTGGCACAATCAACTGCAAGCACTGGATCACCTTTTCATCCCTGTACAACTACTTATACCAATGACTATGACTACGCGAACATCACGTCAGCGCAGGCACAATGCCAATGCCAATATCGGTACTGAAAGTTCTGATGAGCACGCAGCTGATGATCTTACTCGTCTTCTCTTTGAAGCACTCAAACCAAAGTGTGAACATGGAACAGATGACTGGGTACTCGTACCTTTCCAAGATATGCAAAACGAATACAATACAAGGGAATATGGTAGATATGTTAACTCAGATCGTGTCCTATCGAAATGGATTGGTGCTGACGGCAACTTATTTCAGAAATTTTTTTTTGAGGAGAAGCCCAGAAAGACGAGTAGAGAGGCGTATTTGAAAGAAGAGTTTGGGCTCACAGCAGTGACAGTTAGAAATAAGCTCACACTGATTTACTTCGGGAGATTGAACCCTACGTTCGATTCCATCAGCCTGCTTTCAGGCCAACCCTCCTTCAGTGCTGGGCCGGTCGAAACTGCCAAGAATGCCTTGGCAAGGCAAGAGGGCGAGTTGACGAAAGAGATTGTCCACAACTTCATTCGTGATCTGAAGGAATCATCCAGAGATGCTCGTGCTTTACAGATTTGTGAGGCGATGATGGATCTCGATCAGAAGACAATCAAGTCAATCGCCACTCGTGTCACGAGCTTAACAAACGAAGTTGCGGTAGGCACTAGTTCAACTTCAACTGCGCATGAGGATTGCAACGATGGTGTTCCACTTCTTGGGTCGGTTTGGGAAGTCAACGTGTGACGGATAACCCTATCTAAAAACTAAGTAGAAGTCTTCTAAGAGTCAGAAGCTTGGATAGCAAAAGCATGTTACCTCTCTAGGAGAATGTGCAATAGTATGTCCTACACTCCTACAATTAACAATTAAAACCAATGTAAACTAGTATACTCTCATCGAAATCACTACAAGTCAATCGCTCTGGCACCACCAGCTGGTGTAGTCTCGAAACAAACACACTTTGTGCCTGTCTTCGCTTCATACTGCTTCTTCAGATACTCAATCAAGTCTTGAGCAGAATCTTTCTTCACTAATGTAACTGTGCAACCTCCAAACCCACCTCCAGTAAGACGAGAGCCATACACTTCATCGCCAAATGTTTGCGCAAGGTCTGCCAAGACATCGATTTCTTCACAGCTAACCTCATAATCATCTCTCATGCTAGTGTGACTGGCATTCATCAGCTTGCCGACAGTCTCCCAGTCTCCCTTTTCCAATGCATCTGCAGTCTTCACTGTTCGCTCATTCTCAGATACAACGTGTCGTGCTCTTTGCAATAGGAGTCCATCTAATCCAGCTGATTGAGCAGCAGCCTCTACATCTTTCATTGTTGCATCTCGAAGTGACTGAATGGAAGGATTCATCTTTGTTAAAATATCTGTTGCTTCCTTGCATTGTTGTACTCGTATCGGATACTCTCCATCGCCAAGATCATGTTTTACATTTGAATTTGTAATGACCAAAACTGGAGTATCTGAGCTAGAAGTAGATTCACCTCCCATGGAAACCTCTCTGTAGTCCAAACTGCGACAATCTAATAGTAATAACTTGCCAAAACTGCCTGCACTTGAGACAAACTGGTCCATTATACCACATGGGACACTTTAATTTTGGATAAATTATTGCAAATTGAGCGATGATGTGCTGGTTGAAGATGTAAAATAAATGAGACATGTACATGATGAACTTACCCACAAAAGATATTCTCTGCAAGCTTACATCTAACAGCCCGTTCCATTTTTCTCTGCTTCTCCGATAATGGTGCGTCCTTCGCACTGCTGTAAGCAACACCCTGACTGTCCAAAATTCTCTCTAGGAATACTGCGGTTGCTACTTCTAAACTGGCAGAGGATGATAGTCCACTTCCCAAGGGCACATCACCGACAATAGCCAAGTCAAAAATGAACGTTTCATCATCTTTCAAATCAGGCAAGTATTGTAACACCACACCTTGCACATAATTAACCCATTTATTCGATCCTGTAGATGCCTCCAACGATGGACTTACATGAAATTCTACTATTGGATTGTTCGTCGATACAATACGACACTTTACAGATTCCGAACCAGCTTTCTTGACGATGGCACCCCGACCATATCCAATAGTGTTATATCCAATTGCAAGCGGTAAAACATACCCCCCAGTGTAGTCCGTATGCTCTCCAATTAGATTGACTCGACCTGGAGCAGACACACAGTACTTTGGAAAAATTATTCGATCATTTGCATCATCGCCGTCTCCGAAAGATTTATCAAATAGAGATTTTGCTTGATCTACTAGAGTTTGAACGTTGGAAGGCATGACTTCGGAAGCCGATGAGAAGATCTTGCTCGATGAGGCTGCAGTAGGTGGTGGTGGCTGCTTTGATGTTGGGGGTAGAAAGGCACTGCTGCTTGGTATACTGCAGAGATGGATAATAGCGATGATGATGAGAATATGAACGAACATGTTTTTGATGGCTGTCGTGTTAGAATGAGGTGGTTGGAGTGGAAGAAGATCGGAAGTTTATATATGAAGACGGAATTTCATCTTGGTTTATTGATGTCCGTTTGATTTGGAATTTGATGATGCGATGCGCAAAGATACCGAAAATGTCATACCCGGAAAGCGCAGAACGGAGAGCAGCTAGCTGCTGCGATTCTTGCAAATCCCCGATGATTCAGCTTCAATTGCGCTGACACTTCACATTTCATCCAATACTTCCAACTCAATCATAATCTCCATGGGAATACAATCCACTACGGTCATCATTGCGCCCATTATCAATTGACTATCCAAACATGAAGACCTCAACTCTCATCCTTGCATCTTTTCTGGGCACAGCAGCGGCATTTGCCCCTCCAACCAGCTCACATCATATGTCAAAAAATCATGTGCAAACACAACCACAAAAAATATCAACAACAACAACACAACTATACGAAACAAACGAAACAAAACAAAAGAAGTCAGGAGGAATCGACAGAAACGTAAGCAATAAACTCTTGGAAGAAACCATCGCACCATTTCGTGGACTGCGATTATTCCTATACGCTGCATTTGCAAGTGGTGCATTCGTCGGTGGTCTCATCACCGCAAGTGGTGTTGCCGCTGCGTTAAGTGGAGTACGAACCGATGTCGATCTCAACACGGAATACCTCAATCTTGGAATTGACTTTGGTGCCGTGGCATTGTTCGGTGTACTAGCCAAGTTTGATTTGGACAAGGGTGAGGAATTGAATGCCGCAGTGGAAGCCAAGGTGGAACGGAAGAAGAAGCAGAAGAAACTTACCTCGGCAATGAAGGAGAGAGAACAACAACTGTCTAATTTGAATATTAATGTTCGTGTTACGGAGGATGGTGATACTCGTACGGCTACGATTGGAACGATGCAGAGTATGGCCAAGCAGCATATTATTTTGGTGGCTGGTCCAGGACGTGCCATTAGGGATGCATTGCGTGGAGCGCAACTGAACAAAGTGAACTTTGCCATGACGAATATTCTGGTGGTTCCCTATGAAACGGGGTTGGATGAGGCAGAACGTGCCAGCAAACCCAGTGGAGGATTTGGTGATAGACCTACGTACGAGACTCAGGCATATGTGGCTGAGGCTGTAGGGGAAGGTTGGGAGAGTTTAATTGAAGCCGAAATGGAAACTGCGGCTGAGCAGGCTGGGGAGAAAGTAAGAGAAGAGGGTATTGCACTGGTAATTGCAAATGACGGAAAAGTGTTGAGGAGAGGTGTTGGGAGAGTGCCATGGAGGCAAATGGTCGATGAGTTGGAAGAAAGTGTGACGGGAGAGAAGAAAGAGACGTCTATTCCATTCCTTGAGTTTTTGGAGGGCTAGAGTATGTCAACCAGTACTGATCGGGCCTCACCAGGACATATGCGAGGTGTAAGAACAATGACTTAACAACACGACCTAAAAAAATTTTACCTAATATTGATCACACGACTTAAACCGTCCATACTCGCCAGACAAACAATCGAAATCACTCGGTTGGTCAATAGGCATCAGACAATACCCATTTTCATTTTCAATAGCTTCGTAGAACGTACAATCTCTATGTTCATCTTCTGCATAGGGAGGAAGCAATACATCCAAGACTGCCGCTCCTTGTGGCCCAGCGACAAAGGAATGGAAATTGCCCTCGTCTGGATAAAGAGCAGTTACATTTGGAGCTGATATTATGGCCGAAGTCTTGCCATTTCCATCTGATCGCATTTGAACTCCCATCGGACATTTATTCTCTTGTACTTGAAGCTTGTGTTGCGTGTCAGTTTGGTGATCAAGATGATGTGATGAGAGCACTGCTCGACTGACAAAGTTTTTGATCCTATTAAATGACGAACGGAGTCTAGATGGAGAAGAATCCCATTCATTACCAGGAGTTTCAGTATTCATCTCCTCTACATCATCATCATGAAGAGATGAAACTACACTATAGCTCTTCACCTTTAATTCACCATACAACACACGACTAATCACGACCATAGACGGGTGATCATGAAGTGGAATTGAAGCCCCCGGAGGAAAGATAAATATCCCCACAGTGTACTTGTCTGCTACCTCTCGTGCATGAAGATACCTCACAATATTTCCAGCACGATAATACCTATGATGCGGAACTATCCGCTCGTGAATTGGAGGCACATACAGCCCCTTTTATTGTCAAGAACTGCCCCATTGCCATCTTGATTGGGGTTCAATGAAAGAAGTGCAGCTGCATCAATTTGTCCCATTGAGTGTATTAACGGTGCCACTGTCCGTCTTAGAGCCGCCGATGAATGTTGCGATAAGTTTATTTTCGACGTTTTGATAGTTGATGAAGATGATACTTCGGATAAAGATCTAGATGGTTTCCTTTTGTCGCCAACAGCAGCAGTGCCGACGGTTGCTTTTTTCTGGTCCAACATCACAAGCTGATTGTAGACGAGGTCTGCCGATTTAAAGACATTTCGGAGCCCCCCGTCGTTTGTCATTGTTGAAACGCACATTTTTGTGTTGCAGTTCTACCCCATGCCCATGCAGAAACGATGAGTCTACTTTGGAGATATGATTATGAGGCTGTTGTTCAATTCATGGTTGTTTCCTGAACCAGAGCTCCGAGACTTTTGTTTGTCCCATGTCCAAATTTCGTACTAATTCCTACGACACGCACGCCAAAAACAGAAGCCCGAGGGACCCTTGGGGGAAATTTGGCTCTGCTCTAGGGGGGTCTAACTTTCGCCTTAGTCTCATACTAATTCCCTAGAGCAGCTGATAGAAACCTCGTGGGGGGTCTAAATATTTCTTTTGGAGGGGGCGATAGTTCGCGGAGGGTCCCTTCTGACTTTCAACCCGCGACCCGCGTTGCCGTACTTAGTAGCCTCGAGTGCCCAATAGCCAAAGCAATAGCACACTGTAGGTACTCCTCTAGCAGGCGTAGCCAGAGAGCTCTGCTATTGATGCAGGTGCAGGCAGGCATCATGACGGATAACTGCAATAGACCGCTCTCTAGAGCTGCACGGCAACTATTCCGTCGAGATGCATCACACATACTTCTCCATTACTTCGGTTCGAGCCACAATGCTGCCTGGCGTCAGAGTCAAATCAGTGGTGTCAGAGATGCCGACAAAAGTGGCATGAAACGGCAAAGAATACCGCTAGTAGACAATCCAGAAGATAAATTGATCGATGAAGAGTGGTTTCAATTGCTCACCTATGCGATCGACAACAATAACAATCATCAGTTTTGTCCACTTCATCCCAAGCATGATATGTTTCTAAATGATGATCAAAATTCATATGTAATACAACGCAGATATCGAATCGGAACGAAGAAATTTGGTGGTCTATCACTTCCTTTGTTAGGACGTGCAGCGAGATCATTATTATGGTTGGAAGAACGTGAAATGTATCACCAGTCAACACACGCCACGTCATCTTATAATAATGACAGATCAACATTCGCAGCAAACAAGAGATACATGGGAAACTCAGTGCACTTATTTCAATGTGGATATTGTCAAAAGACATTTGTATCAAGATATTATTTGGACCGACATATGGATTTGCACCATCGCCACAACTTGTCAGATAATGATAAAGCGAGTGATAATGGTGGTGCTGAGGAGGCAAGGATGATCTGCCCCGCTGACCATACTTGTGATCCACTGGGTGGTATCTCCGCTTGTACCGAGATGATGAATCAAATATCGCCCTACTGGGGTCGTGGAACGATGTTGGGAAATGAATATGTCGATTCAAATAGAGAATCGTTATTTTCGTCTAGTCTACATTCACTGCTTGATCACTTTCATCGCGACAGTTCGGATCCTTTGGAAAGTATTGATGATGATGCTGATGATGATGATAATGAACAACCACCTATAATAGAGAATGAGATGCCTCAAAAATACAATCGACGAGTGCGTGAAGGTGATTTATCTGCAATAGTTGGTGAGATACGGCATCGAAGCTCGATACGGAACAAACGTTTGTTCAAGACTTTACTGGTGGAAAAGCTGAAGCAGCAAAATCCACAACAACTGGTCGATGATGTGCAATCTGATTTATCTATTGATGCGTATTATGATAGCAATTTGCAAGACGATGATATGCACCAATTTACTTCAATGACATGCGACAACGAAGAGATGGAACGGTTATTCAAGGTTTGTCAAGAAATGATGACAAATTGCTTTGGAGAAGACGATTCTCCAAATTCAATAGGCCAACACGTCAATCTTGTTCATGACCTAGTGGAGCAGATATGTCAACCTTTGCACTGTCACCATCGCCTACATCGTATGGCAGGTCATACTGCACGTCACATGGTTATGTGGAACAATGAGTGGGAGGAGCATCATTCCTATTCGCTTGGATTGGTTGGTTGGTTAGTTATTTTAGCCTTGGTGCTTTTCTATGCTTGTGCATTCATGCTTGGTGTAGGCAGTGATGGAAATTGGGGAAGCAATCTCCTACCCAGCTACCGGTCAACTCGTCAAAAGAAGAAGTCGTCGTGAATCGTGAGGGTGCTCTCTCTCTCTCTCTCTCTCTCTCTCTAAGAAGCGTAGAACTCATTAGTCTCTTCTACGCTGCCAATGTCAATGTGCATCACATTTGGATTATGGTGCACTGGCTGCTGCTGCTGCTGCTGCTGGTGGTGGTGGTGGTGGTCTTGTTCGAAGAGATAACGAACGCATTCGAGAGCACCAGCATTGTAGGGGTCGTCCCATGCCAGCTTTCCTCCGACAATGTCGATAGTGATCTCTCCACAGTCTGACACGTTAATCGCTGCAAGAGCCCTCTCTACAGCTTCTTTCTTCTGCAATTGCATGTTATCGGTGAGCATACTGTGAAATGGCTGGACGGAAAGAGAGAGTTTAATCTAAATATATTTTCAGTGCAACTGTCATTGTAAATTTTAAAAACGTCGCTATCCGATCATTTTTGTCTGTGGCTACAACACGGATCACTTTCTCCCACTGCATGCGATTCAGTCACAATCCGACCAAAGAGGTCCAATTCTATTACGATTACGAACAATGACCCAAAAGAAGAGGCTAATTTCTAGCGAGGAGTTCGCTGAGGCGTTGATGCTTCACACAAATAAGATACAGTCGAAAATCGACGATACATTGGATGCAGATGCGAGCTTCGAGGAGCAAGTCAATGCGATGTTCGATGCGATTCAAAACGACAAAGATATTCAACAGTTTCAATCAGAGATTGACTTGTCAAGAGTTCTGATGGGAGAATCATGTTACCGATCATTAGATGAAAGCGAAAAAAATCGTATCATCGTCCATGGACAAGGGATCATCTGTATCAATTATTCAGTTTGTTACTGGTGTTAGCATTGGTTCTTTTCTATGCATGTGCATTCATGCTTGGTTTCAGCAGTGATGGTAAAGTAATCTCACTTCAATCGTTCTCGAAACGACTGCAGAAGCAACTCCTTCGCCTTCACAGTAATAGTTCGCTTCAAATTTCTCCTGCCTCCTCCCTCTCCACTGTCTCGCACGTCAATTGCTGCAGGAAACCACTCTGCAGCTTCTTCCTCATGCTCAATTGATTTGATTTACTGTTATATTGCATGTTATCGGTGAGCATACGCATACGCAAATCTCGAACCGCCAGAGCCTCCGAGGAGGAATATCCCGAGTCTCCTTGCTTTTGTGTGACACGAAAAAACTCATTGTCATTGATTGAATCATTCGACTCAAAGTTACAACGGTTCGCCTTCTATGTCAGACTTTCAGTGCCTCTTTAATGCGACTGACGCGAGCAGCATTGATTGCTTCGGCAAAAGCTTTTCTCTTCCTCGATGGCTTGAACTCTCGACCGCGCTTCCGACTCGAAAATTTTAAAACGTCTTCTCGCTCAAATGAAAATGGATCATTTCGAATAGCTACACAAATCACTTTCTTCCATACTCACTGCCTCGTGATTCGATCACAATTCTATTACGAACAAAAATCCAAAAGAAGAAGCTAATTTCTAGTGAGGAGCTATGGGTGGTGACGCTAGATAAATCTACTAACAAAACGAATTTTGGAAAATCGCCTTGATACTTCTCAGACAGCTTCAGCATACCCCTGGGACCAATGAACGGCAAAGGGAGCAATTCTAGCACCTCTACTTACGTAGTAATCAAGATATTCACTTCACTAACAAACCCCTAGTTAAATGAGCCATTTATGCCTAAAATGGTCTCTGTAGTGATCAAATCGTCAAAATTCCGCCCCAACTCGCAGTCATTGGTCTATTGAGGTCATGTCGTGCCATTCGTATCGTTGGTTTCATCATTGTCGCCAATGTTGGTGGTCGTAGGGGCAAAATGGTCGGCTCCTCCAAGGGGCCAAAATCGGTGAAGTGATTTGGCGCGCCGGCTCTTTCAGCCTCCATCACAAAGAACAAATTCATCATCAAAACCGTCATGTTCGGTGTGTAGTTTCACCACGTTACACATTTCCGGCTCTATGGACAGCCCATGATCTCTTCATTCGACGGGTGCCGACGTTAGTTCACTCGATATCAGTCGTCTTGGTCGTAATGCCGCTCCAAGTACGGACTCGTGCGTATTTCGTTAATATCACCGATCTTTGATAGAGCACTTTATCATGTTCCTAACGTTCTCATAGACCGAGTGATGGCCCATTGGATAGCTCAAAGACTATAAAATCGAGGATAACTACCATTTTTGGGCCTTAATCGACTGTCATAGTCTCGGATTGTCGTAGCTTTTTGGACATGAAATTATTGATTTGGCAATGACATCATGCATTTCTTGATAGAACAATACAGGCTTGATTGGTAGTAGACGAGGAGAAAATACTACAACAGCTCCAGGCATCGATGCTTGCATTATATCTACAAATATCTACAAATATCTACAATATCTACACTGCGTGAGGACTCTAGTCATCATCCTCTTCGTCGTCACTACAGTCATGAAGTCTTCCTCGTAGGTTGACATTGTCTTGAATGTACAAGACAGATACTCAAGGAGATGGATCCAATACAGATGATACGACGAGTATATGACCTCTCTCTCTCTTCACTAAATTGAGTTGGGTTGGAGTTGTGTCTTTCGCTTCTACAACGCCATCAATCTTGATATCACATGGGTGACGAAGGCATAGCGTAATCACTAGCAAATGGTGCTCTACATTGTGGAATACATATCCTGCTTGGTCATAAGTTGCCCATAAGAGCCATAGCTTCTGTCGTTCAGCGGCGATTTGGACATAGTGCTGTTGCAGATGTCCATCTGTTCCAGTGACATATCTTATCAGCTCTAGCTGTCTCTTCAGCTTGACATTCGTCTTCCTCTCCCCGAAGCAATAGTACACGGCATCTTCATGTACAACATCTGGAGACGGAGTGCCACCCATGCAAGGAGAAGGTCGATACCCCCCATATTTAGTGGCATGGAAGTTTAGTGCGTTTGGAGATGAGTCGAGGAGATCAATCTTCGTCTTGTCGTAGGGTGAGGGATTTGGTACGAATGCATTGGCTTTCCACGACCCACTTCCACCATTCTTGAGACAATTCACAAACTCCCACATGAATGCTGCTCCAGATGTATCATCTGTGTCGGCAATATTGAGCATTTTTGACACTGTCTCCTGGTGGATGTGCCATTTCGACAATGAAGAAGAATTATTCTCTTCCACTTGCGAGTTGATCTGTGCAATCGCGCGCAGTGTTTCGTTAAAGCTGAACATGATGGATGCCCTGCCGATGGCAATCGATGACAATTATGGATCAGAGGAGGCGTGCAGTGTAGATTTTATCATGGAATAGCATTACAGCGACGTCGACGGAGGAATTATGAAGCCGATGTGCGATTAATAATTGTGCGGCAATGATGGGACGACTTAGACCATTATTATGAGCGAGACTACGAATGCTCCGACGTCGCCACCTTACAATATCTGTCTATTGGGTTGTTGTGAAGGGTATAGCAAGTTGAACGGAGTGATTTGGCCGATTGGTTGCTGAGAACGACCGTTCCCAATGCCATCGGCATGATGGAGGCCGAATTGTGTCATTTGCTAGATGAACGCTAGTTAAAAATGACCAAAAAAATTCAAATCGCACGAATCATACCATCGAGCGAAATCGATGGTTCTCGGTCGCTCGTGCCTTCCCAGCTTGGGCAAACCCCACCATCGACATCTACATTCACTGCTCTATCTCGTAGTGGGGTTTGCCCAAGCTGGGAAGGCGTGTCGAATAAGAGAGCACACACCAAAGTCAAGCACACGCTCGATTTTGGACGATTGTAACTCGACTCATAGTCGACCAAATAACAAAAGCAACACATCATTCGAATTATAGAGGAGTAGAGCTTTCTAATGGTAGTCTTACTTTTGTTATAGAGTCAATATTCGACTATACTATCTAACTTCTAAATTTTCGATCGAAAATACAAGTACTTAGGCGCGCTACTAGCGTCACCACCCATAGGAGCTCACTGATGCTATTTTGATGGTGTTGCTGGCGGTATCTACTAGCGGTCATCACCGCTTTAGGTGACTTGCTAAACCGTTTGAAGGAGCCGGAAGAGACAAGACAAGACCCCAGCCCAGTCACGCAGCAGCAACAGTCGTTCGGCCGATGACATTTCTGGTACTAACACCAATGATGTCGAAGTAAAAGTAAGCAGGGATGAAGAGAAAACTACGATGATATTGGCGAGCAAGATGAAGTCTAACTCGAACGAGATGGATACTGTGACGACTGCCTCCGTTACTGGGATGAGCCAGGAAATCGCGACTGTTACACCCAGGGGTGCAGGGGCAACTTGAGCGGCCGACCTTGGCACCCTCCCGGGTATTGATGTGATTCATAGGAAACCTCTCCTGCAGGGTATATGTAAAGAAAAGGTTATAGATGTTTAAAACCTGGTTTTAGTTCCAGCCTAAGTGTAAGCTGCCATTGTTCCTAAAATAAAAGGTTGGTGTATTTCGTAATTTGTCTGAAGCCATACGGATCGGCGAACGTAGTAGCTTCCTCGTTGTTTCGGTTGTCATCTTCGGTTGTCATCGAAGTTTACATCATTACAAGCGTTATCGAATACAAGTCACTGCACTGATTGCTGCTTCCTCCAACTAATCACCATAAATGATATCCCCCTTCCTAAGATATTACATTTGGTACGAACACGCTGCTTTGGAGAGAAGAACACCTGCCGTGGTGGATAATTGTGCAACTAGCGTAGCTTTCATCTACAGCAAGATTAACAGACCTGTTACAATAAGTTCCGGAACTTCTCGTACAAGTGTCAAGATTGATATCTCTTCATCTTTCGTGCTGTTTGCTTGTTCGCCTTCTATTCTGCTGCTCTTTTGGTCCGTCATTTCTTCTCTCCAAGAATCAACGCAGCCGAACTGTTCAAGTGCTAATATAGGACCGAGGATGGACTGATACTGACTTTTGGCAACAAAAGCACTCGCTGCAACAAACTCTTTGTCATCTTCAAATCTGTGATCATCGTCATCGTTCATATCATATCTATTCACTCTCCCGCTGGGAACAGAGATGTATAACGGACCACCAAGTTTGTGAGGAGAAAGCTGGTCAGTAATCCGCTTGCCCCAATGAAATCCATCACATCATTGGGAGATCTCAATTGAGACAGTTTGCTACCAAGCTTTGTATATTGACAATTACAGTACGCGAAAGGTCAGGATCCGCTTTCTGTACGTTTCTGTACAATCTCCCTCGTAATTCCATGCTTCCAATCCGAAGTGTCCTCAACATATGCAAACGTTGATGTAATCTTGACGTTTCATCTTGGACACTACAAGTCGTTCTGATTCGTTTGCAGCCGCTTGTGTCATGGACTCATTATATGAGATCACTTGAATCATAATATTATACAGTCCCATCCATTATTATTTTCTGTTGGTGGTTGTTGCGGTTGCGTTCACCAGTCTGCTGATGCTGCTCGCCGACCACAATAACGATAGCCTCCGCTGAATCAATCATTGGTCCCATTGCAGGCATAATTCGAGCAACATCCAACACCATTATATCATCAATCGTCGCTTCAACCCGCCCGAGGCATTCTACCGATAGTGTACATATATTATACGAAATGGGCAGCCTGCCAGATCAGAATAGATGGCATCGCATAGACCAATATCGTCATCACCACCATCAATCAATGCCGACAATCCCACTCTCTTCAACGGATAGCTCTCCACCTGATGTCGTGAACATCCAATCAACTCCCACGACATTTGAGTTCATAATAATTGAGACGATGGGATGAAGGATGAAAATATGAGTGCAGTCACGAGTCGATTTCAATCAAATATGTTGAGGAGGAGGGGGATGAGACGGCGTAGTAGTTTGTCACGTTGTTGGTGGCGGAGATGTTCGGTGAGTGGGTCTATTTTGATGGTGTTGCTGGCGGTATCTACTAGCGGTTGCGGACGCCATGGTATGGATGTCAGAATTTTTTCAGATTTTCAACTCGTGACTGCACTTTTTCTGCAGTCACGAATTGAAAAAGTGCAGTCACGAGTCGACAAACTGAAGCAATAATCGACTATACTATTATCGACGATGATCATGGCCGCTTCCAGGCCGCTATTCCTCCTTCCTCGCAGCAGCCACCACCCACAACACAAGGGCAACAACAGCGCTGCTTCCGACGGGACCGTTGGCCAGGTTGCATACAAAACAAACGTTGCAAAACAAACATTCAACAGTAAAAAATTAATGAGTTCATCTTCGTATTTTTGCAAAATTCCCTCTTAAAAATACATGGCAAGATCAACCGAAGTGGTTTTGTCTGTCCTCGAAGTACAATACATTTGATGACCAACATTTGATGACCAAACCAAACGGACTTTTTGTCGACACTGGGCCAGTTGGTCGACACAGCACTGAATGGCGACAAACGTGAAATGTGGATATAATTTATTTTGGCCGTCATAATGTGCAAATATTGAAATGGATTTTACGCCCAAGGAGAGACGACGGCGTTGCTCCGACGATGCCATTGGGTTAAGTTTGTGAAGAGGAGGGGCGGCTTATTTTGGCCCCTGTCAAACTATAAGTTTAATGGGCAGCATCGGTTCCTGGGGGTTCCTCTTCCCTCCTCGGTCGGGAACATTTGCATGTTTGATCTCAGGGAAAAGGGTGGAAGTGGAAAATGATTGCACACGGTAAAGATGACGTTGACGTTGGACGCAATCTCATTGTCACTGGAGAATATGTGGAAGTCAGCACATGGATATCTTCGAAGAAATTTATTCGGGAAGATGTACATACTCGTATTGTGCAGTTGCAAATTGCTATCTTTAAAAAAAAATTAACGGAAATCTTAAAGTACGTCATGGTTGGCCCTCCAGGGGCGAAATTATCTACAATTATCTAGAGCAATGTCACAAGTTACTCTTTAGTTGTGCAGCTAGAGTCATCATGACCTTATTTCAATTACCGAGATACCAATGAAGCGTGTTCTGCGGCGAACGTCGTTGGGAGAGCTGTGATGCTGGATTGATACTTCTGTGAGAGTATGATTTGTTCTCGATGCCTTCGATCGGGGCCTTGCAGCGTCTTCTCCTTCGGAAACGACAGCAAGATATCCTCCACTTGCCTTGGTTGGCTTTTCTTGGCTTGCTCGACAGCAACCTGACACGCTGACACAATATCATTTTGATCGGGATGACTTGTGAGCTGAGTTGATGTTTCATCTTTTTGCATCATGCACTTGAACAATACCCCTTGTTTAATGTATGATACCCAAACAAAGACCAACTCAGCGCCAACGAGGCATACAAAGCGACTAGTTATAGTTTGAAGTTTATCTCTGCACATTTATTTTCATTCTCACATGATAACATCTCGTATATCAGGATTTTGATGCAGATTCGACGCGTCGTGACACGGTCGATTGCGCCTAAGCCGATGCTGCAAAGAGGTCAGTTAAACCCATCGGCAGCGGCCTGAATGCCGACCACGCTCTGTGTGATGAGTTTATTGAGGCCAGTAGTATCATTCATTTGAATTTGTGGGGGGTGCCAAACTGCCCCTGCACATTGCCTCGTACCGAGGCGGTGGGCAGCTTTGCTTTGTGCAACGGGGTTGGGTTTTTAGCACCTTGAGCTTTAAACCCTGCAGTTTCTTGGCACCACACACACTCTCTGTGTTGCAGTCTCTCTTTTCTCTCTTGTGCTATGGCGCAGCGCGTGTCACTCGTGGCGGTGGCAGCAAGTTTTCGCCTAAGACTAATCAACCTCAACGCTTGATTTTGAGAAACACGACTTAAATCATTGCAAACACTTGTCGCATCACTTCATCCCGACGTGTCAACCCCTGGTTCCCGTGATTCCATCAACCAACCATCGCTGACCAGAGATAACCGAGACCTGTAGTGTGCAACAATCGTTTCCTCCCTACAGAGCCACCGAGGAGGAATATCCGAGTCTCCTTGCTTTGTGTGACACGGGAATACCTCATTGATTTAATCATTAGACTCAAAGTTACAACGGTTCGCCTTCTGTGTCAGACTTTCAGTGCCTTTGGATGCGACTGACGCGAGCAGCATTGCTTGCTTCGGCAAAAGCTTTTTTCTCTTCCTCGAGCTTGAACTCGGTGGTTCATGCCACACTACAGGTCTCACATCTACCGACAGCATTCAGAAGGTTGATTGGGATAAAGAAGTGTTGTCAAATGGGTACATTTGAAAGTGTTTTGTGATACTAGTATGTACGATTATGGTACTTTAACTTATGTAGAGGGAATGTCTTCGGTACAGAAGCTCTAGAGTTAACTCGAAGTCTCAGCACCCTACTGGAACATACCTAAAGTACATAATCATAGATACTACCTACACAAAATCACTGTTTCCACCTGTCCTATCATCCCAAACGTTCTCACCAACCAACCATCGCTGAGTAGAGTTAACCGAGACCTGTAGTGTGGTTCATGCCATCCGACCTCATAAAAAATTTTAAACGTCTTCTCGCTCAAATGAAAATGGAACATTTCGAATAGCTATAGTACACGGATCAAATTCTTCCATACTCGAACTCACTGCCTCGCGATTCGATCACATTCTATTACGAACAATAATCCAAAAGAAGAAGCTGATTTCCAGTGAGGAGCTCACAGAGTCGTTGATGTTTCACACAGATAATATACGATCGAAAATCGACGATTCACTGGATGCTGGTGCGAGCGTCGAGGGGCAAGTCAATACGATGATCAACGCTATTCACAGATCAACCAAAGATTTTCAACAGTTTGGATCAGAGATTGTCTCATCAAGAGTTCTGATGGGAAAATCATGGAACAAAAAAATGTCAGATGAAAGTGAAAAAAATGGACCACCACTCCTAATTGAGCTCATTTGGGTTGGGGTGGTTAGTTATTTTAGCTTAGGTTTTTTTGTTTTCTTGTACTACTTCGTGCTTGGTGTACGCAGTGTTGATGGACGCTAGAGAAGCAGTCTCCTACCCAGCTACCGGTCGACTCGTCAAAAGAAGAAGTCGTCGTGACTTCGTGAATATATAGCTGCCTTGCAATGATTGGTGTCAATCATAAAACTAATCTATCACTTCAATCGTTCAACCTTGCAATCAAACATGACGGTCTGATCTCTCCTAGGATTTTTCACCACAGAATCCAAAGCCCTTCGCTCCACATCCGTCAATGGCTGAGGCTCTAACCCCGGAAACGCCCCATATCCCACCTCAGCTGGGACGATAATTCGACGAATCCCCCCCTTCTTCATTCCAATCAACCCACTCTCCAATCCAGGCAGGACTGATTTGTCTCCCACTGTGAATTGCAAGGGAGTTCCCTCACCAAAGCCATTGGGATCATTACTCTTTGTATCATAGAAAATCACCCCGTTCAGGTTGAGCAGCCTTCCCTTCATTGTCAGTTCGACTCGTGATCCATTCTTAACAGTTTCCGAACTAGAACCAAGACGAAAATCCTTGATTTGTACTCCATTGGATAGTGTAGAGAAGGGTGTTTCTCCGTCAGGTGGTCGTTCTTGCCGACCTACCTCTTTGAATTGGGCATCGACTGCTGCGTTTGCTGATAGGGTTGGCATGGAGGTAGCTGTCGTTGCTGCTACGAGACCAAATTGGACAAAGTTTCGTCGTGATGGGTTGTTGCATTTTGTCACGTGTTTGTGCGAAAAAGTAGTGTCACTACTTTTGATGATGCTGAGTGCATCTGCTGCGGAAACGAGAGCAGCCGCGATGCCAGCAAAGAGGAGAAGCCGTCGAGCCGTCATACTCATCGAGCGATGCAATCTGTTGGGTACTCCTATGAATGTATGATGAATGGAGGTGTCCTTGATGAATATGTATGATGAAGGAGGTGTCAGTGTATGATGAATGGAGGTGTCAGTGAAGGAAAAGAGATTAGTCGCTAAGTGCAGTAGAGAGAGTGGAGGTTTTGTTTTTATACTAATTCCTACGTGAAATTTTGGATTTTTGAGTTGAAAAATTTAAACCCAAATTTGGATACACTGTTTCCGATACAAAACGGAATGGGGAATGACCCACGCACAACAAAGACGCTAGGGAGAAGACAATAGCACCCACGCGCCTTTGGTTTCTCTCTCCTCCCCCTCTGGCGAGAGTAGATGCTACAGTTGGAGAGTTCACTATCGGGGGGGTTAAGACGCAGGGCACTAAGTATCGAAACACCAGAGTGCAGCGCCCACAGCAGTAACAGTCATTTTCGCACACAAGATCCCTACGACATTGAAAAACAGCCGCTAGTGCCGTTGCTCACACCCATTATTGATTCGCCTCACCGTGTGACTCTTTTCAACGATAAAGATACCAGTGGTTGTCCGTCACTTGTCCTCCCGACCTTTGATCCAGAACCGATAGTACAATCAAAGCAGCCAGCGGCCCCGCAATCTGTTTTAGAATACGTGAAACGTGAACACCCCACATTCCTCCAACACTACTACGAAATGACATCGTTAAATAATACAAAGGATGCATCATCCCCCCTACCAGCATTGGCCTTTCAAGAGATCATTCTCGGAGAGATTGTTGGTAAGGGAGGGTTCAGCTTTGTCCACGAAATTAAACACGTGAAACTTCAAGAGGTGTATGATACTGGAAATGACGAGGCCAAAGCCCGTGCTGACTTTGCAGCTATTCTAAACAATGATGAAAGTAGTAACAACAATGAAGCAGGAATGAGTACTAACATCAACAACAACACTGCAAAAGTTTGTCCTAAAGACACTCCGTCCAGACCTACCCGAAGATGAACACAACAAGGGTATCATTGACCTCGCCGTCGAGGCACAATTTCTCTCTGCTCTAACTCATCCACACATCCTATCCATCCGTGGTCATGCCATCTCCGATCCACTCGAAAGTCGCTACTTTGTCATTCTAGATCGACTCGTCTCCACACTGGATCACAAGTTAAAAATCTGGCGAAAAGATGTGGGGTGCAACATGGGCACTTGGCTCGGACCATGTTGGGGATACTGCTGTTCCCGTTCTCACGTTCTGCATCGGATTTGGATGGAACGATTTGCAGTGGCACGAGATATTGCCAGTGCGTTAGATTATTTACACCAGCAGGATATTGTGTATCGGGATCTCAAACCGGATAATATTGGGTTTAATATTGATGGTCAATTGAAATTATTTGATTTTGGATTGGCCAAACGAATTACTACCGTGGACAAGGTGGATAATGAGTTGTACAATCTTACCGGGAATACTGGTTCATTGCGGTATATGGCACCAGAGGTAGCGATGAATCGACCCTATTCGTTATCAGTCGATGCGTATTCCTTTGGTATGCTATTTTGGCAGATATGTGCATTGACGGTGCCGTATTCGGGATACTCGTGTAAGATGCATGCCGAATTGGTAGTTGGGAAGGGGTATAGGCCTAAACCGGATTCCTCCTGGCCGGAAAGTTGGACGTCATTAATGAGGAGTTGTTGGGCCGAAGATCATACGATTCGACCTCCATTTACCGAGATTTACAGGACGATGAATGAAGAATTTGAGATGTGGAGTTCCGAGAGTGATGACTTTATGGCCAATGATTCACATCGACCTGAGTTACCATCGAATTGGAAGATGATTAATGAGGGAGCGGAGAAGATTAAGGCAAGGAAAGGGAAGGGTGTTTTCAAAATTAAATCGAGATCGGATGGGAATAAGTTGGATATTGATACTCGTCTGGTGGCAAAGTCTGCACAGCCTACTGGTAGACAACATGATGCTGATATTGTTTAGACAGGCAGATGGTGATAACCCATGTTGTAATGGATACTTGTGTCTTGTAATCGCTGACAAATTCCTACGCACTGATGTGTTGACTTTGTACAATCTACTTTTTCTTAACTACTCTAAACCTTTCTCCTTCCTCTCCTTGTTGAATCATGTGAGTCAAGTAGAATTCCCCAGCCTTGTAACTACTCCTCACAAGTGGTCCACTTGCCACATACTTGAAACCCATTTCTTCACCCACCTTTTTGAAATGTTCAAATTTCTCCGGCTTGACATACTCCACAACCGACAAATGATTCTCCGTAGGGCGCAAGTATTGGCCAAAGGTGACAACATCAACGTCGACAGAGCGTAAATCTTTCATCGTCTGGATGACCTCCTCATCACTTTCACCCAACCCAAGCATGAGACTAGTTTTGGTATACAAGTCAGGTTTCACCTTTTTGGCATGCTTCAAAGTGTTGATACTTTGCCAATACCCCGCCCTAGAATCACGAACAAACTTTTGCAATCGCTCCACCGTCTCAACATTGTGAGCGTACACATCCAACCCAGATTTGGCCAACTTCTCCACACTAGCTTCATCCCCTCGAAAGTCCGACACAAGACATTCCACCAACAATTCCGGCTTTTTATGCTTCAACAATTCCACAGTAGTGGCAAAGTGCCCCGCACCTCCATCGGGAATATCATCACGATCCACCGATGTCAACACAATATAATCCACTCCCCACTTGGCCACAGCATCCGCCGTCTTGAATGGTTCAAATGGATCCGGCTCCGGTGGCTTCTGATCCGTCTTGACTGCACAGAACATACACCCACGTGTACAAGTGTCACCCAGAAGCATGATGGTTCCTGTGCCGCCATTCCAGCATTCACCAATGTTGGGACATTGTGCCTCCTCGCAGACAGTGTGGAGTGATAGATCGGAGAGACTTTCTTTGACTGCTTGATATCGTGATGCGACGTCTTGGGAGGGTGCGGGAACGTGAAACCAGGAGGGACGACCGTTTGGCATGGGTGCACCTACCTTTGGTCGGACGAGGCCGTCATCTTCTTCATCATCATCAATATTGTTGGTATCTCTTTCAATGTCATTTGCAATCATTGTCGATGTTGATTCTGCTGATGCTTTCTTCTTCTTCTTCATGGGAACACCGCCTCCGCCAGAAGAACCATCACCACGTGCGACGAGATAGGATATATCACTTTCGTCTGATAGTTGTTGTGTAGCAGTTGTTGATTTTTCCGTAGTCGAATATAACGCCGATGTTGGAGACACTATTGGTGTATTTCCTTGCACATGATTATTTATTGTGAATGAGTGCACAAACGCAGCGGTTGCAGCCAGAGGAAAAAGCAGATTCTTGCTCATGATTATGAGATTATTAAAACTTCTAACAGGTTGCGAGTGTGGTGATAGATGTAGGGTGTCGCCTCTCTAGTAGAGTGCCAAATGCCAAGCTTCATTAATTGGCAGCGATTGGCGGAGCTAGGTAAGTAGACATTGCTTGTTTGTGGAAGGATAAGTTGGTGGATTGACGTCACCGAAAACTAGTGCGAGATAATAAAAATGCGGCTAAACATTGTTGCCTATCTTGAAGATACTAGTTCCACGGGTACCATAATATCACTCACCGAACGCGCCAAATCTCAGGTCCTCTAGCAGAGCGTGAAGATAGCAAGAGCAACATAATATCTCTAAATGTAGATTTTGGTTCAATTGGCGCTCTGTTCATTACCTTTATAATACACTAAAGCGTTTACATATGAAGCAAGCAACTCAGCTGCTGCCACTGCCTGTTGCTGCCGATGGAGCCTCTCTCTAGCATTCAGCACACCTAACAACGAGGGATGACGTGATGAGTGATGAGGTCCAATTTGGTCGAACGGGCGCCACTTCTTGATGAGCGCTTCGAGTCCCATTACACTTCCAATCGAGAGTATAGAAGTGCATTAAAACTGTGCAGAGGGATTGAGCTTGTGGAAGCTATGATACGACCTACATGACCTGATGAATCCAAATTTCTAAGAGGTCCAGCACCACATTCTACCCAATTGAATCAATCGCTGTCAAAATGCGCATAAGCCGCTCTAGTAGCCCATTACACTCGGTGGCGATACTATACAAGCACAGTAGCGCTGCTCAGAACGAAAGCCTACGTAGAAGCGATGCTACAGCCTCGTAGCTGACCTGAGAGGTCCAATTTGAGCTAACCAGCAGCACCTCATCCGAACGTCTCCAATCGCTGTCAGTATGGGCATGAGCCGCTTCTAGTGTCCCATTCTAGTTGGCGGTGATACTAGGCAAGCACAGTAGCGCTGCGCAGAACGAGAGCCTACGTAGAAGCGATGCTACAGCCTCGAAGCAGATGTGAGAGGTCCAGTGTGGGTTGGCCAGCAGCACAGCAGCACCACATTCTACCAAATCGTATCTATCGCCGTCAGGATGAGCATGAGCCGCTTCTAGTGTCCCATTCTAGTTGGCGGTGATACTAGACAAGCACAGTAGCGCTGCTCAGAACGAGAGCCTACGTAGAAGCGATGCTACAACCTTGTAGCTGATGTGAGAGGTCCAGTGTGGGCTGGCCAGCAGCACCACATTCTACCAAATCATATCTATCGCCGTCAGTATGGGCATGAGCCGCTTCTAGTGTCCCATTCTAGTCGGCGGTGATACTAGACAAGCTCATATGTACCGCTCAGACGACTAGCGTGAGTAGAAGCGGTGATACAGCCTCGTAGCTGATGTGAGAGGTCCAGTGTGGGCTGACCAGCAGCACCACATTCTACCAAATCGTATCAATCTTTGTCAGTATGGGCATGAGCCGCTTCTAGTGTCCCATTCTAGTCGGCGGTGATACTAAAAAAGCACATTTGTACCGCTCAGACGACTAGCGTCCGCAGAGACGATGCTACAGCCTCGTAGCTGATGTGAGAGGTCCAGTGTGGGCTGGCCAGCAGCACCACATTCTACCAAATCGTATCTATCGCCGTCAGTATGGGACATGAGCCGCTTCTAGTGTCCCATTCTAGTCGGCGGTGATACTATACAAGCACAGTAGCGCTGCTCAGAACGAAAGCCTACATAGAAGCGATGCTACAGCCTTGTAGTTGATGTGAGAGGTCCAGTGTGGGCTGACCAGCAGCACAGCAGCACCACATTCTACCAAATCGTATCAATCTTTGTTCAGTATGGGCATGAGCCGCTTCTAGTGTCCCATTCTAGTCGGCGGTGATACTAGAAAAGCACATTTGTACCGCTCAGACGACTAGCGTCCGCAGAGACGATGCTACAGCCTCGTAGCTGATGTGAGAGGTCCAGTTTGGGCCGGCCAGCAGCACAGCAGCACCACATTCTACCAAATCGTATCTATCGCCGTCAGTATGCGCATGAGCCACTTCTAGTGTCCCATTCTAGTCGGCGGTAATACTACACAAGCCACAGTAGCGCTGATCAGAACGAGAACCTACGTAAAAGCGATGCTACAACCTCTTAGCTGATGTGAGAGGTCTAGCATGAGCTGACCAGCAGCACCACATTCTACCAAATCGTATCTATCGCCGTCAGTATGGCACATGAGCCGCTTCTAGTGTCCCATTCTAGTCAGCGGTGATACTAGACAAGCACATTTATACCGCTCAGACGACTAGCGTCCGCAGAGACGATGCTACAGCCTCGTAGCTTATCTGAGAGGTCCAATTTGGGCTGGCCAGCAGCACCACATTCTACCAAATCGTAACTATCATCGTACATATGCGCATGAGCCGCTTCTAGTGGCCCGTGATATTTTGTGGTGATATGGCTAAAGCTCATTGACACTGCTCAGATTGATTACTGTGTTGGAAGCGATACTACGACATTGTAGCTGATCTGAGAGGTCCAGTTTGGACCGGCCAGCAGCATCACATTCAGCCATGTCGTATCTATCATCGTACATATGCGCATGAGCCGCTTCTAGTGGCCTGTGATATTTTGTGGTGATATGGCAAAAGCTCATTGACGCTGCTCAGATTGATTACTTTGTTGGAAGCGATGCTACGACATTGTAGCTGATCTGAGAGGTCCAGTTTGGGCCGGCCAGCAGCATCACATTCAGCCATGTCGTATCT
Organism: Skeletonema tropicum; assembly: GCA_037178625.1. Taxonomy (NCBI): domain Eukaryota; phylum Bacillariophyta; class Thalassiosirophyceae; order Thalassiosirales; family Thalassiosiraceae; genus Skeletonema; species Skeletonema tropicum. The sequence continues at coordinate 1,883,032 of CM074134.1, read as the reverse complement.
ATCGTCGTTAGTATGCGCATGAGCCGCTTCTAGTGGCCCGTTATACTTTCTGTTATTGGACATGAAGCTCATTGACGCTCCTAGGAATAATTACTTTGTTGGAAGCGATGCTACGACATTGTAGCTTATCTGAGAGGTCCAGTTTGGGCCGGCCAGCAGCATCACATTCAGCCACATCGTATCTATCGTCGTTAGTATGCACATGAGCCGCTTCTAGTTGCTTGTTATACTTTGTGGTGGTATACACTAAGTTCATTGACGCTGCTAGAATTGTTTACTTTGCTGGAAGCGATGCTACGACATTGTAGCTTATCTGGGAGGTCCAGTTTGGGCCGGCCAGCAGCATCACATTCAGCCATTTCGTATCTATCATCGTACATATGAACATGAGCCGCTTCTAGTGGCCCGTGATATTTTGTGGTGATATGGCAAAAGCTCATTGACGCTGCTCAGATTGATTACTTTGTTGGAAGCGATGCTACGACATTGTAGCTGATCTGAGAGGTCCAGTTTGGGCCGGCCAGCAGCATCACATTCAGCCATGTCGTATCTATCGTCGTTTCGTTAGTATGCGCATGAGCCGCTTCTAGTGGCCCGTTATACTTTCTGTTATTGGACATGAAGCTCATTGACGCTCCTAGGAATAATTACTTTGTTGGAAGCGATGCTACGACATTGTAGCTTATCTGAGAGGTCCAGTTTGGGCCGGCCAGCAGCATCACATTCAGCCACATCGTATCTATCGTCGTTAGTATGCACATGAGCCGCTTCTAGTTGCTTGTTATACTTTGTGGTGGTATACACTAAGTTCATTGACGCTGCTAGAATTGTTTACTTTGCTGGAAGCGATGCTACGACATTGTAGCTTATCTGGGAGGTCCAGTTTGGGCCGGCCAGCAGCATCACATTCAGCCATTTCGTATCTATCATCGTACATATGAACATGAGCCGCTTCTAGTGGCCCGTGATATTTTGTGGTGATATGGCAAAAGCTCATTGACGCTGCTCAGATTGATTACTTTGTTGGAAGCGATGCTACGACATTGTAGCTGATCTGAGAGGTCCAGTTTGGGCCGGCCAGCAGCATCACATTCAGCCATGTCGTATCTATCGTCGTTTCGTTAGTATGCGCATGAGCCGCTTCTAGTGGCCCGTTATACTTTCTGTTATTGGACATGAAGCTCATTGACGCTCCTAGGAATAATTACTTTGTTGGAAGCGATGCTACGACATTGTAGCTTATCTGAGAGGTCCAGTTTGGGCCTGCCAGCAGCATCACATTCAGCCACATCGTATCTATCGTCGTTAGTATGCACATGAGCCGCTTCTAGTTGCTTGTTATACTTTGTGGTGGTATACACTAAGTTCATTGACGCTGCTAGAATTGTTTACTTTGTTGGAAGCGATGCTACGACATTGTAGCTGATCTGAGAGGTCCAGTTTGGGCCGGCCAGCAGCATCACATTCAGCCATATCGTATCTATCGTCGTTAGTATGCGCATGAGCCGCTTCTAGTGGCCCGTTATACTTTCTGTTATTGGACATGAAGCTCATTGACGCTCCTAGGAATAATTACTTTGTTGGAAGCGATGCTACGACATTGTAGCTTATCTGAGAGGTCCAGTTTGGGCCGGCCAGCAGCATCACATTCAGCCATGTCGTATCTATCATGGTACATATGAACATGAGCCGCTTCTAGTGGCCCGTGATATTTTGTGGTGATATGGCTAAAGCTCATTGACGCTGCTCAGATTGATTACTTTGTTGGAAGCGATGCTACGACATTGTAGCTGATCTGAGAGGTCCAGTTTGGGCCTGCCAGCAGCATCACATTCAGCCATTTCGTATCTATTGTGGTCAGAATGGGCATGAGCCGCTTCTAGTTGCTTGTTATACTTTGTGGTGGTATACACCAAGTTCATTGACGCTCCTAGGATTGATTACTTTGTTGGAAGCGATACTACGACATTTTTGCCGATCTGGGAGGTCCAGTTTGGGCCGGCCAGCAGCATCACTTTCAGCCATGTCGTATCTATCATCGTACATATGCGCATGAGCCGCTTCTAGTGGCGTGTGATATTTTGTGGTGATGTGGCAAAAGCTCATTGGCACTGCTCAGATTGATTACTTTGTTGGAAGCGATGCTACGACATTGTAGCTGATCTGAGAGGTCCAGTTTGGGCCGGCCAGCAGCATCACATTCAGCCATGTCGTATCTATCGTCGTTTCGTTAGTATGCGCATGAGCCGCTTCTAGTGGCCCGTTATACTTTCTGTTATTGGACATGAAGCTCATTGACGCTCCTAGGAATAATTACTTTGTTGGAAGCGATGCTACGACATTGTAGCTTATCTGAGAGGTCCAGTTTGGGCCTGCCAGCAGCATCACATTCAGCCACATCGTATCTATCGTCGTTAGTATGCACATGAGCCGCTTCTAGTTGCTTGTTATACTTTGTGGTGGTATACACTAAGTTCATTGACGCTGCTAGAATTGTTTACTTTGTTGGAAGCGATGCTACGACATTGTAGCTGATCTGAGAGGTCCAGTTTGGGCCGGCCAGCAGCATCACATTCAGCCATATCGTATCTATCGTCGTTAGTATGCGCATGAGCCGCTTCTAGTGGCCCGTTATACTTTCTGTTATTGGACATGAAGCTCATTGACGCTCCTAGGAATAATTACTTTGTTGGAAGCGATGCTACGACATTGTAGCTTATCTGAGAGGTCCAGTTTGGGCCGGCCAGCAGCATCACATTCAGCCATGTCGTATCTATCATGGTACATATGAACATGAGCCGCTTCTAGTGGCCCGTGATATTTTGTGGTGATATGGCTAAAGCTCATTGACGCTGCTCAGATTGATTACTTTGTTGGAAGCGATGCTACGACATTGTAGCTGATCTGAGAGGTCCAGTTTGGGCCTGCCAGCAGCATCTCATTCAGCCATTTCGTATCTATTGTGGTCAGAATGGGCATGAGCCGCTTCTAGTTGCTTGTTATACTTTGTGGTGGTATACACCAAGTTCATTGACGCTCCTAGGAATAATTACTTTGTTGGAAGCGATGCTACGACATTGTAGCTTATCTGAGAGGTCCAGTTTGGGCCGGCCAGCAGCATCACATTCAGCCATGTCGTATCTATCATCGTACATATGCGCATGAGCCGCTTCTAGTGGCGTGTGATATTTTGTGGTGATATGGCAAAAGCTCATTGGTACTGCTCAGATTGATTACTTTGTTGGAAGCGATGCTACGACATTGTAGCTGATCTGAGAGGTCCAGTTTGGGCCGGCCAGCAGCATCACATTCAGCCATGTCGTATCTATCGTCGTTTCGTTAGTATGCGCATGAGCCGCTTCTAGTGGCCCGTTATACTTTCTGTTATTGGACATGAAGCTCATTGACGCTCCTAGGAATAATTACTTTGTTGGAAGCGATGCTACGACATTGTAGCTTATCTGAGAGGTCCAGTTTGGGCCGGCCAGCAGCATCACATTCAGCCATATCGTATCTATCATGGTACATATGAACATGAGCCGCTTCTAGTGGCCCGTGATATTTTGTGGTGATATGGCTAAAGCTCATTGACGCTGCTCAGATTGATTACTTTGTTGGAAGCGATGCTACGACATTGTAGCTGATCTGAGAGGTCCAGTTTGGGCCTGCCAGCAGCATCACATTCAGCCATTTCGTATCTATTGTGGTCAGAATGGGCATGAGCCGCTTCTAGTTGCTTGTTATACTTTGTGGTGGTATACACCAAGTTCATTGACGCTCCTAGGATTGATTACTTTGTTGGAAGCGATACTACGACATTTTTGCCGATCTGGGAGGTCCAGTTTGGGCCGGCCAGCAGCGTCACTTTCAGCCATGTCGTATCTATCATCGTACATATGCGCATGAGCCGCTTCTAGTGGCGTGTGATATTTTGTGGTGATATGGCAAAAGCTCATTGGCACTGCTCAGATTGATTACTTTGTTGGAAGCGATGCTACGACATTGTAGCTGATCTGAGAGGTCCAGTTTGGGCCGGCCAGCAGCATCACATTCAGCCATGTCGTATCTATCGTCGTTTCGTTAGTATGCGCATGAGCCGCTTCTAGTGGCCCGTTATACTTTCTGTTATTGGACATGAAGCTCATTGACGCTCCTAGGAATAATTACTTTGTTGGAAGCGATGCTACGACATTGTAGCTTATCTGAGAGGTCCAGTTTGGGCCTGCCAGCAGCATCACATTCAGCCACATCGTATCTATCGTCGTTAGTATGCACATGAGCCGCTTCTAGTTGCTTGTTATACTTTGTGGTGGTATACACTAAGTTCATTGACGCTGCTAGAATTGTTTACTTTGTTGGAAGCGATGCTACGACATTGTAGCTGATCTGAGAGGTCCAGTTTGGGCCGGCCAGCAGCATCACATTCAGCCATTTCGTATCTATCGTCGTTTCGTTAGTATGCGCATGAGCCGCTTCTAGTGGCCCGTTATACTTTCTGTTATTGGACATGAAGCTCATTGACGCTCCTAGGAATAATTACTTTGTTGGAAGCGATGCTACGACATTGTAGCTGATCTGAGAGGTCCAGTTTGGGCCGGCCAGCAGCATCACATTCAGCCATATCGTATCTATCATCGTACATATGCGCATGAGCCGCTTCTAGTGGCGTGTGATATTTTGTGGTGATATGGCAAAAGCTCATTGGTACTGCTCAGATTGATTACTTTGTTGGAAGCGATGCTACGACATTGTAGCTGATCTGAGAGGTCCAGTTTGGGCCGGCCAGCAGCATCACATTCAGCCATTTCGTATCTATCGTCGTTTCGTTAGTATGCGCATGAGCCGCTTCTAGTGGCCCGTTATACTTTCTGTTATTGGACATGAAGCTCATTGACGCTCCTAGGAATAATTACTTTGTTGGAAGCGATGCTACGACATTGTAGCTTATCTGAGAGGTCCAGTTTGGGCCTGCCAGCAGCATCACATTCAGCCACATCGTATCTATCGTCGTTAGTATGCACATGAGCCGCTTCTAGTTGCTTGTTATACTTTGTGGTGGTATACACTAAGTTCATTGACGCTGCTAGAATTGTTTACTTTGTTGGAAGCGATGCTACGACATTGTAGCTGATCTGAGAGGTCCAGTTTGGGCCGGCCAGCAGCATCACATTCAGCCATATCGTATCTATCGTCGTTTCGTTAGTATGCGCATGAGCCGCTTCTAGTGGCCCGTTATACTTTCTGTTATTGGACATGAAGCTCATTGACGCTCCTAGGAATAATTACTTTGTTGGAAGCGATGCTACGACATTGTAGCTTATCTGAGAGGTCCAGTTTGGGCCGGCCAGCAGCATCACATTCAGCCATGTCGTATCTATCATGGTACATATGAACATGAGCCGCTTCTAGTGGCCCGTGATATTTTGTGGTGATATGGCTAAAGCTCATTGACGCTGCTCAGATTGATTACTTTGTTGGAAGCGATGCTACGACATTGTAGCTGATCTGAGAGGTCCAGTTTGGGCCTGCCAGCAGCATCTCATTCAGCCATTTCGTATCTATTGTGGTCAGAATGGGCATGAGCCGCTTCTAGTTGCTTGTTATACTTTGTGGTGGTATACACTAAGTTCATTGACGCTCCTAGGAATAATTACTTTGTTGGAAGCGATGCTACGACATTGTAGCTTATCTGAGAGGTCCAGTTTGGGCCGGCCAGCAGCATCACATTCAGCCATGTCGTATCTATCATCGTACATATGCGCATGAGCCGCTTCTAGTGGCGTGTGATATTTTGTGGTGATATGGCAAAAGCTCATTGGTACTGCTCAGATTGATTACTTTGTTGGAAGCGATGCTACGACATTGTAGCTGATCTGAGAGGTCCAGTTTGGGCCGGCCAGCAGCATCACATTCAGCCATGTCGTATCTATCGTCGTTTCGTTAGTATGCGCATGAGCCGCTTCTAGTGGCCCGTTATACTTTCTGTTATTGGACATGAAGCTCATTGACGCTCCTAGGAATAATTACTTTGTTGGAAGCGATGCTACGACATTGTAGCTTATCTGAGAGGTCCAGTTTGGGCCGGCCAGCAGCATCACATTCAGCCATATCGTATCTATCATGGTACATATGAACATGAGCCGCTTCTAGTGGCCCGTGATATTTTGTGGTGATATGGCTAAAGCTCATTGACGCTGCTCAGATTGATTACTTTGTTGGAAGCGATGCTACGACATTGTAGCTGATCTGAGAGGTCCAGTTTGGGCCTGCCAGCAGCATCACATTCAGCCATTTCGTATCTATTGTGGTCAGAATGGGCATGAGCCGCTTCTAGTTGCTTGTTATACTTTGTGGTGGTATACACCAAGTTCATTGACGCTCCTAGGATTGATTACTTTGTTGGAAGCGATACTACGACATTTTTGCCGATCTGGGAGGTCCAGTTTGGGCCGGCCAGCAGCGTCACTTTCAGCCATGTCGTATCTATCATCGTACATATGCGCATGAGCCGCTTCTAGTGGCGTGTGATATTTTGTGGTGATATGGCAAAAGCTCATTGGCACTGCTCAGATTGATTACTTTGTTGGAAGCGATGCTACGACATTGTAGCTGATCTGAGAGGTCCAGTTTGGGCCGGCCAGCAGCATCACATTCAGCCATGTCGTATCTATCGTCGTTTCGTTAGTATGCGCATGAGCCGCTTCTAGTGGCCCGTTATACTTTCTGTTATTGGACATGAAGCTCATTGACGCTCCTAGGAATAATTACTTTGTTGGAAGCGATGCTACGACATTGTAGCTTATCTGAGAGGTCCAGTTTGGGCCTGCCAGCAGCATCACATTCAGCCACATCGTATCTATCGTCGTTAGTATGCACATGAGCCGCTTCTAGTTGCTTGTTATACTTTGTGGTGGTATACACTAAGTTCATTGACGCTGCTAGAATTGTTTACTTTGTTGGAAGCGATGCTACGACATTGTAGCTGATCTGAGAGGTCCAGTTTGGGCCGGCCAGCAGCATCACATTCAGCCATTTCGTATCTATCGTCGTTTCGTTAGTATGCGCATGAGCCGCTTCTAGTGGCCCGTTATACTTTCTGTTATTGGACATGAAGCTCATTGACGCTCCTAGGAATAATTACTTTGTTGGAAGCGATGCTACGACATTGTAGCTGATCTGAGAGGTCCAGTTTGGGCCGGCCAGCAGCATCACATTCAGCCATATCGTATCTATCATGGTACATATGAACATGAGCCGCTTCTAGTGGCCCGTGATATTTTGTGGTGATATGGCTAAAGCTCATTGACGCTGCTCAGATTGATTACTTTGTTGGAAGCGATGCTACGACATTGTAGCTGATCTGAGAGGTCCAGTTTGGGCCTGCCAGCAGCATCACATTCAGCCATTTCGTATCTATTGTGGTCAGAATGGGCATGAGCCGCTTCTAGTTGCTTGTTATACTTTGTGGTGGTATACACCAAGTTCATTGACGCTCCTAGGATTGATTACTTTGTTGGAAGCGATACTACGACATTTTTGCCGATCTGGGAGGTCCAGTTTGGGCCGGCCAGCAGCATCACTTTCAGCCATGTCGTATCTATCATCGTACATATGCGCATGAGCCGCTTCTAGTGGCGTGTGATATTTTGTGGTGATATGGCAAAAGCTCATTGGCACTGCTCAGATTGATTACTTTGTTGGAAGCGATGCTACGACATTGTAGCTGATCTGAGAGGTCCAGTTTGGGCCGGCCAGCAGCATCACATTCAGCCATGTCGTATCTATCGTCGTTTCGTTAGTATGCGCATGAGCCGCTTCTAGTGGCCCGTTATACTTTCTGTTATTGGACATGAAGCTCATTGACGCTCCTAGGAATAATTACTTTGTTGGAAGCGATGCTACGACATTGTAGCTTATCTGAGAGGTCCAGTTTGGGCCTGCCAGCAGCATCACATTCAGCCACATCGTATCTATCGTCGTTAGTATGCACATGAGCCGCTTCTAGTTGCTTGTTATACTTTGTGGTGGTATACTCTAAGTTCATTGACGCTGCTAGAATTGTTTACTTTGTTGGAAGCGATGCTACGACATTGTAGCTGATCTGAGAGGTCCAGTTTGGGCCGGCCAGCAGCATCACATTCAGCCATTTCGTATCTATCGTCGTTAGTATGCGCATGAGCCGCTTCTAGTGGCCCGTTATACTTTCTGTTATTGGACATGAAGCTCATTGACGCTCCTAGGAATAATTACTTTGTTGGAAGCGATGCTACGACATTGTAGCTGATCTGAGAGGTCCAGTTTGGGCCGGCCAGCAGCATCACATTCAGCCATATCGTATCTATCATGGTACATATGAACATGAGCCGCTTCTAGTGGCCCGTGATATTTTGTGGTGATATGGCTAAAGCTCATTGACGCTGCTCAGATTGATTACTTTGTTGGAAGCGATGCTACGACATTGTAGCTGATCTGAGAGGTCCAGTTTGGGCCTGCCAGCAGCATCACATTCAGCCATTTCGTATCTATTGTGGTCAGAATGGGCATGAGCCGCTTCTAGTTGCTTGTTATACTTTGTGGTGGTATACACCAAGTTCATTGACGCTCCTAGGATTGATTACTTTGTTGGAAGCGATACTACGACATTTTTGCCGATCTGGGAGGTCCAGTTTGGGCCGGCCAGCAGCATCACTTTCAGCCATGTCGTATCTATCATCGTACATATGCGCATGAGCCGCTTCTAGTGGCCTGTGATATTTTGTGGTGATATGGCAAAAGCTCATTGGCACTGCTCAGATTGATTACTTTGTTGGAAGCGATGCTACGACATTGTAGCTGATCTGAGAGGTCCAGTTTGGGCCGGCCAGCAGCATCACATTCAGCCATGTCGTATCTATCGTCGTTTCGTTAGTATGCGCATGAGCCGCTTCTAGTGGCCCGTTATACTTTCTGTTATTGGACATGAAGCTCATTGACGCTCCTAGGAATAATTACTTTGTTGGAAGCGATGCTACGACATTGTAGCTTATCTGAGAGGTCCAGTTTGGGCCGGCCAGCAGCATCACATTCAGCCATATCGTATCTATCATGGTACATATGAACATGAGCCGCTTCTAGTGGCCCGTGATATTTTGTGGTGATATGGCTAAAGCTCATTGACGCTGCTCAGATTGATTACTTTGTTGGAAGCGATGCTACGACATTGTAGCTGATCTGAGAGGTCCAGTTTGGGCCTGCCAGCAGCATCACATTCAGCCATTTCGTATCTATTGTGGTCAGAATGGGCATGAGCCGCTTCTAGTTGCTTGTTATACTTTGTGGTGGTATACACCAAGTTCATTGACGCTCCTAGGATTGATTACTTTGTTGGAAGCGATACTACGACATTTTTGCCGATCTGGGAGGTCCAGTTTGGGCCGGCCAGCAGCATCACTTTCAGCCATGTCGTATCTATCATCGTACATATGCGCATGAGCCGCTTCTAGTGGCGTGTGATATTTTGTGGTGATGTGGCAAAAGCTCATTGGCACTGCTCAGATTGATTACTTTGTTGGAAGCGATGCTACGACATTGTAGCTGATCTGAGAGGTCCAGTTTGGGCCGGCCAGCAGCATCACATTCAGCCATGTCGTATCTATCGTCGTTTCGTTAGTATGCGCATGAGCCGCTTCTAGTGGCCCGTTATACTTTCTGTTATTGGACATGAAGCTCATTGACGCTCCTAGGAATAATTACTTTGTTGGAAGCGATGCTACGACATTGTAGCTTATCTGAGAGGTCCAGTTTGGGCCGGCCAGCAGCATCACATTCAGCCATATCGTATCTATCATGGTACATATGAACATGAGCCGCTTCTAGTGGCCCGTGATATTTTGTGGTGATATGGCTAAAGCTCATTGACGCTGCTCAGATTGATTACTTTGTTGGAAGCGATGCTACGACATTGTAGCTGATCTGAGAGGTCCAGTTTGGGCCTGCCAGCAGCATCACATTCAGCCATTTCGTATCTATTGTGGTCAGAATGGGCATGAGCCGCTTCTAGTTGCTTGTTATACTTTGTGGTGGTATACACCAAGTTCATTGACGCTCCTAGGATTGATTACTTTGTTGGAAGCGATACTACGACATTTTTGCCGATCTGGGAGGTCCAGTTTGGGCCGGCCAGCAGCATCACTTTCAGCCATGTCGTATCTATCATCGTACATATGCGCATGAGCCGCTTCTAGTGGCCTGTGATTTTTTGTGGTGATATGGCTAAAGCTCATTGGCACTGCTCAGATTGATTACTTTGTTGGAAGCGATGCTACGACATTGTAGCTGATCTGAGAGGTCCAGTTTGGGCCGGCCAGCAGCATCACATTCAGCCATGTCGTATCTATCGTCGTTTCGTTAGTATGCGCATGAGCCGCTTCTAGTGGCCCGTTATACTTTCTGTTATTGGACATGAAGCTCATTGACGCTCCTAGGAATAATTACTTTGTTGGAAGCGATGCTACGACATTGTAGCTTATCTGAGAGGTCCAGTTTGGGCCGGCCAGCAGCATCACATTCAGCCATATCGTATCTATCATGGTACATATGAACATGAGCCGCTTCTAGTGGCCCGTGATATTTTGTGGTGATATGGCTAAAGCTCATTGACGCTGCTCAGATTGATTACTTTGTTGGAAGCGATGCTACGACATTGTAGCTGATCTGAGAGGTCCAGTTTGGGCCTGCCAGCAGCATCACATTCAGCCATTTCGTATCTATTGTGGTCAGAATGGGCATGAGCCGCTTCTAGTTGCTTGTTATACTTTGTGGTGGTATACACCAAGTTCATTGACGCTCCTAGGATTGATTACTTTGTTGGAAGCGATGCTACGACATTGTAGCTGATCTGAGAGGTCCAGTTTGGGCCGGCCAGCAGCATCACATTCAGCCATGTCGTATCTATCGTCGTTTCGTTAGTATGCGCATGAGCCGCTTCTAGTGGCCCGTTATACTTTCTGTTATTGGACATGAAGCTCATTGACGCTCCTAGGAATAATTACTTTGTTGGAAGCGATGCTACGACATTGTAGCTTATCTGAGAGGTCCAGTTTGGGCCGGCCAGCAGCATCACATTCAGCCATTTCGTATCTATCATCGTACATATGCGCATGAGCCGCTTCTAGTGGCCCGTGATATTTTGTAGTGATATGGCAAAAGCTCATTGACGCTGCTCAGATTGATTACTTTGTTATGCTGCTCAGATTGATTACTTTGTTGGAAGCGATGTTACGACATTGTAGCTGATCTGAGAGGTCCAGTTTGGGCCGGCCAGCAGCATCACATTCAGCCATATCGTATCTATCATCGTACATATGAGCATGAGCAGCATCGTTTTGCCCATTATACCTGGTGGTGTCAGGCACATAGCTCATCGTCGCTGCTCAAATTTTTCCGTGGGTAGGAGCGATGCTACGACATTGTAGCTGATCTAATAGGTCAAATTGGGCTTGCCCAAAGCATCATTTTCAGCCTTATCGCGTCCAACTCCGTCAATATTCTCTTGAGCTGCATGTAGAGGTCTATTTTACGTTGCGTGAATGGCTAGGAAGTTCAGTTGCACTTCCTAAATTGTTTGCGCTTGTAGAATCGATGTTGCAACCTTGTAGATGACCTGATGAGGTCCATTTGCTTGAAGTGGTTGTGACAAATTCGATCACCACTTCGTGTCACTTTTATTTTCGAGCACCTTCAAGTGGCAAAACACGCTTGGTTATGATTTACGATAACATAGAAATGCGCTGTCTCTACTCTGGCAAATCATATTTCTAGCTTGTAGAAGCAATATTACAATCCATTGGTATTGTGATTTCTTCAGGATCAAATTGGACCTTATCTACGAATCTTCATTTGTTTTTCATGTCAATACTGCGTTAGAACTTAAATAATTTGGTCTGGATGGCGTAATGGCCCGCGTTGCACCGAACGCCGATACTGAAGACATTAACATGGTCAAGTGTAGCTTTGTGGTACATCTATTTTGAACTAAATCATGGCTTAGATTGTGTTGTGCTCTTTGTCATCATTTACTCAGCTACTTTGTTAGATAAAATCATCCTCCGTCTAGATAAACTTCTTGTTTCAAGCATTATGAGAATTTCTGTTACATATATCTACTCATAATGATATGTTGATTAGCAGAAGTCATTGTTTAGAATTTGTACATCATATCTACTTCTATCTTAGTTTCTTTTGATTCATTTTTCAAGTGCTTTGCATATTTCCGACACTCTCTTTTCCTATGCAGAGCCAACTGGAGGGACATAACTTCCATTGCTAATGTTGTGGTTCCTGAAAGCATCAGTCAACCAAATACGTCCTTGGTGGAATGCAGTCAAAGAAAGAATTCCCTTGGCAATACCCAATCCTTGACCACGGAATACTCCACGCAATCCAAATTGTTTGGAATCTGTCACCATTTCCTTGCATGCCTCGATAACGCCAATCGATTTACCATCAATTTTGGAGGTTTGCATAATAACTTCTAAACGTGAGAGGGGGTTAGTAACAGCAACATAGATAGGAGTTACAGCTGCACTGGCAAGCAATCCTGAGAGGAATGTTCCTATACCATAGTGAGACAACTCATTCTTGATATATTTCTGAAGTTTTGGCTGTCCAGCCAATCCCAATAGCGCCGAAGCCAACGAGTGCCCCATAAGTGGAACGGTACCACGGAAGAGAGGCTGAAAGTTTTGCTTCGCACTCTCCCTCAAAATGTCCGCAATGGGCTTCTCTGCTCCCGTAGTCTTAAAGTATGCACGCTGCTGCTTCTCAATCATACGGATAGGGTTGATGAATGGAGCAGAGAGGACAGAAGCGCCGAATGCAGCAGTGGCGGAGATGGTACCGTCCTCTCCCATGAAAAATGACAATCCAAGCAAAATTCCAAACTTGGGCACACGCTTGAATCCTACACCGATGATACGAGGTATAAGACCAGACATGCAGGCTGCAGCTGGGTTGGCTTTGAACACAGCGGTTGCCTCTGCGGTGGCTACCTTCGGGTCGACGGGCTTACCAGCTGCGTCCTTCGCATATTGCTGCACAAGCTGACGGTAAGCTGTAACTGGGTTGTCTAGAACTGTCTGAAAGGCTGATCCACCGAGGTAGGCCGTCATTGTCTGAAACTGAGACAGCCCATTCTTTGGGGAGACTTCAAAGTAGTCACTGTAGGTTTGGATTAAGCTCATGGTTGAATATTACTATAACTTTTCCTAGTAAAAGTATGCTTTGGCATTGGTGGCTTTATTTCATGGTGATGAACAAAGTGCGTGGAGAGAGGCGGAGAGGCTCGGTGGCGCCACCCGCCGAACACGTCTTTCGAAACGTTACAGTTGTTGTCATTCCTAACTACTACTGATATTAAAGGATCAATCTCGGCTTTAAATAACAGTACGATGGTGTCAAGATATTTGTCGAGTCTTGTGAAAGATAAGACACACATCTCAATTCTTCTTACATACTTCATTCCTGCATGCCGGCCGGCCCTGCACCAACCCGAGACTTGTGTGCGGACGCGGACTATACAGGGTTTACTCCAAACACAGGGTATACTGCACATTACAACTAAATTACTACTGATTGTACATCCTGTTTAGTAAACACACCTTGTTTATTAACCTTCCGTTCACACAAATGTCGGGTTGGTGCTCTGGCCTCAAAACAATCTCATATCTTATCACACGCATTTTATGATGTACTCATCCTTTCATAGAAATGACTTCTTTGATTATTCTCACATCATCCTTCACTTTAGACACATAGATTGTCTTTTCCGAAAGCTTCTCATTATAACTGTCTTGCAACTTGCCAAATTCAGCTGCATAAAATGCCTTCGTATCCTTCTCTTTCTGCTCCACTTCTTGAATCTTTGCCTCCAATTCCTGATAATTCATTGCTATATACGATTCTAGTTCAACTCGTTCCTCGGCTGCACATGCATCCAAATTTCCAGCATTGCACTCTGGTACCAAAGCCTGTGACGCAAATTGCTTCAACTCGGCAACTGTTTTATCTCCTCGGTATTCTTCTAGGTAGACTCCACCAAAATTGGCATCTCCGTAAAGAATTGTGGGTAGGCCCATTATTTTGAATCTACCGCACAATGCTTTGCCTGTGGGAGAATTTGTACAATCGATAGTGCCGATTAGAATGTCTCCATTTTGGTTGTTTTCTGGTTGTTGGTAGTGATCTGCTAATTCATTCCATGCATTTGCCATTTCTCTGCAGTGTGGACAATGTCTGCATCATATAGAAGAGGTGGTCAATTTTGAAAGAGAATGTCAATGGTCAATGTTTTGTGAGTAATATTGTTACATACATCAAGTTTAACTGCAATCACGGTTGAAGATACGAACACATCTTGTGCACAATCTTCATCTTTTGATATGGGCCCTTTTACACATCACATGACATGAACAACTACAAGCAAGCGCAAGCTACTTACGGAGAATAAAACTTGATAAACACAAGCTTTCCTTTGGTCAACTCATCAAAATTATCCGACGTTAGCGACACAGCTCGTTCGGCTCCCCGCACCTTGTCGATGCTGATTGGATCGCGGCCCGGAGGCTCATTTGAGAACGCTAGAGCACCGTGTAGTAGAATGGCAGCGAATAGGAGGAATAGGAGTGGAGGGAAGAGGTTAGAGACAGTTTTGCGCGTCATTCTCGAGGTCAATACGATATCATTTCGTTTTAGGATAGGACCGTTAGTTTTCATTGCTTTGGCTTTGCTCTCGCCCAACAAGATCAAGAAAAAGCAACAAGCTTTCAGCAGTCACGATGGTTCACATCTCGCCTGTTTTAGTCTCAACGTCTCTCGTCTCCTATTCTTTTTTGTAATAATAGTGTTGTAAAAGTGTTAAAAATATAAAAGACTCTAAGTCTTTATAAACCATCGTGGGGCGCAGCATCCGGTGGCTGAAAGATCTTCAAAATGGTGCGGTGGAGGATGACATAAATTAAGTACTCAGTATGGCCGCTTCTATGCTAAAGTCTAGCTCCCTATAACCACCCAACAATCATCATGACGTCCATCACCACCATTGTCGACATCCAGGATACCAATCCACAATCCGAAAATTTTGATACAGTTCGCTCCATCGATGTAGACCAAGAGGGTTTCATAGAGTCGAATCGCGCACCAGACTATGAGAACAGTGCTGACCAGCCACCAACTAATGATAATGATATGGACCATGTAGAACTGTCGCCCCTAGTCAATACGAGCTGTGATGTCTCGGCTGATCACGGTATACCAAGTGGAGCGCTAATAGAGGCTATGCATCCAGAACAACAATCACAGCTGATGCAAGATGTAAATTTATATGAGGAGGATCAAAACAACAACAACAACACAACAACAGTAATAGCTCCACCAACAACATCATCCGCCAATCCATTCTCTCCGCCTCCCGCAGTTGCTAGATTGTCAAGACGGACGACCAGTCAAAACAGCAGTGGACCCGTGTATAACAACAACGCGGATGATCATTATGACGACAATAATACGACAAATGATACTAATATTCTTGGTACCACAAAACGAACTTGCTTGCGAAGAAAGGCATCCAAAGAAGTTGGACGAACTAACAATACATCCACCACTCTCTACAATGAGTTACCAACCTCTGACAATGCTTCACCATCATCCTGCACATCCACATCTACCAACTCCGAACGAGTATCCGGAGGTCCCGCCGCAGCAATGGGGTGCACCAAAATACGACGCCTCTGCCGTGAATCCTCCACCCACCTCCTCCGCACAACCGTTTCCGTCATGAACTTCTTGGCACGCATCCTCCTCTACGGAAGTGTCGTTGCCATGATTATCGGTGTGGTATGGTACAGTCGTGAACTCAAATTGAATGGGACTGATCCTCATTTAATTGCGTGGTTTTCCGCCGGGGCATTCGTACTGCTGGGCTTCCCTATTAGCATGTGTGGGATATTTATGCACCTTACCAATTATTATCAACCGAATGTGCAATGTTATGTTGTCCGGATATTGTGGATGGTACCGATTTATTCGATACAGAGTTGGTTGTGCCTACGGTATATTGAGGGGGCGATTTACATTGAAACGCTGAGGGATTTTTATGAGAGTTATGTGTTGTATAGTTTCTTTCAATTTTTGGTGGAGGTGTTGCAGGGGGAAGAGCAGTTGACGTTGATGTTGAAGGATAAAAGTCCGACGAGGGGGGTGCATATGTGGGGATTGCAGTGGTGTGTGAAGCCCTGGTCGATGGGACAGCCGGTTAGTCGGAGGGTGTCGTTTACGCCGGATAGAAGGCATGCTGCTGCGGCTGCTGCTGCTGCCGTTGGTGCAACTGGTGCATCGGCATTATCGAATGGAGAAACAAATATTACTCGACCAATCAAACGTGTGGAATGGACTTCGCCCTTCTTCATCAAGTGCAAGTTTGGAGTCTTGCAATATGTACTTTTGAAGTTTGTCTCGGCAATTTTTGTCATGGGGTTACATTATTATGGATTATACAAGGAGGGTGACTTCACTCCAAAGGGAGGGTATTTGTATATTTGCATTCTCACAAACTTGAGCCAATGCTGGGCACTGTACTGTTTGATTTTCTTTTACTATGCATTAAAGAATGAGCTTGGTCCCATTCGACCGGTGGGAAAATTTCTCAGTGTCAAGGCGCTAGTCTTCTTCACGTGGTGGCAGAGTTTGGGCATAGCCATCTTGGCAATGATGGGATTGATTCCACACTACACAGCCTTCAACACGGGGAAAGAGTGGACGTCCGAGGCTGTTGCAAAGGGGATGCAAGATTGGCTCATTTGCATTGAAATGTTCGTTGCGGCAATAGTGCATACATTTGTCTTTCCTCACACTGACTACCTGGAGCCACTCAATCTGGTCAATCGAGGGGGCAGAAATCATTTGGCAGGGGCAGTGAGAAGAGTCGGAAGAAGAGGCCGATTTAATCGCCGAGGTGATGATAGAAGTGCATGTAGCAAAAACAGTGGAGGGGCGGAACCATTCGAGACTTTGGACGTTGAGACTGGGGTTGTGAGGGTCTCTTCACAAGACAACGTTGCGTTCAGCACCGTATACGAATCAGACACAGAGAGTGCAATGAGTGGAGACGTCCCACGGCATCAACGGCAGGGATTCGTCAGGGCCTTAATAGATAGCACATTACCTCGTGATGTATTGGATGAATCAGGTCGGATATTCAAGGGCGAATTTAACGTGGAGAAGAAATCTTTGCTGCATCATGCAGTAACTTCTGACGAATATGATCTATTTGCCAAGTCATCGAATCGACGGGGTGCAAAATCTCGCAAAGCAAGAAGCAATGAAACAAGTGAAGAAGTGCCCAATTCTATATCAATGTAATGCTGATGGACAATTCTATTAGACTATTGATTTGGCTATGTAGCAATTCTTGTTTTGTCAATTATTAAAATTTGTATTTGCTCTGTAATATCCAACCATCTTTTCAACTTCCCAATCGATGTTGTCATTCATCCATTTAATATAGTTGGCATCGAGTTGTTTCGGTATCAGTTCTCGTGGCGGTGATGGTTTACATTGCGCATGTACTCCGGTCACATTCTCAATTGCATCTATTAGACTAGCTGTCCCTCTTGAAACAACATACTCATAATGCACTGGAAACAGTGATGTCACTGCAGGGTAATTGCGAATACTGAGAAAGTTCTTGATCTTATCTCGCCGTAGATCGACTATGCTGCCATATTCATTGCCAGAGCCATCGTGATTGAGCTCGTACATCAATCCTCTATTGGTATAGCTATGAGTACCGTTGTTCCAATCATTTCTATCCTCTCTTGTGCATGGTACCACCTCATTGAAATTGAATCTATGTACACAAGTGGCATTTGTTGTTGCATTGGAATCAATTAGTTCTCTGTCATTTTCTCCTCTATCTATTCCCCATGGAGTTGTAACAAATCTTTCCCAACTCAAATTATGATGATCTAAAGCATGATAGGGCTTCCTTTGCATCGCGTTGACCCACTGGTAGGGGTCACGAAACATGGCAACAACTATTGCAGAATTGGGTGGATAATAATGCCTCGAATCTGAACTGTCTTCCTCATATTGGAACCAGTGCTTATAACGTGTATATCGATTAAGAACAGTAACTTGACTGCCAAAACAATCTTCTAGGTGTCGAGTAATCCACTTTGTACCACAATGTCTCTCGCCAATGAGATTGATTGTCAAAATGTTGTTTTGTGTTTCATTATTGGCTGGATTCTTGTCAGCTGCCGCCACCAATCGGCTTGCAAACGTGCTGGTTTGATAGGCGATTATTATATGCTTGAAGGCAGCGATGGAAAGAATGAGCGCCACCCAAAACAGCATATGCACCCGGCTATGCTTCATGATGAAGGAGACACAACTCTAGACAGGCAATGGCATGGCCTTGGCTCGCTTACAGGTCCATCTTGCACTATTGGAGAGGGTCAAATTTTTCAGAGGATGTTAGTACTGATTCCTACATACGCAGATATCAGTTTTGGCGCGAACGATCACCTGACCAAAGACCAAAGATCACGTACTTGAGACCGAGATGCGAGATGATGGTACATGTAGGTCATGTCCATCAGTAGAAGTAGTATTGCAGATTCGCCATGCCGGCCTCACCAACGACATTTCCCTCAGAAATTACCTTAAAATCTTAAAAGAATGGAGGAGCGTTACACAGTCCTACTTTCATTCCAAGAAGGACGGAGGCTGGGGCTGGTTTTGGTAGATGCCTCCTCCCATAATGACAATGCTCAAATAATGCCCTCTTCAATAAATGGGGCTGTGAGATCTGTAACATCGGTAATATCAGCTGCAGCGACAACAGTAGTCGCAGCGGCTCAAGGAGGTGTAGCGTCACCCAACCGTAATCTACGTCCCAATAAACGGAGGAGGGAAATGCAAATTTGTTTCTCGCCGAAATCCATCATTTTCAAGTTTGCAGCAAAGTTAATTGAAGCTGCCAAAGCGCATGATATCGATGAAAGTGACTTTCACAAAATGATGGAGTGGGCAAGAACAACGTCATCCTTTCATGTCGATCAATCCAACGGCACTGTCTGGTCGTATGACAGCTTTAATGAGCAATCACTTTTATTTTCATTGACGGGTACATTTCAAGCTTTGGATGAGGTAGAAAAGATACAATACAAAAAGAAGATAGGCTTGGAAAAGAAGCCAAACAATCTACCAAACAAAGTACAGCCAAGAGGTGGAAGAAGAAGTCGGCCATATTATCGAAGCAATCACTACAAAACTTTCTTCTGCTCCAACGCCAACGAAGTAAGGGACGTTGTTGACATACTCAGTAACCCAGAGCATTTCCCTATCTACTTAACTTTGAAGCGTAGGCCTGAAATACAACGTATTGATCTTGTAAATGTCGCAGATCCTACACTGGAACCTCCACGCAAGCGTCAAAGAACGAACAATGACACTCAACAACAGCAGCAGCAGCAGCAGCAATCTAATGATGGAGTGATTTGTCTCCTTGATAGCTCCGATGAAGAAGAAGACGAAGTTGAAGAAGACAACAATGTGTCCGAAACCACCAACGCAAACAGTAATGAAAAGAATGACAAAATAATTGATGAGTCATTTTCAATAATGTCAATAGAACCACAACAAACCACAGTTCCAAAAGATCCGCCTCCACTTTCGTTTGAAGAGGATGACTTTGTGCTGACCCCCTATGGAGCTGGAAAAATCTTGACTTCGCGCATTGAACGAAGGGCTTCAGTAGTTGCAAAAAACAACGATGCAACAATATTCAAACCGATCCGTATTTACAGCATTGATCTTCATTTTGGGACATGTCACCTTCCAGCGAGTCAGATTCAGTCTCTGACTGGTACATCTTATGATAAGACCATATTTACATATCAAAAAGTGCCCATCAACGAACACGATTTGCTTCGTCTTCGGCCAATGACGTATTTGAATGATTCTATTATCAATTTCTATTTGAAGTTTGTGAAATGCCAAGTGGAAGCTGCTGAAGTTAAAATAGATGAGGCAGCGAAACCGGACGGAGAAGATGGGTTTGATGGAGAAGGTATTCATATTTTTGTGAGTCATTCATTGTATATTATGTACGTAACCATGTTATCGCCTCAACAAATACTCACATCACGTCGTTCTTCCAGCCATCATACTGCTATACCAGAATACAGAGTAGCTTGAATGGTAATCGAAATAGCAAGGCAAATCGTGATCGCATCTGGAAAGATCTCAAATCTTGGACCAAAAATGTGGATATTTTCAAGAAGCGTCTTCTTGTCTTTCCAATTAATGATGCATTGCATTGGACAGTTTGCATAGTTTGTCATCCTGGTCGGCTGATCCGTCGTTACTCCAAGGAAGTGATGGAAAAGAAGGCGAACCTAGACTTGAAACAGAACCAAGCAGCCGAAGAGAGGAAGAAAAGGCATTGGGCAAAGGTAGACTCGAATAGTCCTCTGGCCAATCAAACTGGTGTAGCGCCTCTTTCGTTGAAACCAATACTCAATTATGATGCTTGCCCCGCTCAACCCATATCATACCATGATCTTGTAGCTAATTGTGTTGAGCCGCAAACAAGACCTTTTGTTGATCAAAAAGTGTTAGCCGCAGAACAATCTACCACGACAACTGATACACCAGCAGCTGAAGCCAAAAAAGACGATGAAAACCAATGGCAATGCGACTATTGCTGCAAGAAATATGAAACATTTGACCTAGCTCTTGAACACGAAAGCATTTGCGATGAAAACATAGACTGGTGCATGATTCATTTCGATTCAGGAAAACATTTCAAATTGCACAAATCAACGGAGATATTGGGAAACATTCGGAAGTATCTGAACGCCGCAGCAGCTGAGTACGAGTCAACTCACCCTGGTGTGTTATTTACAACGAAGAATATGCCTGGATTCTCAGCTGCCGTACCGCAGCAGGATAATGCTAAAGATTGTGGCGTATACATGCTTGAAATGGCAGAAAGAATGATGAGAAATACACCTCAAATTGACAGTGTCTTTGTCAAGAAGAAAGGTGCGAGCAAAAACAATTTCTTCGGGAGCAATTCATTCAGCAAAGATGTCATTGTACAGAAGAGAGATGACATCCACCAACTAATTCGAAGGTTGTGTAGAGGAGTGACTATTATATCGTGAGGAGAGCGATATTGTTGTATGACTCAAGCTATGGATATGCATCTCATAGGAGTCGAAACATTCTATTTGATGAGAGGACACCAGTACTCTCCAAAGCTCTCAATTTAAGCACACAGGGCTAACAGGATAAACAGTGGAAGGATAAAGACACATATACATTTCTTCTACTCATTAGTCTAAATCATTCATATCATCACTATCATCTGCGGTTGCCTCCTCTGCGGTTTGAGTTTCTGTTAGAGCAGGCGCTGCTGCAGGTATGCCTTCTTGCGAGGCTTCCTTCACCATGTCTACTTTCTCGTCCCATGGACAAGACTCGTTCGTAGCCGAAGTTTCTGCTTGTGTTGGCGGCGGCATTGGCATTGGCACTGGTGTAATGGGAACTCCTGTATCGACACTATCCGCAGGCGGTGATGCTTCATCCGTTGTTTCGTTGCCATCCTCATTTGCACCGTCTCCACTTTCGTCTGACATGGCTTTATCAATATCTCTAGCACAACATATCGCGCAAAAGAAGCAGCATACAGTGATTCCTGCGACGAGGAAGATGGGAAACAAAATCCAAAATGCACTATACGAACTTCCATCATCAGGAACAATCTCATCTTCATCTTCATCCGAGTATGCTTGGTTCAGTTTTACCACGAACAAGACAGCCATGATGGTCTGGAAAATGATGCCACAGAAAGATGCGATTGCTTTTGATTGCGCCTCTGTTGCCTTATTCTCCGCCTCCTGTTCCGCCTGCTGGTAATAATTGAATGTATCTTCGTCCATCTCAAAGTAATCTTCATAATCATTCTCATCTTCTTCGTTGACGACTGGGTCCTCGCTCTTCTTCTCAATTGGGGTCTTGCCTTCTTTTCTAGCATTCACCAAAGCTGTAACAAACTCACTCTTCTCCACAAAAGTTGCGGTTGATATTCCGTAAGATTCCAACTCCTCGCGGATTGCTTTCACTCCCATTGCACTAACTTCAGCTTCTATCGTTTCGGTTGCAGGTTCCGCAGTTGCTGTAGCTGTAGTATCGACTTCTGCTTTACCTGAACCAACATTATCTGCAATGACTTCACCACCAGTCTTTGTAGGTGTATCATCGACAGCCTCTTCCTCTTTATGTTCATTATTATTATCCTCCTTTACTTCACCCTCTTTTGCTTCTTTCGCCTCCTTTTGTTTCTCAAAATGCTCTGCCATTTCCTCCTGCACCTCTATATGTGCGAGATTTGCAGTGCAGCAAAATCCATAACAACCTCCACAGCATTCAAAGAACAGATGCAATCCAGAGTGGCAAAAATGTAAGTCCCCAATTCCAATCCTTTCCCATGTCGAGCTGTACAATCACAAGTAGAAGAAGAGGGATTTCCGGAACAAGGATGCGCATCAATGTTTTGGAAGCACCTTCGTATCTCGCCATTGCTTCTTGGTATTCTGGACTACGTTCAATTCTCTGTAGCTCATCTTCCATATCAGTTTCTTCATTATTGGTCTCTCCAGGTGCTGACGCTTTCGGAGGCACATGCACTATTATATATTTCTCATTGATGTCATCCTTCTCTTCCGTACTAAGGTCGTTGTAAGTGCGATGCAGTTGTGCTTCAACATCATTTCCTTCCTCATCTTGCGCTGTCTCATTGATAACATACTTTTCAATATATTCGATTGTAACCATTTTCTCCATATCAGCATTGGCCTTGGCCTTTTGTTTGCTGGCCCCAACCGCTCGAAGTAACATCCAAACGAAAAACGGTATAAATACCAGCGAATACTTCCACGACAGCACACTATCAAACTTCATTGTCAGAAAGAGTACACCAACCACAAACGCAATCCATTGCAATAGAGGAAACACCGCTTTACCAATGATCAACAACACCCCATAGAATACAGCATACAACCAAAACGGAACACAAAGAGCTATCCAACTAGCATCCTCCAACAATCCACCATTCTTTGCCAACATCTGATCGACCTTGGCACAAAGCAATATCGGCTGCAACAACACCAACCCAAAGAACAGCAACACCAACGTAATCAACTTGGTCCTATCCAACAAGGAACTCTTGGCCAAATTCCCCAACAAAACATGAGGATCCCATGCATGACTGGGATTCTGCACAAAGTCGAGTCCCTTGTGTCCCAGCGCATCGTACAATTGACGTTTCTTGGGATCACTTAGTGTGTCGTATGCCGCCTTCATTTGTTGGAATCGGGCACGTGCCTCATCCTCCGTAATGATTTGTCCTTCGTATTTCATACCCCGTTGACGGAGTTTGTCTGGATGGAGTTGCAGTGATTTTTTTCGGTAGGCTTTTTTAATGTCATCGGGCTTGGCTGTTTTGGTCACGTCGAGGAGGGCGTAGTAGTCTTCGACTTCTTCGGAATTGGGATCGTCTGGTGAGAGGAAGGCACTGAATACCCAGCCGAGGAATTTGAGTTGATATGTTTTCATCGTGTATCGTTGGTTGTTTTTTGGTGTAATTAACGGATCTATGTCAATTACTTATTGCATGGACGAGTTCACTGGTCTTTGTCTTGCTCTACAATACCCGAACACAAAATTGCGAGAGTTTAGTTGTAATGGTGTGTGCACCTCCCAATCGTTAGTTCTACCGTCTTCAAGAACTATCTCTCTGTACTTATCGACGCTTTTTGTGAATTGGTTGGTTGACATGGCACGGTTGACATGAATGATGAAATTTTGAATTTTGTTGGTGTGATGAGAACTCGGATGCCGAATCGGGCAAGGGTAAATAAGGAATCGGATACAAAGGCCCGAAATCCGTTTTCTGTTCGCCAAATTTAGCGATTCTGTTTCTGTAACTTAGTGCACATAAGGGCACATATGTGTCAATAACTGTATGATCCGAGTCGCCTTGGATGATAGATGCGGATGGGCTTTGAGTGGAGAAAAGTGCAGAGAAAGTGAGTGTTACGCAAGCACGTGGAGAGGCGAAAAATGACGAAGCAAGCAAGGGTAAATAAGCAGGGTTGGCGTCGTTTTGTGAAATTTCAAAATCAATTTACCATCTCGTCCGTTAACCGGTATTCGAATTTAGCGATTCTTTACAAGTTCCGATGTATCGCTCGTACGAATAAAAGTGTGCAGGAAACGGCATCAAATGTTGCCTAAGTAAAAGTGCCGTTACGACTTTGAGATCCCTATAATTGAGTCTCGCTCCTATTCATTGAGTCTCGGTTGCCCTGCCCGATTTCCGTCATTGAAAGCTCAAATTGAACACTCTCTGCCGGCAACCAGGTCAGCGTTGCCGCCGCTGAAATAGACCTAGTTAATAGCCGTAATATGGGCCGATCGGTGGCTGATTGTTACTGTGGATTATTATGTTTATGTTATCGTGCTTGGATCCGCTGGAAACGCTCCTTGGGACGTTCAATAAGCATTGTTCAGTGGGCGGCGCTCGCCGGACGTCACCGCCTAATATTGCCTCCATGCTGCCTTCTCTCAGGGGATTTGGCAGTGGCAAGAGCTTCAACACCAACTTAGTAATCCATAGTAACCGTCAGCCACCAATCATCCCATAATACGGCTATTAACTTGGTCTAATTAAACGGCGGCAACGGTGACCATGGTTGCCGTGCCTGCCTGGAGCGGCGTGGTTAGTGCTGATCACCCTGTTCGGACCGGTACTGACTTTCGCATTCCAGTTTGCAGACGAGACGGTAACGGTACTCAGCATTTTTTAATAGGTAAAATTTTGGCGGGAACTGTCGTCGCCAACCCTGCTTATTTACCCTTGGAAGCAAGTGCAAAAAGAACGCTTTTTGTTCGTGCCCATCAACGCACGACCGCTGTCGAATCTGTTGAATGATAACAGAGGCGAACGACACAGCACACTGCTACTTCTTAGGAGTAACAATACACTACCACGCAACAAACATGGGAGCAGTACACGGTTGCTACCTCAAATATGTCGGCCTATCCGCCATCTCCTACGCAGGCTACCAACTCGTCGTGGGCAACATCGGACCAATGGAAAGCCTCAGTGTTGGCGACGCCCGAATTCTGGCCACAAGTTCGGGCGCTGGCGGCGGAGGAGGGGGCAGAGGTTCCGATCTACTCCCTCTCTTACGACTCGGGACTGCTTCCTTCTTGGGCTATTCTACACTATTGAATGGGACAATCGCCATCTTGTTCAAAATGAAGAGGGGTATGGCCATGCTGGGAAAGAATTTGGATGAGGGATCCATTCCGTTATGGAGCTATGTACTATTCTCTCCGTTTCATATACCAACCTACGCTTATACCTATGTCCACACGTTAATGGGAAAGATGAAGGTGCAAGATGGCTCATCAAAAAAGAAAAAGAAGGCTCCAGTACCAGTTGCATCGGAGGTGCAGCCAGGTCTGTGGGTGGGTGGCTGCTTTGCTCATCGACTGAATAAACAATGGGCTGGAATTATCGATTTGACAGTAGAGTTCCCAGAACGATGCCGCAATCAAACCCAAAAGTACCTATGCGTCCCCACGTGGGATGGTGTGCCATGTTCTCCAGAACAGTTGGAAATGGCAGCCAACTTTGCTGTAGAGGCCAAGGAGAATTGGATGAAATTGAAAGAGCAGGGTGTTGTGGAAGGTGAACCTAACATTTTGATTCATTGTGCTCATGGGAGAGGACGATCTACTACTGTTATGTGTGCTGCCATGGTGAAGATGGGGATGTATGCCAATTTTGAGGAGGCGTTGGAGAAGGGCATTAAGCCTGGAAGACCTGTTTGCAAGTTGAATGCAATGATGAGGAAGAATTTGACAGAGTGGCAGAACATTTATGTGGAAGGAAAGAAGGCATTGTAAATGAATTTACTGTTTGGATGTGTTTTTATTCATTGTTTTTAGATCCAAATATGTGACAAGAAGTTTGATAGATTGCGACTTTGTAATACCAATACCATAAGTGTGATAGATGTTGATTGAAAAGTAATCATTCCATTATGTATTTAAATATTTGTCCACAAACTATTCTCATCCTGCTTCTCTCTCCAAGAGCAAGGCAAGTAATGTTAATGTTACTGATGAGCTAGAAGTAGATGGAGAGCACTATGCCTGCAGCTTTGCGCATGCCAATGCTCTTCCTCCTTCTGCCAGGAATTGTGAGAATGTATTTTGCAAGAGCATTTAGATCTAAATCTTTTTTGCCGGTACCCAAACAGAGGAATCGTCCAGCATCGATCCGTTGAAAAAATCATCACAATGACAGCCACGGCAATTTCAACGCTGCTTCCCGCACCTCACAACACTCACTCTCCTAATAAAATTAACACCATGGCAACCCACGCTGACGAACGTTTCATCCCACCCCGTCAAAAGCTTGACCAGCTTTCAGTAGTGAAGGATTATTCGGCTGTTCCTCGTTTGGAATACCGGTGAGTTTGTGAAATTATTAAATTCATATCTTGTGGGTTCTCCAAAAAATATCTTATATGATTCACTCACCTCCTTCTCCCTCTTTAATTAATATTTTGAAATGGATCTTGCTTTAATTCTTCCTATTAAATTGATAAATACAGTACCATTGCTGGCGTCAACGGTCCTTTGGTTATTCTCGACAATGTAAAGCTCCCCAAATACGCCGAAATTGTTAACCTCACCCTCGGGGACGGAACCACACGCTCCGGCCAAGTCCTCGAGGTTTCCGGCAGCCGTGCCGTCGTCCAGGTCTTCGAGGGTACCTCCGATATTGACAACCGTAAAACCCGCTGCGAATTCACCGGTGACGTCCTTAGAATGGGTGTTTCCGAAGAGATGCTTGGAAGATCATTCAACGGATCCGGAAAAGTCATTGACAACAGTCCCAAGGTTCTCCCCGAGGCATACCTTGATATTAACGGACAGCCCATCAACCCCTCCTCCCGTGATTACCCCAAGGCCATGATCCAAACTGGTATCTCGGCCATTGATGTCATGAACTCCATCGCCCGTGGACAAAAGATTCCCATTTTCTCCGCTGCCGGTCTCCCCCACAATGAGGTTGCTGCTCAAATTGCCCGTCAGGCCTCTTTGGTCAAGCTAAAGGACACATTAGATTCTCATGAGGAGAACTTCGCCATTGTCTTCGGTGCCATGGGAGTGAACATGGAAACTGCCCGTTTCTTCCGTAGTGATTTCGAGGAGAGTGGAGCTATGCAGAGGACTGCTCTCTTTTTGAACTTGGCCAATGATCCTACCATTGAACGTATTATTACCCCCCGTTTGGCATTGACTACTGCCGAATACTTGGCTTATGAGAGGGATTTGCATGTGTTGGTTATTTTGACAGATATGAGTTCTTATGCCGATGCCTTGCGTGAGGTTTCTGCTGCCCGTGAGGAAGTTCCTGGACGTCGTGGTTACCCCGGATATATGTACACCGATTTGTCCACCATTTATGAGAGGGCTGGACGTGTTGTTGGAAGGAATGGTTCCATTACTCAGTTGCCCATCTTGACGATGCCTAACGATGATATTACCCACCCTATTCCCGACTTGACTGGATACATTACTGAGGGACAGATCTACCTCGACCGTCAACTCCACACCAAGGGAGTCTTCCCACCCATCAACGTGTTGCCATCATTGTCTCGTCTAATGAAGTCTGCCATTGGTGAGGGTATGACACGTAACGATCACGGATCTGTTTCTAACCAGCTTTATGCTTCCTATGCTATGGGTAAGGATGTTATGGCCATGAAGGCCGTTGTTGGAGAAGAGGCTCTTTCCATGGAAGATCACTTGTATCTCTCCTTCCTCGAAAGGTTCGAGTCCAAGTTCGTTTCTCAGGGACCTTACCAGGCACGTTCTATCTTCGAGTCGTTGGATTTGGCTTGGTCGATCTTGCGCGCCTTCCCCAAGGAATTGTTGAAGAAGATCCCCAAGAAGACTTTGGATCAGTACTACGCAAGAAGATCCGCTGCTCAGGAGGGTATGAACAGGGCAGATGGATCGGCTTAAGTTTAATGCCTTTGATACTGCTTTCAATTTTGGGCGTGGGGGATTTCTTAGAACACATGTACAGGGGACTTGTAGGATCATCATTGCGCTCTGCTTTGTTTAGATTTCAAGGCTTGGGAAATGTGTTAGTTAGTTGATGTGTAATTCAATGGTAATAGACCAATATGATGAATGAAACTTTGATAGATAGAACTTGATTTTACTTTAACTTATTGTGTTACACCTCACTCTGCCGATGAAGAAGCGCTGCTTAGATTTAACCTCGGCTTTGATGACATGCACAACCTATTGAAGAGGAGACTTACCTAGAAGTGACTACAAAAAACAGACTGTGAGAAGAAAATAAGTAAATAGAGGTCAAGCGAAATTTATATTCTTTACTTTTGTTAGTTTTTCTGCTCGATAGCTGTTAGCCAAGTACTTTTGATGTGATGCTCGATCGAATCAATCAATCTATCCAATGTGATAAGCACCGTGGACTTCGTTGAATCTTCTCATACTGCACATTTGACGCTTTAAGAGTCAAATGTTAAACAGAATTATTACGCGAACCCAATGCGGTAGAGATCTGACTGCATTGAAACCAGCCAATATTGTTAGATGTTACTCAATTTTGCATTTATACGTATGGGAATGGTCCGTTGGTGAGGACGGATTGGGTGACAACACCAGAGAAGGCGAGCATAGCAAGACGGCAGTGGGTGATCTCCTTAAGCTTCATATCTTCAATGTATTCATCAGACTTTCCCTTGAGCATACCACCATCCCATCCGAAGTCTCCAGGAGCACGTCCAGATCCCTCAAGCATCTGAACAATAGCAATACCATCAATGACCTCAGCCAAACTGAACCAAAGGAGCAATTGGGCCATACCTCCTTGCTCAACGGCAGCGTCGTGAGCGGTGGCGGCAGTGACTCCCTCAAGTCCCTCAGGGATAGGAAGGACACGGAATCCCAAGTCAACAGAGACATATCCAAGCCATGCCATCATAGCAATACGTCCGTGCTTGAGCTCGGCTTCACGGAGGAAGTCAACAGGAGCGAAGTCCGAGAATCTGAAAGGGTCGAAGCCAACATTTCCGACGTATCCTTCGCAGTTTGGTGGAGCCTCAAGGAAAGGAAGAGCCTGAGACTTGGCACCGACTTGGGTGGCAACACGAGCTGTTTAAGATGAAAAGAAGATGATTCGTTAGTTGTGCACCAAAGAATAAAATTATGTAGTTTTCGATACGGATCTGGAATAGATTTGATAGAAGATCATTGCTATGACACAGACGTGGCTGACCCGTGCAAGTGCGCATTCTGATTGTTTTATGTCTCGCAACTTCATCTCGAAGGATATATTTCTTCATCGAGAAGCAGCCTAGATATGCACAAGATTCGACTGGAATGCTTTCATTTTCAATTCAATTTTTGTTGAGTGCACATTCCTGCTGAATCTCTCCCAATGAAGCGCCACCCTATCACCAGAATACGCCGCAATGATAAAGAACATTTGTAGAGTTATTGGATCGGCTCCACAAAACCACGAGATATACATCGAGTGCGTAGAACATGAGTTGCGTCTTTTCCATCTCAATATCTCAATTCCTGGCTGATTAAGTCCATAAAAGAATGAATAAGTACATTACACATAATAAACCTACCTCCAGAGTTGGTGGGAGCGAAAGCAGCGGCAGAGCCGGCAGCAGCAGCGAGTACGGCGAGCTTCATCATGGTGGTTATCTGCAGAAAAAGTGCGTGAAAATGTGGCTCCAGAGTACTACGCAAATGCATGGATACAGTGAGAAAACTTCAAGTCGTCACTCAAGGAAAGCGGCAACACAGAACACCTGCAAGCAGGTTCAATTCCCTCACCTCTAAATAAATTCAAGTTGAGGAAATCTTTTTCAAAAGTCAGGACAGACTCCATGACGTTAGTGCACGTTTTTCCAACACGAGACGTATTTTGCATATTAGATATCAACCATGATGAAGCTCGCTGTCCTCGCTGCCGCTGCCGGCTCTGCCGCCGCTTTCGCCCCTGCCTCCAACGGTAAGTTATTCATGCCGATGTTGACATTTTGATACGAACCTATTACGCTTGTAATCTCACTTTTTCATCTCGCAAACATCTATTTTCTTTGATCATCGTAGGCCGTGCGGCTACCAGCCTTGCAGCTGAAAAGTCCCAAGCCATTCCTTTCCTCCCCGCTCCCAAAAACTGCGAGGGATACGTTGGAAATGTTGGATTCGACCCTCTTTCTATCTCCGAATACTTCCCTGTTGACTACCTCCGTGAGGCTGAGCTCAAGCACGGACGTATGTGTCAGCTTGCCTGGCTCGGATACGTAGCTGTCGATCTTGGCTTGCGTGTTCCTGGCTACCCTGAGGCCATGTCTGGAGCTTCCTCCGCCACCGTCCACGATGCTGCTGTTGAATTCGGAGCCATGGGAAACATCTTCATCTGGATTGCTATTGCTGAAATGACTTCATGGATTGGAATTTCCCAAATGCTTCAGGGATCTGGACGTGAGCCTGGTGACTTTGGATTTGGAAAGCAATACCTTGAGGGAAAGAGTGAGGAGCAAATCAACAAAATCAAGCTTCAGGAGATCTCTCACTGCAGAGCTGCCATGCTTGCCTTCTCTGGAGTTGTGACTCAATCTGTTCTTTACGACAAGGGCTTCCCATACTTCTAAGCGAACAATAGTTTAGGCTCTCTTTAAGAATCTCCACAGACAGCTTGTTGGTCTTGAGTTCAGTGGAGAGAAGAGAATTTTGTTTAACTGTGTCTTGTTATAGTGGCAAGGTTACAGTGTTCCAAACGACCTATCGATACTTACCTAAATGCGAGATCAAACTTTTTGGCAGTGCATACCGAAGAGCACTGTTCGGCAACGGGAGAGTCCATCGCTATATCATGGATTATTCTGAGTTGTTTTGCTTCGAAACAAATAAAAATAACTGAAAAGAAGAAACAGCGAAAAAGTACTGTGAACGCATCGAGCGTGATTGCATTATTTGTTGTCAACCTTATCTATTTGCACCCAAGTTGCGAGTTTTGTTTCTCCATAATGTCTGCAGTCATGTATAGCCCCACCCGACAGTAGGAGGGATGTCGAAGTCATCTTCGCCAGGCACAGTCCAATAGCAGCAAGAATAAGAGCGGAGATGTACAGCATAAATCATCACAAGGAACACAATAGCTGTGAAACTGACTTTAGCTTAATTCACATTGCCCCAAGCCTCAAAAACTACTTGGCCGCGGAACCCCTTTCCTTGATTGCTTCTTTCCTCTTGAAGACAACGGTACTGTTGACTCAATCATTTCATCAGCATCATTGTCTTCGTTAGACCGGGCAACTTTTTGCTTCTTCTTCTTCTTCTTCGACCCTTTCTTTGACGCATTACCTATGGCATCACGTTTCTGCTTGGCCTCTCGCTCTAATAGAGCTCTAACCAACTTCCTCATGCGTTCTTTCTCAATCTGGACGCGTTCATCGCTTTGCTTCTGCAATTCGTCGAGCTTTACTTTGTAATCAAGTTCACATTGCTCTCTTGCGGCAGATATTTCTGCTTCCATCTCTTGACGTTGCTCTTCGTTTAGTTCAGCGCTCGATTGCTCACTTGCTATTTTCTGCTCTTCGAGTTCTTGTTGCATTCGTTTATACTTCTTCTTGTACTTTTTCTCTATTTTCTTTGTCATGGTCTTTTTCAGTTCTGCCGTCAATTGTTCAGTTAGTTGATCGGTCAACTCATTTGTAAGCCTCTCTTTTAGCTCCAGAGTAAGCTCTTCTTCATTTACCTCCGCAGCTGATGAAGAGGAAATACTCGCTTTTAATTGACGCAGCGCTGAATCCCTCTCGCTCTCCAAACTTTCCACATGGTCGCTCATTTTGGTCAACTTAGTTTCAACCTCTGCATAGCGGGTCTCCCATTCATCCTCTACTGCTTTCAAAGTTTTTTCCAGTGCCAATTGAATAGATTGATCCATTTCATTCTCAATCTCCTTTTGATAAGTCTCATCATACCCCCCAGCTTTGGCTGTGGCCAAGACAGTCGAATATTTCTCACGTACACTTTGCAGCAGTGCTTGCAATTCCTGGGCGCGGACCGATAAAGATAAATCCTCTTTGTCACCTCGTTGCTGCTGCTCAGCCAGCTGGGCTGCTTCTAACTTTAAGGTCAATAATTGTATTTCTTTCTCATATTCAGTCTGAGTTTGCTGTGATTGTTCCAGTTTCTTTTGATACTCTTTAACTTCCGCATCATTTGCTTGGATTTTCATTTTCTTTATTTCGTTCATCTCAGCTTCCAACAAGGTTAATTTTTCAACTTGCTCATGATATTGCTGCGTCTCTTGCTGCAGTTTCTTCTGCAGCCTTTCAATTTCCTTCTCTTGCTGGACGAGCTGTTCTTTATTTTGTTCCCTATCTTTCTCTGCTGAAGTTGTAGCGGCAGCAGAAGACATCAGACGCAAAGTCTCCTTTCGCTGGTCGTCACATCGTTTTCGTAGCGTGGTACATGTATTTTGCGAAGTATAGAGCTGGCGTCGGGTCACTTCTAGCTCGTTTTCTAAATGAGCTGCGTATGCTTCCTTGGCAGCATTTCGAGAGTTCCTGATGGAGGGGAGAAATGGCACACCTCGAGATGATGATACCGGTGCGGCAGAGTACAAGAGAGACGACACCATCACAAAGAGGAGTGGCGGTGATAGTACTCCTCCAATGTCATTTCTCGAGCAACTAAATAGTAATTTCATGCTGAGCAACTTCCTCTCTCTCGGTAATATTCCTCGCAAGGTAAGATGTGGTTGTGTTGATTGGTTGCTTGTAGTTGCTTGTGCTTGATGGTGATGGAATGGATCTGTGCTTGAGATGTTGATGGATGGATCTGCTTTGATAGATCTGGATTGCTTTCTCCATATCAGGGGTCTTTCTTGTACAAGATTTTTCAACCCGGCATCAGCGTCGAAAGACCGCGAGAAAAGGTCAAATCAAAATAAAATAAAGAGCAAGAGATCGAGAATCGAGAACCCGGGGTCGATCGTGCGGTAACCCAGGCATACCTCGCCGCTTTTATGGTTGTGCTGCGGTGCAATACTGAACAGTTTCATCTCTAGAGCAAAAGATGTAGCTGTGCTTTGCGTGAGTTGATCTGTTGATCACAACAGTTCACGACTTGTGAGTGAAAAGCGAAAAAAGTGCTCAATTTTCACCATGAATCCAGTTTGCTCAACACATCTGCATAAAGGTATTCTTGAAAAGAAATAATATGTTTGTATTGTCTATTGGTTACACTATAATTCATCTAAATCAAAGCAGCAGAGTAGAAAAACTATCCTTCTGAAAGAGAGTGGCGAATCAACTCGCAACCCTTTAGCTCTCAATCAGAGAGCCACTGCTAGCCAGGGGGTGTTCAAGCCTCTTTGGAGTGATAATCGCACTATCAGCTCCTCTGTAATCAATAGTGGCTGGTGATGTCACTGAGAACAAGGAGATGTAGGAGGACGGGGAATCATTCCTGCTCAGGCACATGCGCTTGGAACTTCTTGGTGATGACAACATCACTTGGTCGTCCAACGACTCCTCTGACGATGATGAAGTTGAGCAATCATCGCTGTTATCGCTGCTGCAGATATGATTTGCACGGCACAAAAGAGGTCTGGTGTTGGTAGTGTTGGCGTTTTGATCATCGTCATCCATCATGTCTTCACATTGACGCTTCGTCCCACTGATGGGCATGCGGAAGATGTCAGACAAAGGCGATTGCACCCTACGTGATGGATAGAAGATGTTGCGCCTGTTGCTTTGACGGAATGAAAGATGGATACCTATTGAGCTGACGCTCTCTTGGTTGTCATCAGATGCATCGGATGCATCATTCTCTTCTTCCGAGAATGTGGAAAGTTCTCCGTCGGTAGCGAAAGAGGGCGAGATGAAACGTCGCCGACGTAAGCTACTGTCTCTAGCTAGATGATCGTCATGTCGATTATGTGTAGAAGAATCGTTGGTGGATCCAATTCGGAAGACACTGTCGAGTTCATCAGCTGCAAACGTGGCGTTGCTAGCTGATTTCATACCAGAGGAGGCAGATGCTTCTGAGAATAATGATGCTGTTGACGAGGAGGCTGATACAGCGGCTGCCTTGGATGCGGAGAAGATAGCAGGGTTCATGATCTTTGGTTGGGATAGGAGTATGGTTAAACGATATTATGGGCTGCGGCGTGGTTGCCTTGGGTCGAAAGGCAAATGGAGGGCCAGCATGGGCTTTTCAAACAAGCGAATTACACCTTCAAACGCTGTTGGCGGTATATTTCAAATTTCAGGCACTGTAGGAATTAGTACAGCCGCCCATTTTTTGGGAGCGGTTTGGTGGCAAGACAGGTGCTTTCCCAACGACTGCTTTCGCACATTGGTTCTCGTGACCAAAAAAGGCGAAGGTGTCCCATCTTGGTGAACAATGAACATCCGATAGGGAAGTACATGTACCTACTTACTAAATTAATTGCCCGGAAGTACGTACATCATCATCATCAACACAGTGTGGAATCATCAATTCAATTGCTTGTCAAGCAATGTAGAATATTCTTTTCTTTTGCTGACTGGTATTAAACTTACCATTGTCTCGCAACTAATCTCGATGCTATAATAATACTAAACCAAGTGCATTACTGCAGATGTAGAAGCCAAACATGTGCAGATAGAATATGAACAGATGAGATGAGCAGGTATCAACTGAAAGGCTTCATGAGAGTAGACCAGTAGCCAGGCAGCAGTTAGTATCCTAGATATGAGCATTGTTTGTATGTGATGCTGCACTTCTTTTGCCACTTACGTACTGCTACGTATTAGTTTGCGGTCCCAATCAAAGCAAACCAACCCTGTAGCCTGGATACGCACCAAAAGAAAAAGGATAAGAAGTAGACGATACTCCATCCACCACCCGACCAGAAAATCAGTTTACTGGCGCGCGGTTGCTCTTGTTGGCGGACGATCGATTCCCAGAAAAATTATTGGCGCGCTCGCAAGACCTGACAGAATTTATGTTCAGGTTCAGTTACTTCTATTAAAGCATTCCTATTATTGGCAGTTCAGGTTCAGTTATTAGGACGGAGTCCCATTATTTCCAACCCAAAGGTCCGGGTACTGGATTTCTTGTACACAAGAACCTCCTCTATTTCAAATCCGCTCCAAGCCAACGGTTAGTTCACTTCCACGACCTCACCGCACCTCCCACAGTGCTACAGGCCTACGTAGGAATTAAAATCCCAGTAGAAAAATGCGGGAACCAAAAACTACCGCGAAACTACCAAAAACTACTAGTGAAACTACCTACTCGATTGACAACATGCTCATTATACTGCTTATTACAAAGTGCCTATGGTTCCATCATTGCCATCAATATCGATACTACCTTCTCCTGCTTCAATATCCATTTTTTCTTGCACTTCCTGTTTGATTAAGCGCCTGGCTTCCCTGATTCTTTCCTCCTCGGCAAGTGTTGTTTCTGTTCGCTTGCGCTTTTGTTTACGTAACGAGTCTTTGACTCGTACTCCTGCGTCCATAGTACCTTTCTTGCTTAACATATTCTCTCTGCGTACACAAAACCCCGCTTGTTCTTCATATGGATGCCCTGTCCACATCCTTTCCATTTCCGCTGCTTTTTGATGGTACTGCTCCACCCAATGCTCAATCATCTGATGGATACCACCAGGTATGGTTCTCATTAGATGCACAAGATGACACTCCAATCCATGCATTTTTGGAGTTATGCTAAAGCCCATCAACCGCATCTGAAACATTGCCTGCTCGATAGATTTCTGTGTGTCGTCACAATGCTTTGTCACCCAGTCAACAGTTGTAGATTCATATTCTTTGTTTGCTTTGGAGAAGACATCATCCCATAGTACCAGAGCTTTCCTTACTTCATTGCAAAGGGTAATGAGTTCTTGCTCTGTTGTATGGTCCCGCTTATTTTCAATCATGAATTGTTGGATTTGAGTCATAATTTGTTGTGACTTTTGCATCAGCGTGATGATGTTGACACCATTGAAGTCGCCCCCATGGTATGCAGCACGGACAATGTTGTAGATTTTGAAAATACGCTCAACCCCATTGTAGATTGATGAATTTGTTACCTTGCGTTTCTTACGGAATGCTTCAAGCTTTTTCTTTGCACTCGATATTTCTTCGGTAAGCTTAGCGATGTTGTTTGTCATCTTCTTGCGAACTTCTGTCAGTGCGTTGATACGACTCTCCTTATCAAGTAGTTGGTTGTGCATTTCCTGAGTCATCGGTCGAACTACCCGCCCAATCTCCCTCCCCAATCTCTTCAACTCTTTGCCACCTTCTGGTGCGGCATCCCATAATGTTAACGAGTTCTCCTCCTCTTCCAGCAATGATTTGTTGTTTGGAATACTCTCACGTACAGCAAGCTCTGCACGTGTGATCGGCTCGACAAATCGATCAATTTCGTCAAAAAAGAAATCCATGATTGCATTACCAACACCTAGCATACCATGTAGACAAGGAAATATAACAACAGTCCCTTTCTTCAAGTGTGGATCCTCCTTAGAAGCGAGAAGACTGAAGTCACGTTGCAGTTCTGCCGGAGTCTCTATGGTTGGCATTTCGGCTTTGGTGCATATTGAAGTGGGGTCGGTGTTTGGATGCTGTATAAGAGTATGTAGCTCTTCCGAAGTTGCAAATTTCTCCTGATATGTTGGATCATTTTTTATCTCCTTAATCAACTCCATGCGTGCTGCTAGGTAGTCATCATGTTTCTTCTTGAAGGCCATGAATTTTTGTGCAATGGCTGGATTAATGTCTGCAAATGTTTCCTTGTTTAAATCTTTACCTGCAGGAGGCTTCTTTTCATCTTCTTCGTCAGCTCCTACAGCAGCCGCTTTCTCAACCACCTTATCTTCTTCGACATCACTACCATCACTGTCGACATCACTACCATCACTGTCGACATCAGTATTGCCGGGAAGGGGTTCACCAAAAACATCTGTCATCTCCACCCAACGCATTACTTCATCAATACGATCATCGAAGAGATACTTTGTGAAGTCATCGCGTATGTCATTGAATAGTCGACGTCGTGCCGTTCGATGTTTGTGGTTGAATGTGACTGAATTGGAATGGAATTGACCATTATTTATTTGTGCTGTTGCCTTCACTGTCGCCCCCCTTTGTTTGTACTTGCCAATACGAAGACATTGCATTTTAATGTATTGAGGCTTTGTCGAATGTTCGACGCCATCTTCATCCATGCGCTCGCGCTTAATTCCTCCATCCGTAACTTCGCAATGTCCTTTGATGCCATCAAATAATCCATACCTTTTAAGGAAGGTGTCTCTCCAGAAAGGTTCTGAACACGAGACAGATGATGCACCAGGTGTGGTCTTCGTAGTACTCACCAAACCGCATGCAAGTAGTAGAGCACTGTACTGCCGTGTGTCCAGGCCAAGATGAAGCGAGAGACCCCATTGGTGCCTACCTCGGATAGTGAACCAGCATTCTTCGCTCACAGATTCAGCAGATGCTAGTAGATATGCCGCAAAGGCCGTTCGAAAGCGGGATAGATCTTTACACGCTTCGGTTGGTTTGTCAATCTTTTGGCAGGATCGAACACATCGACGATTTGATCTCGCCATTGTCGAAGTTGTGTGTAAATTGCAGTAATGATGCCCACGTGACGGCCCCTTGTTTTGAGCAGGTATCTACATTGCAGTTTTTTTCTGCTGAACTACAAATATTACGATGCGATCCAATTTAAAAAACTGCAATGTAGCTTATCAATGAGGCTGAATTATTAATAGTAGTTCGGATAGCAACAACATCGTACCATGGTTTTGTGCAACTTTTGTTGTGGTGAGTGGTGATGATGAAAAACGGGCGGCGCGCCGGGGATGCCCGTTTCGCGGATCGTCAAAAGAGCACAAACGGGACAGCCATCTCATTATAGGGATAAAATAGGGGTAATACGTAGGAGTATACTAATTCCTACAAAAATTGAACTAGGGAGGTGGACGTGTAGCCCTGTGCTCCCACACCCACTACACCTACCACCTACCTACCACCGCACAATGAATGTCACCTTGACAATGGAAGGGCCGTCTCCTATGCGAAGCGAGCGCAGCGAGCGGAGCATCTCCATGGGGAAGATGAGCCGAGCGGAGCGATACGATGTTCTAAGTGGAGCGTTGCTCTCACAGAGAACTATATTCAGTCTAAGTCAGATGCGTACAGTGTCGGTCCTAGTAAGAAAGATATAAATATAAAGTTTACCGAGGGACTATTGCAGTTTTGCACTACTTCTTTCTATGTCCTGAGGTTGTCACTTTCGATGTGACGAGCCATACAAACAAGAATGGGTTCCACTTGTTGACCTTGTCATGCCGCACAAGTGTCGACAAGCAGGTTGTTTTCTGCCGTGTGTGGTTGCCTGACCAACGACGAGCATCCTTTCGGTATGTGTTTCAGGAAGGCTTGAGGAAAATATTGCCCGCACATGTCTTAGCAAGAGTTCGCTTCTTAATCTGCGATGGAGATCCACAACAGAATGCGGAGCTTCGAATCGCGATCAAATTGTTATGCCCACACGCTAGAATTGGCGGATGTTCCTTTCATATGTTCGGAAATGGTTGGAATAGGCATGTGGGTACTACTAACTGGGATACATCACGAAACCCAGCATGGATGACATTTGTGCGACAAATCCATAGCTGGATGTACTCTTGGACACGGCCGGGTTATTGCCACACTCAAGAGGAGTACGACATCAGCAAGCATTTACTAATTTCATGCCTCACTAGCAAACATGCTCTGAAGATGGCTGGAAACAGGAAGGATCTTATTGCTAGAGCAATTGCTTTCATCAAGGGATATGTATTCCCAAATGAGGATCTCTACCTGTTCTATCCCAGGAGTGAAGTCTTCAATCTATGTGTTGCCACAACTTCTGCTCATGAAGGGACAAACCATGGTCTCAAGTCTCATGCTGCAGCCGTAAAAGCAACTCATGCGATGAACACAGCTGCCAAGGCTATGTCCATTCAAGATCGTGCAAAGCGGGCAGAATTGGATCAAATAGTGGGCAGAGACTTCCGGAATAGAGACAAGTCTTCTTGGTCAAATCTTCCGACTGGCCCGCATTTACTGACTTACGCGGAGGGGTTGATGGTCCAATCACATAAGAGAGCGCAACTTTACAAAGTTCGCCGTGTTGGCAGAAGAATTGTGACCATTCCTTTGTCTCTCGCTATATTGATGATTGGTCGTCCGCCGAGGATGATGATGCCACAATTTCATCAGACGACACAAATGGCAAGGGTAGCGAAGAAGAGGATGACATTGGAGGTGCATATTGTCCACGTTTCAGCAGAGCATATACTGTTGATTTGAATGAAACCTGCAGTAGCTGTGATTGTTATCACTTTCAGCGAGCTGGATTTCCCTGCCCACATATGAATGCATCGGCAAATGCAGTTTGCGACGCAAATGGTACAAAGTTCGAAGGATTTGGACATCATAGTGTCAGTGTAAGATGGTGGACAAATTACATGTATTGGGGATATAGGTGTCCAGAATGTCCTGAAGAAAAAGAGATGCCGAAACTTTTTCATCATCTTGCCAAGAATGATGCTAAGGGGCCGCAGTTTTGCCATGTCATTCCTTCGTCAATGCCGATCAAGCCACCCGTTGAACCCTTGCCTGCTGTTGAACGGATCAAGAACTATCCGAAAGCTTCACTGCCCTCTCTCTTGCAACATTACAGGTCTGACAGATTTGATATGTTGTTGTCAGAAACTCATCTCCCATCTGGGTCTCAAGAATTGGAAGCCTCTGTTGATGATGATTACATTCTTGGTGAAATTGATGTGCTTCGTGCCTCAAGCGATGGTAACTTTGAAGCCATCATGGATGAATTGAACCAACAAGATACCCTTTCTTTGCAAGAAGTCGATTCTACTAGAGATGTACAGGTCGCATTGAAGCCAGTCTTTAATGAAGCATGTGATCTCCTCAAACAATGCCCTGAAATGGCACCAGAGTTTGAGCGCATGATGAAGTCGTGCATTGCTGACATGCACAAGAAAATAGCTGCAAAGGAAGCCGCATCTCAAGACTCTTCAACTTCGCCGACGACGGAACCCACTACGGCTGGAAAGAAGAGGTCTTGGAAAGCTGTTACTTCTAGAGAGTACAATGGGCCACCAAGGGTAAAAGTTGCTAAGAATAGTAGATTTTCAAGTTAGTGTTGTAATTACGGTGTTGCTGTCCACTTTTGGTGCGTCGGCGAAATGGGATGCACATGATATGACTTCGGTCCACTAGCGTGCGTCAATACTTGGTACAGCAAGCAACCATCAACTATTTTATTGCAAGTGGCTGCGACCTTTGGAGCTGCATGACTAAGTTCGACAACAAAGAAGGCTGCACCTCAAAACTTCGCCGACGTCGGACACTACTACTTCTGGAGAGAAGAGGTCTTGGAGAGCTGTTACAGAAATAGTGTCTATTGCAGGTCGGTGGGACGAGTCATCCGCAGTAGGTTTTATCCGACGCATCGGTTGAGACGCCGAAACTTTAACACCCACTACTGATGACTCATCTTTCCTCTCGATAATTGACAACGTCTGTAATCGGAGGAATGTGTATTTCAAAAATGACTTCTTACCTTTTGCCGCCCAAATTCTTCGCGTGCAGTAATTCGGAATTCATCGAGAACGTCAAGAGTGTCCATTGCAGGTCGGTATGAAGAGTCACGCGCAGTTGGTTTTATTCGACGCATCGGTTGAGACGCCAAAACTTTAACACCCACTACTGATGACTCATCTTTCTTCTCAACAATGGCCACCCCTTTCGTCTCAAGTCAGTTCTTCTCCATGGAACACCGTTGGAGCAGGTCAAGAAAATAGCACAGAGAGTAAACAGAAAAGCAGCCCGAGCAGCCTTGAGGAAGCTTGTTGACACAAGTGCAGATAAGCTACCTAGATATTCCTTTCTTTTCTAATGCCATCCTTGAAGTGATCACTTGATACTTGAGTGAGTTGTCATTTCTGATTGACCAGAGCCCTCTTCTTCCCTGACAAAATACCGAACCCTTGTTGCACATCAACATCACTTGTATCACCGGGTGATTCTATGTGTCCCAAAGGGGACGAACGTTGAATTCGTTGTGGTGGAAGCGACTCATGCTTTATTAGGTCCGTCTTCGTCCTTGCCTTGGCCCTTCGGCATTCAACACAAGCCATGATAGATGGAATAGAGAGAATTACTTTATCCTTCGTCAAAAGAGACATGTAAGTGGAAATGTTAGAGCATGGTTGAAGTTAATACGAGTCGGTGGCATGAAAAG
Source organism: Skeletonema tropicum (assembly GCA_037178625.1). Classification (NCBI taxonomy): domain Eukaryota; phylum Bacillariophyta; class Thalassiosirophyceae; order Thalassiosirales; family Thalassiosiraceae; genus Skeletonema; species Skeletonema tropicum. Next base: position 1,841,530 of record CM074134.1, on the reverse strand, counting down.
AGTTGTTCTCACCAATTATTTTTGGTATTTGTCCGTTCTGTTCACAGCAGAAAATAATTCCCATCATGCTCCGTTCTTTGACATATCCATAATTTATCATGTCCGTACAGTGTTGACGTTATACATTGCGGATGATGAGAGGGCAGGTGGAGGCGGCCGGCGGTCCGCAGCGTCTTATCATGGTCAATAGGTAACTCAAGCAGTGTTGTCGATGGGTTGAGCGAGCGAGGTGGTTTCGGGTTGCTGTTTTATTTGAGTTTTGATGAATTTGGGGTGACCGTTTGCTTTTTTGAAAGTTGGATTCTCATTCTTGTGTGCAAGAAATCCAGTACCCGGACCTTTGGGTTGGAAATAATGGGACTCCGTCCTAATAACTGAACCTGAACTGCCAATAATAGGAATGGTGTTTTGAAGGATTTTTGAAGGATTTTTGAAGGATTTTTGAAGGATTTTTGAAGGTCACGCTCAATCACGCTCAAAGTCACGCTCAATCACGCTCAATCACGCTCAATCACGCTCAATCACGCTCAATCACGCTCAATCACGCTCAAAAATTTTACTAGCAGCTTGTATGGTCACGCTCCCCACTTGAGCGTGATTGAGCGTGATTGAGCGTGATTGAGCGTGATTGAGCGTGACCGTGACTCACGCCTCCACTAGTCTCGCTGTTTCACTTCAACGCCGCCATGGTCCTCTAGACACTGTTTAATAACAATCACGAGGTACTTATAACCACCTCTCTCCCTTCTCTAACACCTCATGATAGATTTGAGTGCGGTCGGCGTTTGGTTTTATTCATTTCGCGCGAAATTGGCAGCAAACGGCTGCGGCACGGCCGAATGTGGAATAGTGCTACCGCTTCTTTTTCGTTGTCGATGGTTTTTCGTCTTCTGTTGCTCTCCGTCGACTCGACAATCATCGACAAGTAACTATCAACTAACTGTTGATTCGGGGTGCGAATTATTGCCAAATATACTCTCATACAAGTCAATACACTGGTTGAGATTGCCGGGCGTGTGTGTGTGGTGTTAATTATTTAGGGATGATATCCAACTCAGAATGAACAGAGGACTCCACAATTCCTTCGTACAGAGGTCAGAGGACCTTGACGAATCTCTGTGACATAGAAAGCTTCAGCTGCTCATAGCCACACTTCATGACATTTTATGTTACCTTCGAGATAAATGAATGTGTTGCATCAAGTGATCTTTAGCAGAGATGTGCAGCTGAGTCTACTTCACCGAAGATATTGGACATCGAGCACGTTTAAAGAACTGTCATATAGATTCCGCGCTCCGACCGCTCGTCAGGTTGGAGGTTCCTTGGTCCCCTTCATCCTGCATCATGACAAGCTTTAACTGGGATGATTTCATGGCTGATAGATGAAATATCAGCTACGAGGCTGTAGCATCGCTTCTACGGACGCAATCCGTCTGAGCAGTGCCAATGTGCTTGTATAGTGTCGCCACCGAGTTTAATGGGACACTAAGAAGCGGCTCATGCGCAAATTGACGACGATAGATACGATTTGGTAGAATGTGTTGCTGCTGGCCAGCCCACACTTCACCTCTCATATCAGGTACGAGGCTGTAGCATCGCTTCTACTCACGCCAAACTTCTGAGCAGTGCTAATGTACTTGTACCGGTTTTTTCACCGCAGAGTCAGAGTATAATGGGACACTAGAAGCGAATGGGACACTAGAAGCGGCTCATGCGCAAATTGACGACGATGGATACGATTCGGTAGAATGTGGTGCTGCTGACCAGCTAGCGTCGCTTCTATCAAATCTATTTGTTTCACAGCTGAGTTTTTTTGTTGAAGTATATGATATTTTATTTTTTCCATTTAATTATGTTGGAAGATCGGTCCACTTTCGAGATGTAGACTATAGACATTCATTATGAGCCAGTAAGTTCGATTCGCTTAGATTACCCGATATTGACGACGGACTTTTGACAGATAATTCTCTATTAAGACTGAGGCGTGGGTCGACTACTCAAGCCCACAACAACAAGACGCCAGCCTCTTTATAAACATGATGAACAGGTGGAGAAAGAGAGAGGCGGCTCGGGGATCTGAGCCAGGATTGGAAATGCGTCAAGTATACCCAAGCTTTGACGGCGGTGGGAGCAACGTTGGAGTATTCGAGGAATCTGTAGGTACCGGGGGGGTTTCAATGCGAAGCCTTCGCTTCCCAATATTGTTGGGTTACAGTCGTGCACGGGACAGTCCGTCGGGAATTACCGCCAGGTTTATGGAGTGGGTCGCGATTACGCATCCCCATATGTCCTGGCGAAGCAATTCGCCAGGGCTCAGAGCTTGGACGACAAGCACACTGGCCTGTGTTCCAAACCGTTAAGGTACCCCAATAGGAGGTGTCTGTGCGACGCTGGTCTTTGTAGCAATGGGATGAGAAGAGCTGGGTCAATTTTCCCCTACGATAGACTAAACTCAAGTACAATAATAGGCTGAGTACAAGCTCTCGGCTCTCGGCTTGATCATGCAACAAATCAGGCCTGAGCGATAGGTAGGAGAATACGGAAGCGCAGACAGAATTAGGGCGGGCCCAAAGATAGAGCGTTGTTTCACTAATAAAAAATTGGCGGGACGGAGGGGGGAAATTCCTAGATTAGATAACGTACCGGTGAGCGGATTCTACGTGAATTTTGTACCAGTGGTGGATGGTGGAACCTCTCTTATATGAACAACAAAAAATAATAATGATGTTTCATGTTGTGTTTTGGGATGACTGATACTGTGAAATAGGACAGAAATGCAGCGGCGGAGTCGAGATAGCAAATTCACAGGTGGGGTATAGCAGCAGGCAATCGACGATTCAATCAGAGATGCGCCATCGGACTAGCTATGATCAGCATTTCCAGCCGCAAGTTGCAAATAATGTCGATATCGGCAAGGCGGCGAACAACCCAACACGACGTCCCAAAAAGCGGAAGAAAGGACCAAGAATAGAATTGAATCATGGTATTATAGCAACGGCTGGTGCTGCTTCTTCCTTGGGTGTGTGGTATCAACAATTGTTTTGTTATGCTTCCTTCGGCGTCCACATGACGTGCATAGCCCATTTTGGCAACGAAAAGTAGACCTAGCTCAACATCTGAAGCGACAACAGCAACACCATCAACAAGAACATAATGGCTTGGCGAATAAGCGAACGGATGAAAAGTGTCCATCGTATGGATAGATTGTTAGTCTTGTTGGGATGAGAACGAATGCTCCGAAGCGAAGTGGCTCTAACTTGTTGTTGGAAGCGAATGCAAACCTGAAGCGTCATAAATCTGAATGGGTATGGTTTTATCCGTCACCGTTAGCACTACGTTAACGTTGTTTTTTGAATGAGAACGAACTTGCAATATGAAGCGGCTCTAAATGGTAACCATAACTGTCGGCCATGAAACTTGAAGGGCAAAAAATCTGAAAGGAATTGGTTTTATCCCTTTCAGAATTTCATTATGGAGGCGTGTATTTCTGAAGATGATGCGAACACATTCATAATAATAATATATATAGTTGATCCCGACGAACCACAATTTTTTTATATTTATTAGATCAGTGAAGATGCAGACTTGGCACTGAAGAGGACTGCAAAGAAGATTTTGGTAAAATTTGGCAAAGCAATTGAAAGATTGGAGGGAGAAGATATTAGAGGCTTCTGCTGGTAAGAGTAAAAGAGTACAAAACGCAGTCCATCCAAATCCAAGAGATCATCTGCAACTGCAAAGATTGGCACTAGAGCTAGAGAATGTAGGTAACCCTGTGACTTGGTTCATTTTAAGTTTCTCTGATACAATTGATGCTTTAGGGTAGCCAGGCCTAGACTGGATAGGACTTTGTCTTGCCACATACTTCCCTAGCACTGCCACTGCCATTCCCACTACCAATTTCGAACTTAAATCCAATTTCATCAAGTCTGCGAAACCTCGTCAGAAAATACTCAGCATGATCTCCACTCAGTTTTCCTGAGTGGAAGTCCTTGTGTTTCTTGCGTTGCGATGTGACCCATCGTCCTAATGCCTTATAAACTCCGTCTGACTTGACAGGTACATCACAATTCCCGTGGATTGATTTGTATCGGAGTAACTCGGCAAAACGATTTTCCCATACTTGGGTGTTGCGACGAGAGATGTATACACCTGATACAGAGCTATTTGCGCCCTTCTTGCTGGGAGAAGCTTGAAGACCAATGGTTGTTAAAAGTTTAATTCTCACGTCAACATCAATTCCAGAATTGGGTTGAGCTGCGTTTGCTTCACCCTGCGCCTGCGCATCTAGGCATTGACGCATGAATAAACGTTGGCGTGAGACCCATCGCCCAAGAGATGGGTTTGTAGGGAATCTCTGGGGTACGTTGCAGTGACCATTCTCTCTTTTGTACGCTGTAGTGGATCAATAATGTGAAGCAATAACCTCTATGCTGTAAGCAAAAAATGAAAACACAACAAACGCAGGCAGACAACAAACTAACTCTCACCACACAGTTCTTCAAACTTGTTCCTCCAGGCGCACAAATGTTTTTTCTTCTCGTTTTCCTCGCTTGATTGATGTGGCATAATATCATCATTTTATTTTCGCTGCTTGAGCTGAGTTAGAGTCAAAGCAGCCTATGAGCGACCACATGTTCTTCCATCTGACAAATTCCAAGTTGGAAGTAGGAATACTTCTTATGAAGTGATGATTTATATTTTTTGTAGGGGCTGCCGTTGGTCAGAAAAGAGGGCGACGGGCTTGTGGCCGCTTTTTGCGTTGCGAGTTGCAGTTGACCAGCAGATAGAGACCAACGCAACCCCACTCACAACCGGTCTCACCTGAAAATGTTATATTCCTACGTACCCCAACGTATTTTTTGATCCATCGTTTTTTAAAAGATGTAGGTTACTCTAGCCCCTAACATAACTTAGTTGAGGGGCGGTTTCTCGTTCACAAATACATGCGTTGAATCGGTACTGGAAAAACCGTTTATTCCCCCCCCGAAAATCGGGAGCCCGTTTATTCCCCCCCCCCGAAAATCGGGAGCTCCTCAAATCGAGTTGGGTTGCTTATTTACCCTTGGTTGGGTTGCAGTTGCAGGAAACAAGCTTCACACTACCTCTACTTTTTATACAGCCACAACACGCAAAACAGAAAACCTCTGCCTAACAACATCTGCATTATCTGCCTCCCATCATCATCTACTACTTATTAGCTACCGGCGTATATCAGTATAATTCAGAGGAGCAACAAACTTTCAAATGGGTGGATTTCACGAAAAGCAAACCCTTTCCACCTATTACGGTAGTGACTACCTGGACGCAGGAAAGATCGATGATAACATCTGCCAGTTGCAAAAGCAATACATCCACAAGATGGCAGATCTATGTGCAACTCACCTACACTCGTGTTCCTCCATAGCAGACTTGGGCGGAGGAACAGGATATTTCACGCGACTGATGCTCCAACAGATGCAGCCACCACCGGAACGTTGTGCTTGTGTGGATCCGTACCTCGCAAAAGATGATGAAGTGGAAGGTGGAATTCATTTCCTCAAAATCGATGCTGTAGAGTATTTGGAAAAGTTGGATGATACAAATAATAAGGTTGATGGATTTCTTTTGAAGGAAATGCTGCATCACATTCCTGACCAGTCTCGTCTCTTTCAAAATTTGGCTCGACTCTTTCAGCAAAATGGTGGTGGCAGAGCATTGATTGTCACACGTCCCGACAATCCATACTTGCCTTGGTTTCCACGAATTGCTCAAGTGTTTAAAGATTCCTGTGTTGACATCGACAGCGCCAAACAATTAGCAGAGCAGGCAGGCCTGAATTTTACACAAACTCGACATGACTTTCCATTAGAATTTACAATAGACGAATGGAGTGATTTGCTCCGAGGTAGATTTTGGAGCATATTCAAAGAATTTTCAGATGAAGAATTAGAAGAGGGAATTGAGTATATGAGGAACCAAAATGCGGACAAAAGTGTCTTGCAGTTTCCAGATCGGTTTTGGTTGATTGATATCACGTTGAAATAAATCTAAACTGTGAAATCAAATTGTACATAAAGTGAAACCTAAGTAAGATGACGATATGGCTAAAGCTTTGGCATGTCGAAGAAAGAAGCAAAATCCTCGTATGTCATATCGTCTCCTTTGCCATCCACTCTTTGTTGTTGTTGCTGCGCTGCGGTTCCTTTGGGGTTTTGTCTTTTTTGCTAGCATTCATTGTGGGCTCTCGAGGTATCCTAATATTAGTATCATTTGACGTTTTTGGCTTTGGCTCTTTTGGTCGACGTTCTTCTGTTGGCTGAGTAGTTCGAAGTGTTGATGGTTCTTTTGGAACTCTGACTTCTTCTTCTTCTTCTTCTTGGCGGCTACTACTACGTGCGCTTGTCCCTTGTGTTCGTTGTTGATTCCTTTGGCGTTCTAGAAACGGATCCCTTGGTACTTTAGTCGATTGAGATGTAGATTGCTGTTCCTGCTGCTGTTCCTGCCTCCGCCGCCGTTCCATCACTGGATCTTTTGGAATTTTCATACCAGAACCTGGATTGTTTTTAGATGATGATGATGATGAATTTGAAACTGCTCGTCTACGCATCTTTTCAATGTTAGGATCTTTTGGTACCTTGATATTTTCATCGTTTGGTTTTCGTTGTGTTGTTGGAGTTGTTTGTGGTCGCTGAAACATGGGATCATTCATGAAAGGATTTTGGAAGATGTGAACATCAGGTCCAAATGGAGGTGGTGGTGGTGGTGGTCCTTGCCCAAATGGTGGAGGTGGCCCCGCTCCTTGATCAAACCCTGGAGGTGGCCCACCAAACTCAGGAGGAGGAGGGGGACCGCCACCACTACCAAACTCGGGACGAGATTGTCTTGCTGCACCAGAAGAAGAAGAAGTAGATTGCTGTTGACTCTGCTGCTGTGCAGATCCTCCCTGGAAAGGACGTGTGAAATCTGCCTGACTCAACTGTTGAAATGGCAATGGTGAGAATGACGCGGATGGATTACTTCCAAATGATTCTGATTGACTTCTACCTGCAGAGAATGAAGGTGGTTGTTGTTGTTGACGTCGATCATTGTATCCGCCCGACATTTGTTGAGACTGCTGCTGTTGTCCAAACTCTGCTGAAAATGATGAGGATTGTTGTTGTGATGATGGTTGATCTACCGGTTGAATGTGTGGTTGTAACGCAAGCTGTGACAGTGGTATGGATGTTGGCGGTCTAAGATTGTTGCGTGCTTGCCGTCCACGCTGCTGTTGTTGTTGTTGATATTGAGGCATTTGCACATAAGGTGGTGGTGGTTGTTGTTGTGGAGGCATGAATTGAGGTGGTGGAACTGACCCTGCCGACCTCCCCATTTGTTCTGCGGTAGGAGCAAAACCCGACATGGTGGAAGGCGGTCGAAATGGAGGTTGTTCATATGGAATGTTGTTGTTGGGTCTATTATTATATGGAGCATTGTTATTTGGTCCTGGATATTGTGACATGTGTCGTCGAGCAGCAGGACCATCCATCCTCTCCGAAGTAGATGCAAGCTCTGATAATTTATTGACTCTCTTTACCTCCTCATACGAACCGTAACCAGTGTTCGACCTCTTAAGTGGTGGTGGTGGTTGGCGAGGTTGTTGTTGTTGAGTTCGGCTACCACGCATTACTTGGTCATAGTTAGTATTCGCCCGTCGACCCATGGAAGCCTGTGACCGTTGTGACGAAGGACCACTTTGATACAGCCTATCATTCCTACTACTCCGATAATCCGTTGGCCTTACTTCTCTAGGCGGTTGTCGTGGTGGTTGAGGATTTTTATACCTTCGTCCCACACTGGTACTGCTACTCCTCCTCACTTCAGTAGTATACCGTTCATTCAATCTCTGATCATTCTGTTCTTTCAATCCACCCCATGTCAACTCTTTCAACCCACCACCTCCCATTCTACTACCATACCCTTCATTGTAATTACGATTGGCACTATTGTAATCCATTGGTATTCTCGGGAGTTCTTGCTCGGAAACTCCTCCATAATCACTCCCATACATAGGTGGTACATAATCATAATCTGCAGTATAGGAATCCATGGGAGGAGGAGGCTGCTCCGTATTATAATCTCTGCTCGATAAATTCAGCCCCCTTCGCGAAGCAAGCTCTCTTGCCAGTTCGTAAGCTTCATCTTCACTATTATTGTTGGTATTGTAATTGGAATTATTGGTAGTTCGGAATCGATTTTTACTTTCACCGCCGCTGTCTCGTTGATATCGTCGGTAGGATGGACGGCCGTCGTAGTCATCGTTGTTGTTGAGTGCGTGGAGAGCAATTAAGTTACGTCGGAATATTGGTGGTGGTGATGGGTGGAGGATTAGGGCATTGGATGCTGTTATTGCGGTGAAAGCAATAATAATTTGTTTGGGAGGAATCATGATTGATGCCTGAGATAGATGTTGATCGTAGCGCCCAAGCCGCTAATTTTACGTCCTCTTTTTTAGCGCAGCTTCCAGCTCTCCTAGTCTCTGCACAGATGGACAGTATATACTGCTCTTCTTATCGGTGCCTCTATCTGCTGTTTGATATTGATGTGCTTACTGATGTGCTTACTGATGTGCCTAACATCATCATGATTTAAAGAACAAACCAGATGGTGAGCCGGACATTACCGGACATTCTTCGGAAGGTCATTTGTCCGGTTACTGTCCCGAGCTTATAAACCGGACACTCACAAACCTCAATCAAACTCCTCTTACATCTATACTTATATAACACACATCCACTATGGCTGCCGCTCAAGACCGTACCAAAGAATGGGAGGCATTAAGCCACGATATTTTCATGGGGAGAGATCCTCAAAAGCACTATAACACAGCCGAGGAAGAAGAAAATTGGGACACAGACTCTATTGATTCCGATGAGTACAGTGACGATGATAATGGTTTCGGGTACTCCACTGCACCAAATTATCTGGCTATCAACTTGATTCAACTGATCAATGATAGGAACCACCACCACGACAACGACGATGGTGATGATTATGGTAATATCAACACTGATTCTTGGATGAGAGCAGCTCTAGCTCTCTCTGCATCCATTGATGAAGTATCCCTCATGATTGAAAGTAAGGCTGCCTCCTATCTGAATGGCACGGATACTTTCCACATTCTATTTGGTGATGAAGACAACAATAATGATGACGAATACACGGACAAACACACAACCACCACCACCAATGCAGATAGATCCATCCTTGAAACAACCGTAGCATCCTTTGCAGCTGGGATGGCAAAACAGATTGAATCGTTGAGGCAAACTGTTGTTGTGGATGGTGATCATCCCTTCACAACCAGTGCGGATAATAATGATACTTCTCTCAACAATAATAATAGAAACAATCAGCAGTCATCAGACGATGATGAGGCAACAACAACACAACGACACAAGTGGGCAAACGGTCCCATAGGTCATAGAGCAGGTATTGCCTCATGTCTCATGCAGAGATTAAAATCGGAAATTATGGATCCAATGACCCATTTGACATTTCAACGTGAAAAATTATTTCAATCTGGTGGTAGTAATAGTGGCAATACTAATTATTCCATGGAGGAACCTACCAAAATTGTACAGAATCCATTGTATGGATTCTTTAGTGGTGCTTCCGCTTCAGCTGTAGATGTTGCTGCAGAAGGACGATCGAGTCATTCGTCGGTACCACCTGCTCCATGGGAATTGGGTGATCATGATCCTGAACAGGAACGGTATGAGAGGGAGCAGGAACGAGAGGAGTTTTTGCACATTTATGGTGATACTACTGACAATAACAACGACAACACCCCGACAACAAATGCATCATTAATAGAATCTATCATTACCAACACATTCCCTCCTCCATCAGTGTTGGAACTATTGGGTACGTCGTCGCAGCAAGTCAAGTCAAAAACTCTAGAACCATCACAACCAAAGAGTTTCTCTCCTCCTCCCAGTGTTCCAATCAAGAACATACCCGAGGTAATGATTCCAACACAACAGCAACAACAGCAGTATGAAGACAATCATATAGATCAGCTCCAACAAGAATCTGCCACACTACTCGCGACATATCAACACTCCGATCTAGAGGGTGTTCAAAAAGTAGAACGGTCCATGGTGGAAATCACCCAGTTGTTATCCCGCTTTACAGACTTGATTACTGAGCAACAGGAGGATATTTTTATGATTCACGATCAAGCCATTAAGAGCAAAGAAAATGTGGATAAGGGACAGGATCAATTGGTCGATGCAGTGACGAGGGGGAAGAAGAGTACACATCCTATGGCAACGTTTATTGTGTTGGCGGCTCTTCTGTTGCTGCTGTTTAATTGGATTACACCGTAGAGATAAATATTCATTGGTAATCAAATTGTTATACACATAACTTATTATTAAGTAGTGATCATGACCAAAGCTTGATTGTTCCGTCCCTTGAAGAGCTCAAAAGCCCCATCTGTGGATACTTCACCAACTTGAGATCAAGAATTGCATCTCGATGATTGCCCCCATCACCCTTGGCGATCCCTTGACGGGTCCGTGATGGAAGTTGTGAACTCTCGACAAGATTTGCAGGAGGAGTTGAGGGCTGTCGGCAAAGTATCAGGCGTGATTCGCCACCCATTTTGACAGACTCAAACTCTGCTGGTGGTTGATGCCTTGCTAATCCGCTAACAACATAGGATTTCGACGATGAATTTAGGTCCCAATATCTAATCATATGATCCGACCCACCGGTGACTAAAAACGATTTCCCTCTACGATTGATACTTGCAACCAATGCATTTACATTCACACCGAGAGATGGACCTCTGGTACTCAGTTGCAGCGCTTTGTTCAAGGATACAATGCGACGTTTGCGGATGTTGACTCTTTCTAGAAACGGTCGCGAGAGATACTCCAGTGGAAGAGCCGATTGATCCACGTAAGAAAACGATGAGTCAAGGACACGATAGCATTGCCGGCAGTCTCCATTCGAAACATCAAACAGGGATGCCTCATTTGTATCACACCCCATAAAGACTAGAGGACGGGTAAATGTTTCATTTGCATCACTTCCAAAGGCGTTAGTGAGTCGTCTAATTGGAGAGTCTCTGCTGTGTCGCCATAATTTCACCATGGTCTGGTATCGAATGTCCCACAAACCAATGAAACCTCTGCTCGTACCAGCCACGATCCAATTCTTATCATTCCCTACTTCCATATCAGTTAAATATCCGAGCTCAGGCCGCATATTCAACGAAAAAGGTCGACGACCGCATCTTAGATCCAATGAGTGTATATTGCCCCTCTGCGTTGCGTAAGTAAGAATGGAAGCAGATGGGGTGTTGAAATGCTTGACCGCCAACAGTTCACCTTCATCTGTGTCAATCGTACGGACAGCACAGTGTCCAGACACTCTTGGTCTATTTATACGAACTGGCGATTGGCTATTGAGCTGCATTTTTTGTTGAGAAGAAACCATATCAACCCTCCACACGTGCAAAGATCCGTCACTTGCAGCTGTTGCAACAGAGTGACTATTCTGCAAAATCGTCAAATCATTAATGCGCACGTTCCCAAATTTTTTATGTCCATCGTAGGTAATACAACTTCGAAGTTCACCGCCACTGTCTTGAACTTGTCGAAGCTCAAATACTTTGCTTGTGCCATCAAAGCACGCGGATGCAAAGAACGAATGATCTGCCGACACAGCTAAACGATTGACAGGCCCAGAATGCTCCGTTGCACTCGTGCTTCCGATCATACTATCTTCTTTCGGACTCCACTGTTGGCATATATTTGTATCGGGATTGTACGAGCTCGCAACGCCTAAGCGTGGAGGCAGTGGTGGAACGCTTAGTGGTTGAATTTTGTTGTGCACAAACGAATTTTCTGGGATTGTCTGATCAATGACTGCAGCAGAGCCCCATTCACCATTTACTGCTGCCTCGATAGCATTGACCTCTGAACTCTTCATAGTGTCATTCATTTCTTGTTCATCCAATGCTACATTCTTTTTTATCGGTGCTAAGAACTTGTTGTTATTGGCAGAATTGCACATGATGCGGTTGGATGTGCAGGGTGGATCTTCCATATTAAGAGCATAAACTAAGGAAGGTTGTGTTTAGTCAGTTGTGAAAATGACTTCAAAAGTATCAATAACGCTTTCAGTGGACATTGAACTTACCCCGAGTCAAAGCAACAAGCCCAAGAGAAAGAAACGAAGCACTTAAAGCTTGATTCTCCACCGATGCACGCATCATTGCTTCATAAAATTTTGGGACACAGGATGTTACCAGCTCAGCAGATTGCTGATTTGGTACAGAAAGGACACTAGCAATCTTCGCAGAGATTTCAATCTCCATGTCAATATTAGATTGCACAGCCAATGAATCAGATGTGCTGCTATTCTTCGGCTGTGGAGGTTTCAGACAGGCGAACAGATGGAGCATCGAGTCAAAAGACGTAGGCTTATACCGTAGGTAAGGCCGCAAAAGCATGTTCAAGAACACTTCTGCGTCAGTATCGTCGAGAATTTTCCAGCTAGTTAACACCAATTCAGCAGCAAATTTCCGAACTATTGGAGAAGGATTCACCAAAAGAGATGCGCACTTCTTCACGACACCTTGCTTCTTCCGACGTGACCTTTGTGACCTTGAACTTCCCGCTAGTTCATTTCCAAGCAGTGATACTCTTGTTAGTAATGATAGGGATATCAACGTTGACAGGCAGTTTAATGCCTCGGTAATCACCTTTTCATTTTCGTCATTTAGTGCTGTTTCTATGCAGGGTATGACGAATTGCTCTGTTGCCGCTCTACCTACAGATATACACACTGATGGCAAATGCCGACACAACGCAGCTCTTAGTTGCCAATCTTTCCTGTCATTCAGAAAAGCAAGAATAATTGGTAACAGCTGGAAGGAGTACTCTGCACGGAAGAAGTTACACAATCGAGGCAAATCTGAGAGAAGTGCCTGTTTTGACTGAGATGAGTGGTCCGACGTATCTGTGGTAATGTGGATCATCCATCGAAAGACAACTTCATGCAGCACCGCAAGATCAGAATCATACGTGTTCCTTACAGTAACCGTTGTGATATTTTTGGATGCCGCATTCGTTTCAGAAGAGGCACTTTGTTTGTTGAGAAGACTGGCTGCCTCTTCCGAGAAGATTGCACCCTTCGTCGTCCGTATTTTCTCTTCTTTCGAAGCAGTTGAATCTAAAGACTGTCTTCCTGCAACTGCTTCATACAGGCTAACTGAATGGCCGATATCGAGGAAGCGCAGCGCCGTCTCAGCCAAAATGGCTATGTTTTTGGCAAATGCAACACGAACAATCAGAGAAGCATCTGTTATTAGATGTGCAACCTTCTTGAAGACATATTTAGGAAAGATCTGAGCGTCCGAAGGTGGAAAGCTGGTCACAGTGGCTAGCACAGATGATAACACAGAGATGCTCGACGCCCGAACTATTGGTTCGGAGTCCTGAAGAAGGGAGGTCACAAAAGGGACTATTCGCTGAAGCCGGATGTCGTCCGAAGAAAATAATGCGATTCGATGCATCAACTTCAACGCAACAAATTTTGACGATGTGCGTTGAACGTGACGAACAGCAGAAAACACCACCTGTAGGAGCACCATGATGGATGAGTGAGGCGCAGATGGTTGCCGCTTAGACTGCGTAAAGTCGTCCACCAATTTTGACACCTTTGCGGATGAAGTTTCATCATTTTTTCCATTGAATTTGATAGAATCCATGCCGGAATCAAGTTGTCTAAGGAGAGTTTCGGTTTCCATTAGCAATTTGTCGAGTGAAAATGAGCCAATGTCGACACTCGCAGAAGTTGATTGACCTTTTGGGGTTGGAACTGCTGATTTGGACAAGTCTTTGGGTTGGGATAAGTTCTCAATGCGACTCAAAGTAGGACCCAGTACACGAGCAAAATATGCACCGCCCCAATCATCCTCCACACCAACAGCAGCCTTCAAAATACTTTCATAGTGGCATGCAACCAACGCAATCCGCGCATCTGGAGACAAGATCTCTGTCCGAAGACGCAGCATGAAGGGGTAAAGCGCCGCTTGAAAACATGATGGCATTGGTGCAGTGCTTGAACTAGACTTGTCCGCTTTTGTGTCATTTTTCGTCTTTGCCTTTGAACTTGGCGATAAGCGTTCCAAATACTCAATAGGAGATAACCTAGCAGATGGATCCAAACTCATCATATTCTTACAAGCCGCACGCATCTTTGACGATTCTATCTTGTCCAACTTTTGCTTGAGAGTTTGCGGCAGCGTTGTACTATCTTTTCCTTGTCGTCGATATTCCATTAGATCGCCAAGATCTAATGCACGTTCGCCACCAAGGAAAAGTTCTATCAACACACAACCCAACGAGAAGATATCATTTGCAGGAGTGAGTTCTTTAGGAATATCCTCCTCATCACACCCAGGAGTGTAAAATCTCTCAGGGGCCAAACAACACTTTTTGTCACCGCCACGATGATGTCCCACCCAGCTCTCTCGTTTGACTTGTTCGTCTCCCCGTCCCTCAAACCAATGAATCCATAAACCAGGATCATCATCTGGAAGTGCGACTGGTTTGAAATGTTGACACCCCACATCACTAATCAAGACCCAATTCCAGCTTGTGAGTAATATGTTCTCCGTTGTTAAATGACCATGACAAACTCCCGCATCATGCAGGGATTGTAAAGCTTTTAATAATTGAAATGTAATCCAATTCTTTTCAATCAAGGTAAGAAACGGCCTGGAAAACAAACGATCACTCAGTGACGCATGTGCATGTTGCCGTAGTAAATAAATGGGTCGTGAGATGGGGAAGTTGTTGGCTGGCTGAGAATTCGAAGAAGACGATGATCCAATGATCCATCTGGTGTAGGATAAAATATGAGGATGCTTCGCTGGATCAGAGAGGAGAGTCCGAAGCCGTTTCAATTCTGCATCTCCCTCAGTTAATGCCTTCCTTAACGGTGTCTCGCCCTTTTCTGATCTCACTAGGAAAGATTTGCATGCCAACTCTATAGTGGAGACGCCATTTTTGGAACGATTGTTATTGTCGGATCCAGCTGTAGTATTATTATTTGAGGCAGCAGTATTCTGGTTTGCAGTAGTAGCTCCACTATTATTCCCGGAAGTAGCATCAATTTTGGCCACCCTTACTCTCATTCTATAAGAACGCATCATTCGACCACTCCCCGGTAACAATCTCTGTATTGCCACTATCTGCCCTCCTATACTGGCTGGACTCAAGTCCTTTGGTAGTG
This sequence comes from Skeletonema tropicum, assembly GCA_037178625.1. Taxonomy (NCBI): domain Eukaryota; phylum Bacillariophyta; class Thalassiosirophyceae; order Thalassiosirales; family Thalassiosiraceae; genus Skeletonema; species Skeletonema tropicum. Next base: position 1,826,257 of record CM074134.1, on the reverse strand, counting down.
TGGACAGTAGAACATCTCCACTTCCAGAAATGTTATTGTTGTTTGCACCGCCGCCGAATGCCGCGCCCAAACCCACATTATTCGATGTAGGATTTTCAAGATTATAATAGGCGCCTGCATCATCTCCGGGACCTCCAGAACCAAGTGTTTGTATGGATATGTGTGGATGAAATGTGCCACGTAAATTTGGTTTGGTATTAGGTGGGGATAGTTCACTAGAAGATGCCGCCGATGATGCGCCCGCTGGCCCTGTGTTTGATGACGCTTCGGCACCGCTGCTGTTCGAGTCCAAATGACTGGATGAAGGTGAGTTGCCCATGGTGTCGATTTTTATTACTTCTTGTTACAGCGTCAATTCATCACGTCAATCAATAACACTCTATGCTATGATGTTCATGATCGATCGCATGCATGATGTGTTCCGATTTTCATTTTTTGAGATTTTCATTTTCAGATTCTCGTAAATTCCCGGATTTCTTTGATTGTGTTCTCGGTTTTATTTAGCACCATTCCCGCCATCTGCGCGGCCGCTGCGCGTCCATCCACGAAAACCATGCCAACTCAGGCAGAAGAACACAGCTAGCTAGCCCTATACAATCAACGACAACGAAGCCAGTAGCCGTCACAATAGCATCAAATGCACCCATCACGATGAGTAGACGAAGGAGATCAACCGGTGATGAGCTTGGCCCATCTAAGCATGCAGTCAATTCAAAAGACAATCATGAAAAAATGTCAACACATCTCATGCCACGAATTCTATCGGGTTCGGTAGGATCAATCATCACAGCACTAGCAGTAACACCATTGGAAGTTGTCAAGATACGACAACAATCATCTGGCGTGAAGCCTATATCAGTGAAACCCATATCATACAGCAACTTTTCTTCTGCTGGAGTTGAACCATGTCGTGGATGCGGTACACTTGTACTGAATAATGGGTTGATGGAATGCTCTATTCCTGTTGAAACTGCAACAACAACATCGACAACTAGATCAATAGCAGCAGCATCATCATCAACTGCATCACCTCAAACAAGCGGCACATTCCGAACACTGTTTTCAATTTTTAAGCATGAAGGCTGGGCAGGGATATATGCCGGACTTCGACCAACTTTGTTGATGTCGGTACCCAATACGGTGCTTTATTTTACTGCCTATGATGAAATATCTACGAGGCTTCGATACAACCATACACTCAACAACAACCACAACAATATAGAATCATCTTCTCAGCATATGTTGGATGATGATGCAAAGCGACAGGCATATATACCACTGATAGCAGGGTCAACGTCAAGACTGCTTGCTTCATTGTCAACTGCACCATTAGAACTAGTTCGAACACGACAAGCTAGTGCAATCGGAAACGGAGAAAAGGTAGTCCCCGGAATGATGGAGGAATTTCGTCTCCTACTCAGAACTAATGGTTTCTCATCACTCTTTACTGGACTGGCTCCAACATTGTGGCGTGATGTGCCATTCTCTGCGATGTACTGGTTATTTCTGGAAAAGTTTCGGAATGATTTATCCAACTCCAACAGCTTGGGGACTTGGGGTGGACGTTATTACAAAGATCAAGGGATTCAAATGCCTCCGAGTATTGAGGTGATGCATTCATTTGTTAGTGGTGCTGGTGCTGGAGCTATCGCTGCTTTTGGTACGACGCCTTTTGATGTTGTCAAAACGAGACGACAAATGAGTAGTCAAACAGAAGTGCTGTCCACAGGTTCAGGCTCATGTGATCACTTTGGTATGAAAGAATATCCAAGTTCACATGCTAGTTGTCAACAACGAAATATATCAGTAGCTGCAGCAGCGGAACACAGTCGAGTCAATAATGTAGGCACATTTGGCCACATGAGAGAGATTCTTAAAGAGGAAGGTTTGTCAGGGCTGTGGCGTGGGAACACAACAAGAATGGTAAAGGTTGCTCCCGCTTGTGCAATTATGATTTCATGTTACGAATTTGGCAAGAAGGTTTTTGGAGAGATGGTATAATCTGAATCACGATAAAAAGTTTTCTTTCACAAAGATTATCAGATATATACTTTGAATTGATCCACTTCATCACACATCATCTTCTTCCAAAGATGGAGGATCTAATTTGTCAACAAATCTTGTCAACCATAACAGGCATGCCAGGCTAACAAAGTGGCTAGTTAACATGTTCGTGTTGGCCTGAACTACAAGCAAATCCAATGGTTGTAAAGTTTGTGCTGATACAACTCCCCCTCCGATTCCCCCTCCAAAGCCAACAGCATTTTGCATCGACTTTGCCACTAATGTACCAATGATAATTTGTGCCCCGACTATACTTGTAAATAGGCCTATCAAGTTAATTGTTGCACCAACTTTGATCACCCTTCGAAGTAGATTGGCTGCCTCTACCTGTGTAGTGCTCGTGCGACGCAGGAATCGTTTTGCCAATCTTCGTCCTCCCCATGTCCAGATTATAGACATGGTGGAAAGTACAATTCCAACACCCGGGAGGAGAAATTTGGGAGCTACTTTTGTTATGCCCATTGGACCGAGAGTAGATCCTTCCATCACATTACGTGCAAAGATGAATGTTACCGCGCTAATTACTGTCAAAATAACTTGACTCCACCATGATAACCACGATGAAGCCAGAAGAGATTGCGATGCGCGATAGACAAGAGGGTCGTTGTTAGACTGGGATGAAAAGAGAGCCGTGGATTGCGTAGATTGTTGTTTTTGTTTAAAAACAGCCGATGGTGGCTGAGATGGAAGTGCCTGTCGAACGCGAGTGCTGAGCACATTCCTCGAAGGCACCTGGAATGCGGCGACCGCACAAACGGATACTGCAAATAGTACCACCTGCTTCGTAATGTTTCCCATCCTACGCTCCTTATTATCTACTCTGCAGTTGACACCGCTATTTCTTGTGTTTGTTACGATGTTTGATGTTGGTTCAATAATGATGTTACCATGTTACACATGCAGGCTGTTACAGTTGAGACGATAGAAGATGACACGGGCGGGCGGAATTGTATCCCGTGCTTATGCCCGCCCTTTATACCCCAACAATCCCCGGTCTGTGAGTCGCTCCTTTTCCTCCCTCCAATCAAATCATTGCAAAGAACAAAAGCTACCGAGCTCATGGTATGGTCGGAGCAACCTTGACCATACTTCTTACAGTACTTTCATAATTATTAGGCGGCTATTCATTTGAGCCTACGTATCGGTGTAGAAGAGAAGAAGAAGAGGATTAGCAACAGCAGCGACCATGCCCGTCTACAACTTTAAAAAGATGGCCCCTGTGCCATCGGCATCGGACTTTGTGGATATTGTCCTCACTCGTACTCAGCGTAAGACGCCAACAGTGGTCCACCCTGGATACAAGATTACGAGGATTCGTAGTTTCTAGTGAGTCGATTGTGTTTTATTTGCTTCGTCTACTATGTGGTGCACTCTATTTGATATCATATTGCTCACATCGTAGTTTTTTTATTGGATTCTTTTACTACTATGAAGCATGCGTAAAATCAAATTTACACAACAAACCATCTCCGATCGTCTCACCGCCATGCTTGCTGATTTCCCACGTCTATCCGACATCCATCCCTTTTACTCCGATCTCTGTAACACTCTCTACGATCGTGATCATTACAAACTTGCCCTTGGCCAAATCAACACTGCCAAGCAGTTAGTCGATGCAGTGGCACGTGATATGATCCGCATGGTAAAATATGGAGACTCTTTATACAGATGCAAATGTCTCAAGCGTGCAGCACTCGGTCGTATGTGTACCATTCTAAAACGCCAAAAGGCGAGTCTTTCCTACCTCGAAGAAGTGAGGAAGCACATGTCTCGTCTTCCTGCGCTGGATCCCAACACTCGTACCCTGCTCATGTGCGGATTGCCCAATGTTGGAAAGAGTTCTTTCATGAATAAGATTACCAGGGCCAACGTTGATGTTCAACCGTATGCATTCACTACCAAGAGTTTGTTCGTGGGTCATACTGATTACAAGTATTTGAGGTGGCAAGTTATTGATACTCCAGGAATTTTGGACCATTCCTTGGAGCAGAGGAACACTATTGAAATGCAGGCCATCACGGCTTTGGCTCACTTGACATGCTCGGTATTGTATTTTATGGATATCAGTGAACAATGTGGGTACACTATCGAACAGCAGTGCAATTTGTTCCGTTCCATCCAGCCTCTGTTTGCGAATAAGCAATTGGTTGTGGTGATTAACAAGATTGACGCGCAACCGTGGGAGACTCTTGAGGCAGATAGGCGAAAGTTGATCGAAGACTTGCTTGAGGAGAGTGGACCAAACACGACAATGCTAAAGATGAGTAATGTGAGTGAGGAGGGTGTCAGTCAGGTGAAGAATGAAGCATGTGAAAAGTTGTTGGCTGCAAGGGTTGATTCTCGAGTGAGTGGAAATAAGGTCGAGTCAGTGATGAATCGTTTGCAAGTGGTGTATCCTACCGCAAGAGATGGAGTAACACGTGATGCATTCATTCCTGAGAGCGTCCAGAGGGAGAGAGAGGTTGGAGCAAAGAAACCTAAGAAGTCTCGTAAAGGCTACGCTCCAACAGTCGATGACAGTGATGACGAGGCTGATGATACTCCACCTGAAAGTGATGATGAAATGGTTGGTGACGATGGTGTTGGCCCCAAAAAGAAGACTGCCCGCGAGCTCATGTGGGAAAATGGTGGACCTGGTGTCTGGGCTCCTGATTACCGTGAACAATATGATCTCGCTGATCCAGAGTGGCGTTTCGATGCCATTCCTCAAATCTTGGATGGCAAGAACATTGCTGACTACGTCGATCCTGATATTGATGAGAAACTTCGTCTGTTGGAAGAAGAGGAAGACCAACTTGCAGCAGAATACGATGCTGCGAATATGCAGCGTATGGACGATGATGATAGTTTGGATGAGTTGGAGAAGGCTCAAGTATCCGAGATCAGGGATCGTGTCAAGATTTCCCGCACTTACAAAGAACGACCAGGTGGTCGCAACCGTCCTGCATTGCCTCGTGAGATTCGTGGTCGTGTCAAGGATATGCACGACAGTGATGCGAAGTTGAAAGCAAGTGCGATTGAGAAGAGAATGGACAAGTACGGAGTAGACACTAGCGCAATGTTAGAACGAGGAAGGAAGAGGGAGAGGGACGATCCCAGGGAGAGACGCCGTCGCAACAGAGATGCGGAGGAGGATGCTGCTTCTTCACGGAATGACGACGAAGAAATGGAGGACACACGTGGAAAGAGTAAGGGTGCCATCAAACGTGCTCGTAAGGAACGTGACCAATCAGTGAAACGTGAGCGCAGTCTGGCAAGATCTCATTCTCGTCCACGTGAGCCATCTCAAATGGGACTTAAGGATGAAGACATGGCTAAGTTTGCCAAGAAGGTTGAGAAGCAAGGCCAAGTAAGATGGCATGGAGGTGCAGGAGAAGGTGACCAAAGAAAGGCAGTGCATTTGGTGAAGTGGATGAATACGGGCAAGAAAAGAAACGGCACTCATTACTGCCGTTAGAATGTGTAATTTTACTAGTTTTAGCTTAGCAGCATGGTGTTACTATCTACCTTTTAGTCTTTTTGAGCTAACTGGAGCTAGTGCTTCTTCTTCCTCAACTTCATCATCATAATTTTCATCCTCATCGTCCAAGTAATCTTCCTCTTCTTGCTCAGCTAATAACTCATCTACAACCCCATTCTTCTCTATTATTCTCAAGAACTCGTCCTTTGGCAGATACGGGTAATCGCCCACCCACGTAATTGCACTACCATCGACTTCATCAAGCACTAAGAAATCAGTCATGCCAGCTAATTGATCAAATTCTTTGCTAGTACTCAACAGTACTCCGACTGCACTCATCCCTGGCTCTAAATCCAAGTAGTCTTCTGACATCCGTGCATGCACTTGCATCCCCCTTCCTTCGTCGTCTAATAACCGTAACCGTAACTTCCAGGGGATACCAGTCATGGTTTCTAACTCATCAGATGTCATGGTATAATCTGAAAATTCGTCTAAATCATATTCCTCATCCGCCGTAGCTCGCACATCGTCTACCACACATACATCATCCACTATTGCTGTGTAGTAAGCCCCATAGAGCCCGCGTCTATTTTGTGGAATACCGCTCCAGTACCCGTCGTCATCATCATCATCAACCCAAACATCTATCAGATCTCTCCCACCAACAAGTTCCCAATTTCGTTGGTATGCTTTGAATTCCGGCGATAGTATAGGCCAGAATAAGAATATAATACCGAGGAGCGTCGCTAGAAATTGTCCAATGACAAAGGATATAAAATATGCAAACATGGTGCCCAAAAAAGCAACCGCAGCCCCTTCAAACAATGAGTTGAAACGTTCTCTTGGCGTCCGTCCGAGGTAGGTGGCATACTGATCACCAGTTGGAGTTAATTTTGACGCATTTGGAACAATTTGTTGAAGCTCATTGATTGGAATTGGAATGAGAGACATTCCTAACTGAGATTTATTGCGTCTCCTTGTTTTGGACCATGGTGCATAATGCTGTGCAGCTGATGTAAACGCCAAGCCCAAGCTGTTTCCATTGGATCTGACACGGAATTGATGTGCATCTGCCGCTACCCACCGCTGCCATGTTATGAATAGAGTTAGGAGAAAAAAGGATGGTGGTATTCTTGGGATCACCTGCATATTTAGTTATTGAGTATGGTTTACTTCGCAACAGCAACAGCAACATATCATCACATGAACATGAATGGGATGAAGATTGACGACTATGCTAGCTTTTTGCTTTTTGCCATGTAAAAAACTTTGGCCATCAACCATCAAAGCTAGCACCCAGTTAGAGAGCACCTTACGCCATCTTCAAGTGCTTCGGGCGGGAAATATATAAACTTGAACAGCTGAACTTGGGGAAGTTTAATTCCGTGTGGCACTGGGGTCACAGCTTGTTCGAAAATCTCCCACAAATGCGGCCACTGATGAAACTAATCACTTATTTATCTTAAAAAAAAAAAAAAAAAAAATGCGTTATGATGAAGGCAAAAATCAATGCTCTTCTCATTGATTTGGTAAACGAGCGGCGACTTTGATTTGAATACCAGTATTATTGAACCCTTTGGATATCTACAGGCAGCTGTACCAGAGGTGCCGACATGGAAAAGGACAACAGAAGAAGAAGAAGACAAGTGAGCTACACGCAGGGGACTAGACCATGGTGGTGGGCATGTTGGTCAAAAAGAGTAGATGGTGTTTGGCGATTTGTACTAATTCCCATCGTTTAAATAACAAGTTGCCCAAATTTGACTCGACTCGCCTCCAAATCCAATCCCACGATAGCCTCCGTACTTATGTAGGAGGCTGATATACACACAAGACAGAGATATAACAACACAAAACTTTGGGGACCTCTAATGGGGGTACCTAAGAAGGAATTTGATCAATATGAGATGAAATATAATAGGTTTGAAATTCGAATATCTGGGGTATTCCACCTCTAAAGATGGCCGGCTGACCCAAGGGTAAATAAGCAGGGTTGGCGTCGTTTTGTGAAATTTCAAAATCAATTTACCATCTCGTCCGCTAACCGGTATTCGAATTTAGCGATCTGTAACATGTTCCGATGTATCGCTTCTATGATCTCACTGAAACGGCATCAAATTTTCCTAAGTAAAAGTTTCGTTACGACTTTGAGATCCCCATAATTGAGTCTCGCTTGCCTTCATTGAGTCTCGGTTGCCCACCCGACCTCCGTCATTGAAAGCTCAAATTGAACTCTCTCTGCCGGCAACCATGGTCAGCGTTGCCGCCGCTGGAATAGACCAAGTTAACAGCCGTAATATCGGCCGATCGGTGGCTGATCGTAACTATGGATTACTATGTCTGTGTTATCGTGCTTGACTTCAGCAGAAACGCTCCTTGGGATGTTCAATAAGAATTGTGCAGTGGGCGGCGCTCGCCGGACGACACTGCCTAATATTGCCTCCATGCTGCCTTCTCTCAGGGGATTTGGCAGCGGCGAGGGCTTCAACTCATACAAAATAATCCATAGTAACGATCAGCCACCAATCGTCCCATAATCCGGTTATTAACTTGGTCTAATTCAACGGCGGCAACGCTGACAAGGTTGCCGTGCCTTGAGCAGCTTGGTTAGTGCTGATCAACATGTTCGGACCGTCATTGACTTTCGCATTCCTTTAAGGACGAGACGGTAACGGTACTCAGCTTCTTTAATAAGTAAAATTTTGGCGGGAGCGATCGTCGCCAACCCTGCTTATTTACCCTTCAGCTGACCCTCATTAATTGAACCAAATCGAGTCTGTCGTCGTCAATATGCGCATGAGCCGCTTCAGGTGGCCCATTATAGTCGGTGGCGATACTATACAAGCTCATTTGCACTGCTCAGATGGTCAACGTCCATACAAGCGATGCTACTGCGTCGTAGCTGATCTGAGAGGTCCAATTGTGGAGCTGGCCGGCTGACCCTCATTGAACCAACTCGTGTCTATCGTCGTCAATATGCGCATGAGCTGCTTCAGGTGGACCATTATATTCGGTGGCAATACTATACAAGCTCATTTGCACTGCTCAGATGGTCAACGTCCATAAAAGTGTTGCTACGGCGTTGTAGCTGATCTGAGAGGTCCAATTGGAGCTGGCCGGCTGACCCTCATTGAACCAAATCGTGTCTATCGTCATCAATATGCGCATGAGCCGCTTCAGGTGGCCCATTATAGTCGGTGGCGATACTATACAAGCTCATTTGCACTGCTCAGATGGTCAACGTCCATACAAGCGATGCTACTGCGTAGTTGCTGATCTGAGAGTTCCAATTGGAGCTGGCCGGCTGACCCTCATTGAACCAAATCGTGTCTATCGTCGTCAATATGCGCATGAGCCGCTTCAGGTGGCCCATTATATTCGGTGGCGATACTATACAAGCTCATTTGCACTGCTCAGATGGTCAACGTCCATACAAGCGATGCTACTGCGTCGTAGCTGATCTGAGAGGTCCAATTGGAGCTGGCTGGCTGGCCCTCATTGAACCAAATCGTGTCTATCGTCGTCAATATGCGTATGAGCCGCTTCAGGTGGCCCATTATAGTCGGTGGCGATACTATACAAGCTCATTTGCACTGCTCAGATGGATTTTGTCAGCATGGGCGAAGCTAACACATCGTAGCTGATCAGAGAGTTCCAATATTGAACCAACTCGTGTCTATCGTCGTCAATATGCGCATGAGCCGCTTCAGGTGGCCCATTATAGTCGGTGGCGATACTATACAAGCTCATTTGCACTGCTCAGATGGTCAACAACCATACAAGCGATGCTACTGCGTCGTAGCTGATCTGAGAGGTCCAATTGGAGCTGGCCGGCTGACCCTCATTGAACCAAATCGTGTTTGTCGTCGTCAATATGCGCATGAGCCGCTTCAGGTGGCCCATTATATTCGGTGGCGATACTATACAAGCTCATTTGCACTGCTCAGATGGTCAACGTCCATACAAGCGATGCTACTGCGTCGTAGCTTTTCTGAGAGGTCCAATTGGAGCTGGCCGGCTGACCCTCATTGAACCAAATCGTGTCTATCGTCGTCAATATGCGCATGAGCCGCTTCAGGTGGCCCATTATATTCGGTGGCGATACTATACAAGCTCATTTGCACTGCTCAGATGGTCAACAACCATACAAGCGATGCTACTGCGTCGTTGCTGATCTGAGAGTTCCAATTGGAGCTGACTGGCTGGCCCTCATTGAACCAAATCGTGTCTATCGTCGTCAATATGCGTATGAGCCGCTTCAGGTGGCCCATTAAAGTCGGTGGCGATACTATACAAGCTCATTTGCACTGCTCAGATGGATTTTGTCTGCATGGGCGAAGCTAACACATCGTAGCTGATCAGAGAGTTCCAATATTGAACCAACTCGTGTCTATCGTCGTCAATATGCGCATGAGCCGCTTCAGGTGGCCCATTATAGTCGGTGGCGATACTATACAAGCTCATTTGCACTGCTCAGATGGTCAACGTCCATACAAGCGATGCTACTGCGTCGTAGCTGATCTGAGAGGTCCAATTGGAGCTGACTGGCTGGCCCTCATTGAACCAAATCGTGTCTATCGTCGTCAATATGCGTATGAGCCGCTTCAGGTGGCCCATTATAGTCGGTGGCGATACTATACAAGCTCATTTGCACTGCTCAGATGGATTTTGTCTGCATGGGCGAAGCTAACACATCGTAGCTGATCAGAGAGTTCCAATATTGAACCAACTCGTGTCTATCGTCGTCAATATGCGCATGAGCCGCTTCAGGTGGCCCATTATAGTCGGTGGCGATACTATACAAGCTCATTTGCACTGCTCAGATGGTCAACGTCCATACAAGCGATGCTACTGCGTCGTAGCTGATCTGAGAGTTCCAATTGGAGCTGGCCGGCTGACCCTCATTGAACCAAATCGTGTCTATCGTCGTCAATATGCGCATGAGCCGCTTCAGGTGGCCCATTTTATTCGGTGGCGATACTATACAAGCTCATTTGCACTGCTCAGATGGTCAACAACCATACAAGCGATGCTACTGCGTCGTAGCTGATCTGAGAGGTCCAATTGGAGCTGACTGGCTGGCCCTCATTGAACCAAATCGTGTCTATCGTCGTCAATATGCGTATGAGCCGCTTCAGGTGGCCCATTATAGTCGGTGGCGATACTATACAAGCTCATTTGCACTGCTCAGATGGATTTTGTCTGCATGGGCGAAGCTAACACATCGTAGCTGATCAGAGAGTTCCAATATTGAACCAACTCGTGTCTATCGTCGTCAATATGCGCATGAGCCGCTTCAGGTGGCCCATTATAGTCGGTGGCGATACTATACAAGCTCATTTGCACTGCTCAGATGGTCAACGTCCATACAAGCGATGCTACTGCGTCGTAGCTTATCTGAGAGGTCCAATTGGAGCTGGCCGGCTGACCCTCATTGAACCAAATCGTGTCTATCGTCGTCAATATGCGCATGAGCCGCTTCAGGTGGCCCATTATAGTCGGTGGCGATACTATACAAGCTCATTTGCACTGCTCAGATGGTCAACAACCATACAAGCGATGCTACTGCGTCGTAGCTGATCTGAGAGGTCCAATTGGAGCTGACTGGCTGGCCCTCATTGAACCAAATCGTGTCTATCGTCGTCAATATGCGTATGAGCCGCTTCAGGTGGCCCATTATATTCGGTGGCGATACTATTCAAGCTCATTTGCACTGCTCAGATGGATTTTGTCTGCATGGGCGAAGCTAACACATCGTAGCTGATCTGAGAGTTCCAATATTGAACCAACTCGTGTCTATCGTCGTCAATATGCGCATGAGCCGCTTCAGGTGGCCCATTATAGTCGGTGGCGATACTATACAAGCTCATTTGCACTGCTCAGATGGTCAACGTCCATACAAGCGATGCTACTGCGTCGTAGCTGATCTGAGAGGTCCAATTGGAGCTGACTGGCTGGCCCTCATTGAACCAAATCGTGTCTATCGTCGTCAATATGCGCATGAGCCGCTTCAGGTGGCCCATTATAGTCGGTGGCGATACTATACAAGCTCATTTGCACTGCTCAGATGGTCAACGTCCATACAAGCGATGCTACTGCGTAGTTGCTGATCTTAGAGTTCCAATTGGAGCTGGCCGGCTGACCCTCATTGAACCAAATCGTGTCTATCGTCGTCAATATGCGCATGAACCGCTTCAGGTGGCCCATAATATTCGGTGGCGATACTATACAAGCTCATTTGCACTGCTCAGATGGTCGACAACCATACAAGCGATGCTACTGCGTCGTAGCTGATCTGAGAGGTCCAATTGGAGATGACTGGCTGGCCCTCATTGAACCAAATCGTGTCTATCGTCGTCAATATGCGTACGAGCCGCTTCAGGTGGCCCATTATAGTCGGTGGCGATACTATACAAGCTCATTTGCACTGCTCAGATGGATTTTGTCTGCATGGGCGAAGCTAACACATCGTAGCTGATCTGAGAGGTCCATAATTGAACCAACTCGTGTCTATCGTCGTCAATATGCGCATGAGCCGCTTCAGGTGGCCCATTATAGTCGGTGGCGATACTATACAAGCTCATTTGCACTGCTCAGATGGTCAACGTCCATACAAGCGATGCTACTGCGTCGTAGCTGATCTGAGAGGTCCAATTGCAGCTGGCCTGCTGACCCTCATTGAACTAAATACCAAATCTTGTCTATCGTCTCAATATGCCCATGAGCCGGTTCTGGTGGCCGCCTTTTCGTATCGTCAAAGGGACAGGCGCAACACGAGGGCCAGCGATGGCTCACTGTTCTCTTGTCTACTTCTCTGGTTGGTTCCGAACTCCGAACCGCCACAACACCGACCGATGGTTTTCAAGGCACTCAAACCTATGGCTTGAGTACGAAGTTCCCCTGTACAGTGTGTCTTATCTGACTTCCCTTCGAGACTCTGTCTCTTCATGAAGTCCAAACCCTTTACCTTTTTTCTATTGAGGAGAGTCCTCTGCTTTAGCATCGGCTCTCTGCAACTGAATAAGTATGAATCATCCCAATGTTACAGAAGATGAATGTAGTAGGAAGCACCAAACTGAGTCAGCGACGGATTGGAAGGCAAATGTGCTGAGTTTGGCAGATGTGAAGTTGGAGGTCCAGTGTGAATGATGTTGCTCTACCTTGCTCTGCGTCTCGCTGTTCTTATTCTGTTGTTTAGCTGCTCAGTCAAGAGAGTCTTTTAAAGACTGAAACATATTCGTGCTGTAGTAGGTAATGATATACTTAAGGACAATGGCAACTTTGGCTGAAAGGGTGACCCTGGGATGACTTTCATGACATTTTTGATGGATAGAATAGAATGAGTTTTATAATCGAAATGTATGTGTTAATTGACTAATATAATTACAACAGAATGAGTCTGAAGTCTTGAGGCCAATAAGTACATGTTGAGAGCATATTAGGTACTTATGTGCCGAGTGCCTCGAGTTTTTTCGGGGCACTCGGAGTGCCCCGAGATGTCTCCAAATCCGGCCCTTCGGGACTTAGATAATGTCACCACATCCTCCCACCAGTGCAGTACTTCGTCTCCACTGAAGCCGTAATACTTATTGAGAGTGATGATGAAAGGGTACCAGCAGAAGACAACAGCAATGACAGCCCATTGAAAATAAATGCACCTCAAAAGCTTATCATATTGTTGCATGCAATAGCCTCTGGATCAGTATCCCCTCCCTTCAAGGTGCAATGCCTTCCCTCATAGTCTTGTTCAATATTGACTGACGCAAGCTATACATCACAACTAGGCCACATTGTCACCTGAACCGCACCACACGGAGACGAGACGCCGCTATATCCATCAGCACCACTAAATTGTTGCATTAAAATCATCGCCTCGCTCTATTTGTTGTTGAACCTCTCCTCTTGGAAGTTGTGCCGTAATTGTGCGTTAAGCCACGCCACATCGTTGGACAATCAAGGGATCTCATATCGGCGGTTCTTCACGGATCAAAGTAGAGCCGGCACGTCTACTATTGTTGTATCATAACTTCTATCGAATCGGCTAGGTGTGTTTACGGCCGAAATGTCCTCAGTTCAGTTCATGAGGGGGCGGTACAGTTGTTGCGTTTGTTGCAAAATAACGGTCACTTTGTGTAGGCGACACCCAAAATAAAGGCTAAGAGCGCTATCGCCCTAATTCCTTCACATCATGGGATCGTATCGGTTCACCGATGCCACGCCATCGCCGTCGGCATTTGTGATTCCGGCCTATGTTCCGCTTAATACTAGCAGCCGCCTCCGCCATGATCAAAATTTTTTGATAAGAACTGTGCGGTGACGGACGTGAAACGGCTATCGTACTTATTATGAGGATTGGGCGCCGGCCCCGTTCCCCGCTGGAGTGACCCCTGCTCCCCGCGCCGCCCCCGCATTCTACCGCGCTCAGAAAATCGCACCAAAAAATTTTGGTGCGATTTTTCCACAACTAGGCGACACCACACAAAATACGAAACAACCATGTGAGTATGCCCTCTATAGATCGCACCTATCAACATGTTGAACCCAAACTGATATCCAGAATCTCTTGAGGAAGTATATTCGAATAAAATTATTAATTAGTTGACTAGTATATAACTAGTAGATAAAGCGCAAGAATCGTTCCAAAACAGCCTATTTAACTTTCAGGAAACTTTCAGGGTGCAATTTGTCACAATTTTGGCCAAAAATGAAACTTCACAAAAGTTTCAGCCATCAACCATCAACCATCAACCACTTCCACTTTCATGATGACGATGACGATCGTACCAACTCATGGTAGACCTATCCTCTCCCAAAGGTGGAGAATAACTACTTGATGAGCATCACTTGATGTGTTTCCTCTGCGATCCAAAGTCTCGTGTCTGGAGGGAGGTATTCCACCTGCAGACTAATAAGGCTGCACTTGTGAGAAAGATGGTCGAGTGGTATGTGCCCTTGGATGTGATGGATCTGATGAGATGCGGAAGAGAGTTATGAAGGATGTTGAGGAGTTTGACACTCAAGCCAATGGCTGGTTTGAATCCTTCGCAGATCCCCTTCCGCAAATTCTATCTTTGGAGGAACTGCAAAAAAACAAGTCTTTTGGTATCAAAGATGTGGTAAAGTATGTGGAAACAACCGTTGCTATTTCTGGACGCTTGGGATCGTTTGAGTGTTATGCAGGGACGTCTGACTTCTATCGCTTGGTTGCTAAGCCTCTGTTGTCTATGGGAACTGTAGGATCCATGGATTGTGAATGTAGGGCCAAACCTTTGAAGAACACCATTCTTATGAAGGATCGGAATAGGATGTTGGATCCAACTGGTGTTGCACTTCTTCGAGGATACGAGAACCTTCGTCATATCATGCATGCGAAGAAGGTGCTTGGAAAGAGGATTGCAGACTCCCTTAACCCTTAACTGGACTCGAGAATGGTGGACAGGGGTGCGTGCGAACAGTGAGGAAAAATAAGCTATACTTATAGTGACATTTGAAACTGAAATTCCATGACATTTCACCCTGAAACTTCCAAGAATTTCAAAAAGGGTGAAATTCCATTACCATATTTCAGCTGGTAAATAGAGTGATTCTATGCATGACGCACGCGTATATGAGCACCTATGCAGCTGTTGTAATGCGAGTATGGTGCATATGATGACTCCCAGAGGCTTAATCGAAAGGTAATAACATGTACTATCAACTTATGGTCGGTGAAGGTAGGCAGAGGGTCGATGTTGAGTGTACTGAGGCGCTAGTTTCAGTCGATGTGTGTTTTGTGCGTAGAAAGCCAGCAAAATATTTTTGGTGCGATTTTCTGAGTGGTGCGATTTTTTGAGCGCGGGTAGCATGCAAAAAATAATAAAAAAGGGTTCCCACGATCCATAAAATGAAGCACTGAGAATTGTGTAAGAGTATCGTAGAGAGAGCCAACCTAACATGATATTTTTTCGCCGTGCATCAAATCATCATGCTAACATCACCGAAGGTCTTGAATTACCCTATACCAGGCAATCCAACTGGAGGCATCCTCCATATCTACGGTGAGCCTGCTGCAGCTCAAGATGTGATCTTGTATTGTGGAGGATTCCCAGATGGTTTGGAGCCGATCTCAGACCTTGCCGAACGGTTGGCAACAGCTCGTGACGGACAAGATCGGGGTTGCTACGTCGGTGTGACTTGCTACCCAGGGTTCGATAATAAGTCATTCAATGAACATAAATACGCAGGATTCAAGAAGAGTGGTTTTACATTCGACGAAGTGACCTGCTGTGTGAGAGATGCAGCCGATCTACTGTTTACGGAGCATTCAAAGTCGGTATCATCGTCAAAAGATGAGTGCACGACTACATTCGCTCTGATGACGCATGACTGGGGTGTCCTTATTGGACACTTATTCATTAATAGAGCCATTGAGGAACCCAGCTTTACGCAGCACAAGCCAGATCGTCTTGTCATGTTAGATGTACTACTGCGTCCAAATCCATATTCAAACTATAGAGAGGTGTTAAGAGGAATCGAAATCTACAAACCTACAAGACGTGATTATCTGCTTTCACTCTCCTACCGAATAGCATTTGCAGTGAGTTTTGCAGCGTTGCAGTACATTTCAGAGACGGTCGGTCTCATCGTGTTGGCGATATTACGCACTGTTGTCTTTGACATTCTCAAGTTGAAACCACTACAGGATTTTGATGGCAAACATATAAAGGAGTCAGCAAAAGATCCATGGCACTTTCTCTACATGATGTATCCTTACTACCACATGTTCCAGGAAATATTCAAAGGATCTGAATCAGTCTTTGCTGCAGCAACGCTGCCTTTAGACTTGAAAGAGACACCTATATTGTTTATCTATGGGGCCAAAAAGAACGTCATGCTCCATGACTATAGAAGCGTTGCATTGCTAGAAAGGGAGGAGAGGGAAGGATTTAGTGGATCTCATGTGGTTAGGCTTGAAGACTCTGGTCATTGGATGTATCGCCAAGAGCCTGAGGTTTGTGAGAGTGAGATTAGAAAGTTTCTAAAAGGCGGAGAAGCATCAAGTGCTGATAGCCAGTCAAGACTTTGATATAAATGTTCATGTTACCTACTTGTGGTTATGTTATTTACAAAATTTCCTACACTACATAATTACAACACCCCATCAAATACTCTCTTTCCAAATTCGTAACAAGTGATCATGGTGGCGTGTCCAGGAACAACCTTGATCATTCTGGACACATTCCCTCTCCACAATCCCTTGACTCCCTCGTCACGGAATATCTGTTGAATACAGGCGAAAGTGCCTACATTGTTCCTTGCGGCTTGATTCGACACTTGACTCACTGTTTTAACAACGTCAAGTGGACCAGTGAGAGTGGTCGCAACAAGAGCTGCGCTGGCTCCAGCCGCAAATGTATGCATGACATCAATGCTTGCTGGTATTTGCATTCCCTGGTCGGTATAGTGGCGTCCGCTCCACCGACCAAGTGAAGTGTTGTTGGACAAGCTACCTCTGAACTGCTCCAAGCAGAGAAAGTAAATTGCAGCAAACGGAGCATCACGCAGAAGCATTGGACCAAGACCGTTGTAACAGGACATGAATCCACCAGTTCTCATAATTAAGTGGAATTCTTCCAAAATGCTGGTTGTCTTGCCTTGCGCAAGGTTGCTACCTGCTATTACACTTGCTTGCCTTGTACGGATAAGCTCCAAGGGAGCTGTAGCAAAACTGCTAATCATCCGAGCTGTACACCCGGCTACAAGCGGTATGTATGCTCTGCTTGCATCCACATCAGAGTTGTCGAACGAGTGCATTGCGTGCAAACGCATCGATATCTCATCATAGCTACTTAGATATATGACTGTATTGGGTATACTCATAACCAAAGTCGGCTTTAAACCGGCATACAAACCAGCCAAACCTTCATTACGAAAGATGGTTTGGAGCATTCGGAAAGTTCCAGATGATTGCTCATGCACCATGGAAGATGCAGTCTTTCGACATGTTTCGAACAGTCGAGAGTAAATCGAATAGTCCATCTTGGATACACTGCCATAACCACCTGGAGCTACCAAGCAGGGGAATGCATCCGTCGGCAGCATCAATCCATTATTGAGCATGACAGCTCCTCGACATCGAAGTAACTTCTTCACGGGGTTGCCTTGTCGTTTGAGGGTGGATGAGAAGGATTCTTCGAGTGTTGCAGTCTGTTGTCGGACCTTGACTACCTCGATGGGCGTACCAGAAAGTGCATAGATGATTGACCCCGTGGATCCGCTTATGATGCGAGATAGGAGTGATGATGATGGCGACGATGAGTGTGCATTACTGGATCTACCAGCATCACTTCGCACTGCTGGCGGCGATGGTGCTACTATTGGTCGTGCAGTCATGATGACGAGCAATGGATCGGAATCCTACTATTTATGAGAGTGTATCCGCTACCAATCAACAGCTAGGAGACTGTGAACGACAATTCAAAATGAAGCCTCTATTCCACTGGGATAAGCAGTTGCTCGCTTTCTGAACCTGAACGACCATCGCCCGAGGTGGGGCTCTTCAGCTAGTCCTCGCCGTCTTTGGCCAACAACCCACAGAAACAAAAGGGCCGGCGCTGCTTCTGCTTTGGTGCCGTCAAAGAAAGAACTCTTTACTGTGTAGGACTGCGCTGGCAATGTCACTTCGACGGAGACAGCGGTACTTAAACTATCCTATAAACCGCAGGTACCGCACCCGCCAAAAATCTCGTGCTAAAAAGTTGGGGCAGACCACAGACCACTCCTCAAAAGTTAGTTGGGGAGACCACTCACCACTCACCACTCTCGTTCTCCGTGCACATGACAATGCAATGAACATCTCTATGACATCAAAAATGAGACGGCCGTTTAATCATTGTTTCCGCTGCTTTAGTTATAATACAAAGAGTGTAGAAGAATCCTGACATTGCTTTTTCTTGCTCTTGCACGATCTGCATCAGGAGCAATTCATCTTCATGTTCGTAGGGTCGTTGGTTTGGAGGATAGAGAAGAAGGCCATTGTGGTCAGCTCTATCGCAATCTTACTGCCACAGTTGAAAACCTTGACCCATACTATCAATTTGTTGAATGTGCGATGCAAAATGTAACGGCTGGCAGGATGGAAGCCGCAGATGGCTCTGGCCTGACGCTTCGTTTACTCGGCAAGGGTAAGGCGTGGGTTGTTGACGAAGGCTATGATCCATTCAGACTAGATGAGTTTGGACCAATTTTTCATCATGTAGTCAAGCAGCCATTCACAGCTGATCAAATTCAAATGTATGATCTCAATGTAACAGAAAAACAAACCAATCACAACAAAACTAAAACCAAACCTGAATCGGTATCATGTGGTATGCACAACGCTCCATACTGCACCATGTGCGTCATCAACTTAGAAACAGGAGAGTGGGTAGGAGAGAGCTGGTGTCATGGGGATTGTACTTGGATAGATCGCATATGCGTCTTGTCCTCTTCCGATAAAGTAAGTTAGTTAAAGTTAGGAAGCTCGTGTTGCAACAGGCTAAACGCTGTCCGAGCAACTTTGCTTGCACAAAATAAGAACTGCACGTTTCCCCTACGTTTCCCCCTATCTACAGCGGGCGTGGGGCATGCCCGCCGATTTCAGTGCGATTGACCGAGTACCGAGTCCTTCTTCGACGGCCTTGACCAGCAGCGCAGCTTCGACCTTCAGTACTGTTCCATTGATTTGAATTTGCAAGCACCTATTTTGTGCGACGCTTAACTTTTTTTCTCGTGGGAGTTTTGGCTCCGTTATTTTTTCTTCACACACGTCAGTTCTTCCTCTGTGTGATAAACTAACCGCCGTTTGTGATTATGTGGGTAGCAAAAGTGCTAAGCGTCGCACAATTAAGCAACCTCCTCCAAATTGCTCCAACTTGAAGTTGTGTCAATCGAGTGTGGCTTCCGATAAAAAACCAGTACCGGTCTCTTTTGTACTAGTTCCTATGTACATGCGGTACTCACTTGCCTTCAACCATCAAAATGGACCCAGACCATGGTGAAAAATGGCTTCCTACGACCCTCAATAACACAGTAACTAGAAGGATTTTGACCTTCCTTGCAGTGGTAATCTTCATCCCTTGGACATTAGGATCTTATCGATATCTTACTTACCACCATCAGCCTGATATTGAAAATAAACTTGCAAGCTGAACTCAATAGTACAGTACAGGGTTGTGTACCTACCCACCGTGGTACCCAGCCTGAAGTACCCGAAAAATGGGTAGGTACCGGGTGTGGGTATACCCAAAAAGTACCTACCCGGCGGGTTTTTGGAATGGGTAGATACCCATACCCACCTACCCGAGAAGGTGCTCTTTTGGACACTGGATGGGTACGTTGAAAAGGGATCAAACGGACGCAAAAGGTGCTGGAGGAGGTAACAGGAGTAGTGAAAATGTGTATTGCAAGTAAACTCGATGCAGTTTCACTTGAACTGCATACAAAATGAATGTATATTACATTCTCCTCCACAGACCAGAATCTACAGCCGAGAGAAATAAGACGATGATGACTCAATTTTTGCACATGATGATGATCAAACCAGGTGCATTTACTAAAGAAACCCTCGACGAAGGCGTTTGGTGCACGTAGAGCTGGAATTGACAGTGCTACACTGAAGATCTGTGTAGGTACCCACACCTACCCAAAACCCAGCAAAATAGAGGTGGGTATGGGTAAGTAGATACCCACACCCACCTACCTATTGGGGTGAACATTTTGGATACTACCCATACCTACCTACCCAGGGGTATTTCACGTGGGTACACAACCCTGCTTCAGTATACTTATCGACCATGATAGCCGCTACTCTCATAGCCACCATATTGCTCAAACCCTACCAATAGTAACATCCAGTGAATCATATCGCAGACAACACCCGTTGAGCTGCAACCGACATGGACGGTTTATGCTTGCACTTTTTGGTATTCTGTAAATCAGCACGTCACGTAGGTGAAAGAAGAATTTTGCTCTCGTGATTGTTAGCAATGGCAGCCGCTAACAACAGCCCTCCCGATACGCATTACAAAAGCCCAGTGGAGATTGACACGCTAGTCCCGCCTGGGCATGGTTACATTCCAACGTGCGCGGAAGAAACGCAATCAAACGCATTCTGCAACGAGAGATGGATTCGCATAGGTGAAAGTAGAAAGCGAAGAAAAACTCAATCAACAAATTCTACAGCTGATGATGGCAACCAACAATTGTGCTGGGATGCATTCCAATTCTATCTAGAGAAATGTATTCCAGTCAAAATAATCAATGTCGCGAATTTTCGGCATGTTGACGATCGTGATGGGACAAGCGACGACCCAGTATTTCCTATCATATGTGTGGATTCCTTGCCTTCTAAAGTGCTTGACAAAACAATTACCGTTCAATGTGTTCCAAATATCAATTGTAAATTCAATCCTGCTGAGACGGGGGACAATAAGATTCGGCAAAATGCACGGGATATTGACGCAAAACTTTCCATGTTACCCAATACTAACCGTGGAAATGATGATGAAGAAAGCATTCCTACGTTTATGGGTCAAGAAGATCAAATTACAACTTGCATGTCCCTTCGAGAGTTGCTATCAAATAATGGCAAACACAATGATTATCACGTGAGTGCTTCTCAACTGCCAATTCTCGATGTAGGTGAAATGGAACAAGGTTCAATATCACTCAATCTTGATGGCAAACTCGTTCATCAACCTACTGCAACTAATCTCGAATTATCTTCACTAGCATCATATCTGAGACTACCATCCTATCTATTACTAGGGAATCCGCACAACGAATCGAAAGATATTGTTATACAAAGCATCAATCTATGGCACGCACCTCAGTCATGCTGTACAAACGTTCATTACGATGAGCATGACAATCTATTAATCGTGACCAATGGAGTGAAGTTAGTTGAGCTGTGTCCGCCAGGCTGTATACAAGCATCGGGAGTTTACTCAGCACATGCAAATCACCCGAGACTCTTGAGACGAGATAATAATAAATGTATTCAGCGTGATATTCAATCAACATTGAAAAGGAAAAAAGGCAGGACTCACATTGTCAAAGTGGCTGCTGGCGAAGCCTTGTTTATTCCTTTAGGTTGGTGGCATCGAGTAATCTCAAAATGTGACATAAATGATGCAAATCGAGAAGGTAATGGATGCACTGCTATCAATGTTTGGTTTGAGTATCATCATCCCTCACGTCAAACCAATGTCCCGGAGCACATGGCCTCATTTCAGTCGCGACAAAGCTCGCGAAGGAACTTCGTCTTGAACAAAGCTTGTGTGACCAATTCACTCTTGGAAGTGAAGAAACAGGCCTATTTTCGCGAGAATGAGATGCCATGTGTTGATGTAGACGAGCCAGGCTGGGATGAAAGGGGTAGAAATGCCTTGCAAGATTGGAAGGATATCAATGAAATAGTGTTTGGGAACGAAGAATTGGACAAGTCATCAATTTTAACTTTTGGAACGGTATACTGCAGACGCATATCATCACCTCCATGCGCAGCATACATGTATCATAATGTGCTGGAGGGATTCCTTCTTCGTATTGAGCTTGGGGATGCATGTCATGTCGCGGGGTTGGTAAACATGTGGACCGACATTGGAAATATGAAACATTTGTTTAGTGAGATACTATGCATGCTCTCACCTGAGGCATGCTATGTTCTGACACAAGCATGGGAGAGACATGCAGGTGTCAACACAGTTGTCGATGACAGCGGAGATACACAGGATGAAGCGGAACGTTCGTATCAGCGTTTCTTCCTCATTTTGGAGTATCACAGCAGCAAAGTTCGAAACCATCTATTAAATGGCGTCGAAGAGTTCTACCATCAAGCATGGGTAAAGCTTCCAAGTGCCATTTGATTACAATAATCATGCTCAGTATCATTTATATGTTACAATATTAAGTTCAGTAATAATCTCCTCTCATATCGTGGTAGCCAGAATTATAATGTCGTCGTTGATTTCCATACCCATACCCTCCGCCACCATAGGATGAATATCCATTCATTCCGTAACCACCTTGTCCACCTCCATAGTACTGATTTGACATTCCTCCCATCCCATATTGATGATGCATATCTGTCGAAGCAAGTTGCCTTCGCCCATTCCCTCGCGAGCCATACAAAACCATTCGAATCAATCGTCGTACTCCTTTATATAAAAAGTATGAAACTGTGAGAGTCATCGTCCATCGAAAAGCTGCTAACCTTCTCCTTCGTATTATTTCATTGTGTGTCAAAATTTTCCGGTCCTCTTCCCCCAATTGTTGTTGCACTTGTAAAGTAGAATTCTTACCGTCATTCTCATCATCATCATCATCCGTATCTCCCCCCAGCATCCATCTTCTTGCGTCATCCCCTCTCACTCCCGTGATCTCCTCCCACTTCTCCATCCGGCCCCAACTATTCACCTGCCCAATCGCATTCTCCACCATCCCCTTGACACTCTCATACATGTGTTTCATCTGTTGCGCATTCATCCCGACAATCTGCACCGCCTGCCCCAGAGAAAACACGACACTTTGTATCCCGAATAGGAATTGATTGAGTGAGAATAACCATTGGGACCCCATCATGCCGTAGTAGCCCATGCCCATCATGCCCATGCCGCCCATGGAGTAGGGGGACATCATGCCCATGCCCATCATGGGGGACATCATTCCCATGCCGCCGTAGCCGCCCATTCCCATGCCGCCCATCATTCCAGCGCCGCCGAGATTATTCTGTGAATCAGCATTCGAATTTTCTGCAGCAGCAGTGGTTTCGGCAGTGTTGATTTCATCATCGACGGCTGTTTCTTTCTTTGTTGGTTTTGACGAATTCTTTTTTGCAACCATTATGGCTGTTGTGGCTCTTGTGTTGTACTTTCTCTTTGTCTTTGAAGCGGATGAGGCAGCGGCAGTTCTGATACCGCCATTGGCTACTGTCGAGGAGGTCATCAGTGGCGTTGGGGATGTCATGGTCTAGCTAGAGATCGCTCACAACTTGTTTGGTAGTATTCTTATTCATTGTCATAATCGTAATTATGTTGTTGTTGTTGATTACGACACGTAAGTAAGTTGGTAGGTCTATCTATGGGGGAAAAGCTAGGTGGAAGAGAGAGAGAGAGAGAGAGAGAGGATTCTTTTAGACCCGTTCTGTCAATGATATTTCGCGCGTATTTCGAGCCGATTTTGAGGCCGATTTTGCTTCCCGCCACATCTGAAATCCGCCACCCCTAAAATACGTCAAAAACCTCTTGAAATCGGCCCTGCTTTTTTTGAGGTTTTTCACGTATTTCGAGCGTATCTATTTCGAGCCGATTTGAGCCCGCCAACATCCAACATCTTCCACTCAAGATGAAAACAACACCCCCCTATGCCCTCCCATTATGTCACTTATACACCCCTGTCCAACCAGCCACCACAAAATCCGGCCGCTATAAGTTGGCGCATGTTATGAGCTTCCGTTAGAGCCGCCGGTCGGCGTTGTAGGCAGCGTATTCTATAAGATATAGTTTGTTGTGTCGAGAAATGATGATGTCGATCGCTGCATGTCATTATTTGTGCATTAAATGTTTGGCGGATAACGCAAGAAATAATGTTATTTCGTGTTATAATACCTAGGGAAGATATCCTCAACGTGGTGACTTTATTGGGTGGCCCTATGGTGTCGTTTGATGCGATATCAGGACCGAATAAGTCCGCTCGGCCCGTGCCGCCGACGGTGTTATCATTATGTTTAATTGTGTTACGCTGCTCTGATCTAGGTACATCCCTCCCCAATGATTACACAATAATAATCTTTGGTTTGCCGCCTAGCTTGGCTATCCATAAACTTCGTCTACAGAGTTAGAGTTAAATGTACAACCCACATCACCTGTTGGGAGGTTAATGAGGCTATTATAGCAGCTCCCCCATGAGGCAATATAATTGAAAGACACAATGTATTGAGCAGAATTATTTTTATTAAACTATTGAGAATGAGGGGGAACAACAGATTGGTGCCCTGCATCTACATACTAAGAATATTAGCTCATTATAGTTGAAATGAGTGATGTTATCCTGATCGATTTGTTCCTTCAGTAGCTTGATAATGCGAGTGATATGGATTGCTCCTCACCAATAACATTCAACACTCCCATAGTTTAGTTATATGAAGGAAATGGAAGGGTTATATTCCATGGAATGGGCGATAATATGGAATGATTGACCCTCATTGACCGTCGACGCTCAGTCGAAATACGGAAACGCTCTATTTAATGACCAATACGTCGTCACAAACTTAATATCGGTACAAAGCGATGCCACCATTCGATTCTACGTTTAAAATGGGTTTAGGAACGATATTTTGGGTTTGAAAGACATGTGGTTGCCGGTGTTGAAGGTGTTCTACTATGTTGTACTTCATGGTCAATAGGGTAGTAGGAGGTAGTAGGGTAGGTAGTAGGAGGCGGGCGTCAGTGGCGGGTGATGGCTGGTGGCGGGTGGTGCGGCGGCTCATAAAATACGCAAGCACAGGTGGATTTCGTTCTGTCAATGAGAGCAAAATACGCGGATTTCAAATGGCGGGAAGCCGAAATCGGCCTTGAAATCCGCCTCAAAATACGCGCGAAATCGGATTGACAGAACGGGTCTTATTTATGCGCCCTGGGCAATAGGGACGGAAGGGATCGGCTATCAATGTTGTATGTTGTATGTATTGCTATTGATCATTGGTTAATTGATAGGAAATCTATAGAACTATTAGATTCTAACCCTACATGCAATAGAGCGATGGAACGATTTTGAACGCTGAAAGAGCTGGTCTAACATATAATAACTACGAAGAACCACCTACATAATATCAGCATTCTTCGTCCTAAAGGAGAACATTAAGATGTAACTGTGATACTATGATAACATTATTTACTTACAGACTTATTTCAAGACAGTCAATTTCATGTGGATGAGGTAGGTGTGGTACAATGCTATCTCTAGAGGCTCTAGTCTCTAGATATTTATTTACAATTATAATTCGAATTTTACATTTGCCATCTCCTCACTCATGCTCCACAACTTGTTGGCTTTTTCACTGTCGGTGGCAAATGCTTGCAACTTTTCGACCTTTCCATCGTTGAAAAACTTGCCTGCATCCTTATCCAGTTCAGCAATATCAGCTGCGGCCAAGTATACTTGTGTCGAGGCACCTTCTTGCACTGTCTTAACGAACTTGGCCAGCGTCTCGAACAGAAGTTTGTCTTTCCAACTCGTAAAACCCTTCTCTTTCATTGCAGCAAACTTTTCTTCTCCGATTAAATATCTGGCTAAGTCCGTCTGCACTGCTCCAGGGTGGAGTGAAAACGCTTTCAAGTTCTTGTAAGTATCCGATTCGGATGCTCGCCTTTGCAGTTCTGATGTGAAGTAAATATTTTCCAGCTTAGAAGCTCCATACGAAGTCCATGCTCCGTATTCCTTCTCTCCATTAAGATTGTCTAAATCAAGTCCTTTGCCTGCAAACTGATATCCTTCAGATGAGACGTTGATGACTCGAGCATCAGTTGCATAGCATTGGAAGCAGAGATGATGATGAGGGTGAAGTGACCGATATGAATTGGATCTGGAAGGTCTGCTCCAAATTGTCCTTGGTCATCCTTCGATCTGGAATGGCCATTACACCTGCGTTGTTCATGAGGAACATCGATTTTGGCATCCTTTCCTATGACAGCCTCTAAACGGTTCTTGAATGACTTTACATTGTCAAGATCACAAAGATCAAGAGACACAACCATAGCTTTTCCTACAAATGATTCATCAGTATTGTTTTCTTTCAGATATTGATTGATTTCAGATAGGGCCTTGCTCCCTTTGCCTTCGTTTCTGCTTGTGAAAACTACAGTAGCACCAGCCTTAGCCAAACGCTTTGTAGACTCAAGGCCAAGCCCAGCATTGCCACCAGTTATGACAACAATCTTGCCGTCCATAGAATGTGCATCGGGTTGGTAGAGACTAGAATAGGGAGTGGATGGAGCTGCAGCAGCATTGGCTACGCCAGTGTTGGTGGCTACAAGAGCAGTGATGGAAACTGCCTTGGCGGCCGAAGAGATGAAGAAGTCGCGTCGATCAATGGAAGTTTCGTCATTACATTCTGCTGCTTTTAATGAAGACGATGTTCGTGCCGAAGGAGAAGTCGAAGTGGGAAACGAAAACGACGATGCAGTGGCTGCAAGGAGAGCAAGTGATGATACAAATTTCATCTTGGTTTTGATTGATGATGGTTGTTTAGCTTTTGAGTTGTCGCCTATTCAATGTGCATATGATGATGAACATCTATGTAGATGGCTTGCTTGCTCTTGCTTGCTTCACTTTGTATTGCTGACTGACTCACAGGGTTCCCGTGCTCGCACTGCTCGCAGCAACATCAAGCTCATCGGCAGCTCATCGGACACATCATGCACAATCATCAGTGGTGCTTTTGTTCTTCCCAGTTCCCGCGCTTTCTTGTCCGCGTGCTCTGTAGAGAGGGGCCCCAAAACAGGTCTCTTTTGCCTACACCAACGCAAAACCCTGCAAAACCAAAGCAGCCTCCGCCGTCCATTATTTCATTCACTATCTCTGCTAATAAAAGGTCGAATAAATATAATTAAATATGGTGCGTTGGTACCCATGAGATCTTGCGGGCCGCTTTAAACAGATGCTAGTAGGATGGCAGATGGGTAGGAAGGCTTCGGGGGAGCTCAATGCCACTGGCGCAACGCATATGTTGAAAAGATACTCAGATCCAACTTGTGGATGTGGTTGCGCCGAGCTTCCAAAAGCATTCTTGAACGTAAACAGCCCCTAGATTCTAACTGAATGGACGTTTGATGAATTGGTGATGTTATACTTCGCTTCAATTTTCAAGTCTTTGCACTGGCCACTTATTTTTCTCACAAACTCACTTTCATTGTTTTCCACATTCCACGTACACGTATTACGATATTAAATAATATTCAGTCGGGAAGAGCAACACAACGCAGAGCCGCAGCCGGAGGCGGAGGAGGACGTGCCGGAGGATCCTCAAACATTCTTCAATTTTACACTGATGACAGTCCAGGATTGCAAGTGGGACCTACTACTGTTTTGGTAGCATCCCTTTCCTTTGTTGGTGTAGTTGTGTTGCTTCACATTTGGGGGAAATTCCGAATGTAAATATATACGCGAGGGGAGAGACAAAGAATGAAAAAATACAACCATTTTTTTTGTTTTGGGGGAGAGGCAGATGGATGATTACGTAACAACTTTTGTGAGGAGACCATGGCTTCAAACATTGAGGTGTGCTTGGGATTGTTTAAGAGGGTGGAAGGCCACATACTGTAAATCAACAAAAATGATATGATTCAGCTATTCGCCTGGGTGGATGCTTCGTTTAATTTCTAATCTGTTTTCATACAAAGTCCCTTCGTTACGCTATTTGCCTGTAGTTGTCTTCGCTTCCTCTGGCCTTCTTCTTCACAGCTTCGCACCGACCACTTCTACTTGTGTATTGGATGTTCACACAAATGAAGATTATTCGATGTGACACCATTGCCCAAATGAGACTTCTGTTACAATGTCTAAAGTTCTAAATAATGTTATATTCATCGTGAGAAGACTCGGCTCAGCGAGTGCCAGCTTCTTGGTCACCCACTTTTAACACAGAGAGAGAAATCAACACATTTAATTGCCAACTTGGGCAAGCTCCGCACGCATAGCATCAATGGTCTCCTTGTATGATTCCATAGTTCTTGGCTCCTTAAGAATAGCTGATCCTGCAACCATCATATCAACACCGGCCTCAGCAACCTCCTTAATGTTATCAACCTTGACACCTCCATCGATCTCAAGACGGCAGTCCAAGCCATTGTCATCAATGAACTTACGGGCCTCACGCGCCTTCTCTAATGTAGCAGGGATGAAAGCCTGTCCTCCGAATCCAGGGTTAACACTCATCAAAAGGATGATATCAAGCTTATCCTTGACAAATTCACAGTAATCCAAAGAGGTGGCGGGGTTGAAGACAAGTCCAGCCTTGCATCCTCCGTTCTTGATCAATTGGAGAGAACGGTCAATGTGGTTGGTGGCCTCGGGGTGGAAGGTGATGTACGAAGCACCGGCATCAACAAAGTCACCAATGGCGGCATCGACGGGGGAAACCATTAAGTGAACATCGATGGGGGCGGTAACTCC
The DNA here is from genome assembly GCA_037178625.1 of Skeletonema tropicum. Lineage (NCBI taxonomy): Eukaryota > Bacillariophyta > Thalassiosirophyceae > Thalassiosirales > Thalassiosiraceae > Skeletonema > Skeletonema tropicum. The sequence goes on along the minus strand of CM074134.1, from coordinate 1,797,543 downwards.
GTGATCACGAAGGGCCTTGCATACCATGGGTCCAATGGTCAAGTTGGGTACGTAGTGGTTATCCATAACATCGAAGTGAACAACATCGGCACCGGCCTCGAGCATGTTGTCAACCTCTTCTCCGAGCTTGGCGAAGTTGGCAGAGAGGATGGAAGGAGCGATGAGGTAGTCCTTGTCTCCCCAAACATTCAAGGAGGTGGAGGCGCGTGACTGAGATGCTGAGGGAGCAAATGCAGCGGCGGTGGAGATGGCAGCAGCGGCGACGAGGGCAGAGAACTTCATGATTGATATATATTGGTTGACAGTGGTGAGATTGTACCTACTGCGGAAGAACAAGATTCATGTCATGGCTTGGTCGTCGATAAGCTTGTTTGGGCGTGTTGGGTGGTCATCTTGCGAATGACGTAGGTGACTACGTTTTTTAAAAGAGGCTCGTAATATGTGTGCGCCGGCGAACCGGCGAACTCGACTCGACGATCAAAAACTTAGCCCGCAAAGGCGTCACTGACACCGGCGGCAGCTGGCAGCATAAGTAGGTACCACAGTTGGAGGCCGGGCATGCGGTGGCAATGGTCGGAGGAGCGGCAGGCATCTGGCTCATTGTGGAACTCGGAAGATTTGAAAGGTGCATATGATGTGTGTGCCGTGGGGTAAGTGCTGTGTTCTCTCCAGAGAAAGATACCGCAATGAGAATAATGCTCCTATTGGCTCTTGATGGATTCTCCAGCCTCAAAAAGCCGACCCAGATGAAATGACTCCTCAGGGTCGGTTACTGTTGGTGGTGGTAAGTTCCAGTTCTCGAATGTGACCTCAAGAGATCAGCGCTGATGCGTCATAACTTGCGATGCATGGCTTGGTCATGACTGCAAGTCATCTTCTTCTAACCGAGGAGGATAAGTGCTTATGATGTGCTCATGGCAGGCGGCAAATATGAGGCGACAAAAGTCTATGAAATCGTCAATCTTTTTCAAGGCTTTCTTCTACTCTCGTTTTGTTTACATCCAGCGAGTCGATGTTTAGTACGCGTTGCATCGTAGTGTAGCAGCTGCTGGTGTCTGGTATTCGGAAACTGCAATTGTAGTCTCTGATAGATGATACGTACCTGTCAACTGCAGTAACCGTAGTGTTTTGATATGACTTTTTTAGGGGAGTGTTACAGGAGAAAGAATTTCAAACTTGCTAATGTTACGAACATGCCAACTGTCTCTGATAAGGGCTTCAAGAAATGTGAAATGTCTCTATCAATCAAAACAACAAACTGAGACTTCAGGAAATGTGAACTTCTATCAATCAAGACCCAAACCACAAACTAATTTGTCAAGAACTGAGCAACAACAACACCGGCCAAAGGAACTTGTTGGAAGAAAGATGTTCACATGACAGGTGACTAACTGCAGAATTCGTCGATTTGCATGCGTAGTAGCCAGTGAATGAATGAGTGAAGAAATTCTGATGACTTATCGTTGAGAACAGTAATGCTGACTTCAATAATTGTTGCTCCCAGGAGAGAACATCGGGCTGAGAAGCTGGAGCTTGGCATCGATCAATCAAAAAAGATGCAACAACTTTTTATGAAAGAGGATTTCATTCCTTTCAATGACTTTCTATACGTACAATCTTCTTGGCTGTGCTTTCTTTGCTGCCATCCTCTGCATACATCGCGGTAAAGCAACACATTCAATTTAAAGACTGTCACCAGACGTCCAACAAGTTTCAAAGCAGAATGTCGAACGTAAAGCAAGTGTAAAAGTGTCAAGAACTGTTTGAATAGGCAATACTCCTACTTGCACTATCATGAATACGAATTGGGATGACGAAGCAATAAATACTTCACCTGAAAGAAATAAGTATGGAGGAAGCAGCTGAATACAAACTGGTTTTGACGCATGATGTGAATGTGTTATATTTAATTGATGACATTCTTCAATTGTTGAGGCTATTATTATTTTACAATCAACTAGGTGATGTTAGGCCTTTGCATGCATAGCAGTGCTGTTCAAAACGTTTCAAAACAACTTGTCCTACATGGGCATGTGCAAATTCGTGAAGAGTTAGTTGTTTGAGTCCAGAGCGCAACAAAAGAAGTAGACAACCAAGACAATTAGTCTGAGGCAACTGTTACATTACAAAGATACGCAACACCTTACTACAATATAAACTGAAGGTGAAAACAAAACTGTTATATACCACAGGTTAATAGCATATTTAAGTTAGTTATAATCTTTTTAGTCAATAATCAATAAAGTCCCCATCGTTCTGTACATTATTTCGAACCCCGTATGCATCGCGCAACTGGCTTAGAGCCACTGCACAGCGTCAGCAAGAAATTCTCCGAGGTCGCTATCTTCATCACTCTCGCCATCCGTTGACACGGGTGCAGAGTCTTTACTTGATGATTCAGCCACAAGAGAAGGGATAGTCTCGGGGAAGGGCATAGTCTTCAACTCCGTCAAAGAAAGACAGCTCTCTGGAACTACCTGAAGAAGGTCATCGCATACGGATTCAATGTTATCAAGAGGAGTGGCAGATACAGTACCAGTGATCTTCACTGCGGGAATGTGATCTTAATGGCTGAGTGCGCATGATACAATCATGGACTCTATTCCGGAAGGTACAAAACTCAGGAAAGGAGCGCTGTTATGGTGTATGCTACCCAACACTATGAAAGGAAGAGTAGCCGGTTAAACCCATTGAGCAAAAGGGGGTGAAGGTTACAGCATCAAAGTGCTCATACCTATTAATGAAGACAAGACACATAAAGTGTACTCGTGCTACGGGTGCCCCCCACATGGAGAGGGGAGCGTGCTCAAAAAAGGGGAAAAGACACAGCAGGTCTCGTGATCTCATTGTGAAGGCAGATATCCAACACAAACACTCTCTATCCTTCGTCTTGCGGAGAGAAATCTTGACTTTGCTGGTCGAGTGATCATCTCTTTTAAGTACTGTTGCTTCTCAACTCTTGAATCCAAAGAATCCAGTGGTGCGTCAACCTTGGTGGCAGTAACGTCAGCTGACACTTCAAGATCGGGGAATCGGAGGTCGTCTTCCTCGGTGGATGTGATAAGAGGAACGAATTTGGGACAATTGGGTGTGATGATATGAGAGCAATCCATGTCGGGAATGCTCATCGATGTGGTATTTTCGGGAGGGGCAAGCTCATTTTCAGGAGTGCCGCAACGTGCAGGAGGTGCGAGGTTGCGGAGGGCTTCGAAGTGGGCAACAGCCTCCTCGCCTTCAAGATCCTTCAGCTTGTTGAGAGCCTCGTCGAACTTAGCTCTCCACTCGCTGACCTCAACTTCAAGCTCGGAGATGCGATCGCGTTGACGCCTACGGCATGCAGCGGCAGATTCACGGTTACGTTTACGTCGCTGCTCACGGCGCCAGACACTAGTCTCCTCCTTGGTCATGGGAATGCTAGGGTCATACTTCATTTGAGGACGTTTGGCTCCCTTGGTTCGGCGCACAGTGACAATGGGTGCAGCGGCAGGCACAACAGGTGCATCTTTTTTGTTTTCGGAGGTGACCTCATCAGGAATGATCACATCATCCGAGACACGGCGCCTCTTTCTGGCAGACTCGTCTGTTGAGGCGGATGCGATGGTAGGTGCCATTAGTACGTCTGTAGCTGCTGCAATTATCATGGTGATTCCCTTGCCGGATATCGACTTTTACTCTGTGGTTGTCGTTGAAAAGTGAAGAACGCTTTAGAGAGGGTCGTTGTTGAACTCGAAGAATGTGGGTGTCTTTGAAAAATTTGCCCCGTTAGTGCGTCAGTGGAAAGGTATCCATTAAGTCCAAACTATATGGAGTTCCTACGCAGGATTAAACCGTCTGTACTTTGATCCATATCTTTTTCTTCAACTTCCTGACCATCTCCCGTCTCTCGCTTGCGTGGCCACACATTGCGCACGGGCACCAACCCGACATTTGTGTGAACGGAAGCCTAATAAACAAAGTATGTTGACTAAACAGATTTACAACTTAAGTAATAATTTTGTTAGATTTTGCAGTAAACCTTGTGTTTAATGATAACCCTGTGTTTAGTCCGTGGCACACGAACGGCGGGTTGGTGCCCGAGGCAGAGCGGGAGAGTAGGAAAATCCAGCCGCGTCAGCGACACCGGGATTCCTCCCAAACCTAACTGGGAGTCTTTTCGAGGACTAAGATTCTGAATCTCGGGAATCAATCCGGAACACGACCAATTTGAGCAAGTTCAAATCGACCGAGTCGAATCAAAAATATGGGATCAAAATCAAAATAGAGAGATCGTGCGAAGTTGCACCCATGACATGGCATGGACATGCATTACTCCTTGTGCATTGGTTTGGTCCATAGCGGCAGCTAGTAACACAACAACCAAACAACCATGGAGAGAGGACAGCCAGTATGGCTCCGCTCCCAAGCCTCCCGATGGGGATGGGTTCCCGCAGTAATCCATGATCGTGAGGAAATTGTTATTAAAGGCATTACTGTCATTAAAATTACACTACGAGATGATCCTGGAGATGATACCGAAGCAGCCCCAACAGGCAGCTCTCCATACATTGATGCGGATCTACATCGATCCACCTCCATCAGCGGGGGAGATGGCTACTATGCCGACGTGGAACCATTTGAAGTCACGCTAACTATTGACATTGAGAGTGCCGAACGTGATGAATTGGAAGATATCAAAACTCGAGATTATGAAGCCACACATCGTGTCGTGGGGGGAGTAGACGACTTGATTGGGTTGACGCACCTGCATGAACCGGCTATATTGCACGCGTTGCGCTTACGTTATGATGCGGATATTATCTACACGTCCACAGGGCCAATTTTGATTGCAATTAATCCCTTTAAATCGATGCCATTGTATACGGATGAGGTGATGCAAAGATATCGTCTTGAGGGAGAGCGTGGAAATTCCAGACCTGGAGCATCAAAGAAGAAGGATGTCCGATGACGGTACGAGGTTGCCCCCTCATGCATATCAAACTGCAGATGATGCCTACCGTGCCATGATGCGTGGGATCGAAATGTCCCTGTCAGGTGGTGCCGCACGTCGCAAGAACATTCAACGTAACCGAAGCAATCAAATCAAGGACAAAGCTGATGATATGGAAACACCTACTGACCAATCCATATTGGTCTCAGGGAGAGTCTGGAGCTGGGAAAACGGTGACTACAAAAATTGTATTGAATTACTTTGCCATGCTGTCAAACATTGCAGCGGAGGCACATGATGGGAAAGATACAGCAACAGATCACAAGGTTGAGAAGCAAGTACTTCAGTCCAATCCAATTCTAGAGGCTTTCGGAAATGCACGGACCATCCGTAATGACAACTCCAGCAGATTCGGGAAGTACATTAATATTAACTTCTCACAGACTGGTCGATTGACTGGTGCCTCCATTGATACCTATCTTCTCGAGAAGGTTCGTCTCATCCATCAGAATGTAGGGGAGCGCAACTTTCATATATTTTATCAATTCTTGGAAAGTGCTTCGGAGGAAGAGAGGAATGAATTTTATTTGGGAGATATGCAGTTGGAGGACTTTGCGTTGGTGAAACAGAGTGAAACTTTTGATAGGAGGGATATGGTTAGTGATTCGGACATGCATAGAGAAATGATTGATGCCATGGTGAGTCTGCATTGGCTGTGATGTTCGGTATCATGAAAGAGGAGTATAAAATGCACCCTGACACAAGATTGCCTTCTATCATCTTTTCGTTCTCTACTGTTTAGGCCACCATGGGATTTCCAAGCAGCATGGTCAACGACATTATGCGACTCATCGTGACAATTCTCTACGCTGGAAATATGACTTTCACTGAGACTAATGGTGGAGAGGCGTGTAGACTTGATGATAACGGAGCTTCTCGCGCTGTATCATCTCTTTTGGGTGTCTCCTTTGAAAATCTTGCTGCGGCGTTAACCAGTCGAGTGTTATTCCTTCGGGAGGGTAATCTTACCAAACAGTTGAATGCCAATCAAGCCTATAAGGCATCCGAAGCACTCATCAAGGCTGTTTATGGTGCCAACTTTGATTTTATTGTGGAGATGATCAATAAGAGTATTCACAATGAAAAGGAAGTGAAGAAACGCGGAGAGAAGACTGTCTCCGCCTGCATCGGTGTGTTGGATATTTTTGGTTTTGAAACTTTTGAAAGTAACTCATACGAGCAGATGTGTATCAACTACACGAATGAGACTTTACAGCAGCACTTTAACAAACACGTCTTTAAGCTTGAGCAACAAGAATATGAACGTGAGGGTATATTGTGGAAGTTCATCTCGTTCCCAGATAATCAAGATGTTCTGGACTTGGTTGAGATGAAACGTGTTGGTATCATGTCTATACTGGACGAGCAATGCATTGTGGAATGGGGATCAGATGATAAGTTTATCAATCAGTTGTACCATCGCTGTGGAGGTCATGATCGTTTTGTGGCGACCCCACAGCAGACTCCTTACGCCAAGTTTAGCATTGAGCACTATGCAGGATACGTGGAATACTCTACTGAAGAATGGGTTGAGAAGAATAAGGATCAATTGCCTGCTGCATCTGTGGAATTAATTCAGTCGTCAACCTTTGACTATGTCACGAAGTTGCAAAGATTTGTGCGAGCTGAAGGTGCTGGAGGGCGCGGTACCGTTGCACAGAAATCTGTTGGAGCAAAGTTCATGGAAAGCTTGAGAGATCTTCGCAGCCGTATAGATGCTACTGCTCCACATTATATTCGTTGCTTGAAGCCAAATGATGATCTTCTTCCTGATGAGTTTGATCCAAAGAACATTGTTGAGCAACTTCGTTACTCAGGAGTGCTGGAGGCAGTTAGGGTCAGTCGTGCAGGATATCCTATTCGTTACACTCATGGGGTTTTTATGAATCGGTATTATATGCTCGGTGATTTGGGCCAGGATGGCACCAAGCGAAACAAAGACATCCGCACACTGGCAAGATTTGTTACAAAACTTGTGTGGGAAGCTGATCAGAAGAAAATGAAAGCCCGAGAATTATTGGCAGCAGCTGAGCAGAAGCAATCCTATAGTGAAAGACAACGGGCACCTCCGAAGTCGCCGAAACGAAGGAAGAGATTGAATGCACAAAGTAACATAGACATTCCTGATACCGAGGAAGAGTTTGATGATCTTGATTTTGGGACACGCTGTGCTGTTGCTGGGTTGCAGCTTGGTCGAACAAAAATGTTTCTGCGTCGTGAGGCGTTCGATCGTATCGAAACACTCCGTGTCGCGAGTCTTTACAAATCAGCCGCTTTAATTCAGGCAAAAATTCGTGGAAAGGTGCAGCGCATGAGATATCTCCGTCTCAAGGAAGCAACAATTAAATGCCAGGCAATGATTCGTTATTTCCTTGCAAATCTTGAACTGCTTAGGGCTAGAAAGAAAGCCAAACTTGAGAGATGGGCATCTACCATAATTCAAGTAAACTACCGCAGGTACAAATTTCGCAATCTTGGTGCGGACAAGAAACAAGCTATGTTTGATAGCGCCGTTATTATTCAGGCATTTATCCGTGGATGTTTGCTTCGAATTCGTCTGTATGATATGATGCCTTCGAAGGGTGTACAACTTGGAGTCAAGGTAGATGTACCTGAAGAAGCTGCACCCGAACAAGTTACAGTAGTTGTTCAAACGGGTCCGACTGTTGAAGAAATAGCAGATTTGTTAGTAAAGAAGGAGTTGCTTTTCAAGTTGCTTGAAGACGAATTGTGGGACACGGCCATTGCTTTATTGCAGGAATATGAAGAGCAAAAGCTGGCATCACAACGGGAACCAGAGACTGGAAAGCTTGCATTGCATATAGTTGCAGAGAAAAACTTGCACCATGTTTTCGATCATGTTTATAACTTCTATCCAGAAGGGGCTGACGTCTTCGACTACTCCGGGAGATTGCCCATACATATTGCCGCAGAGCATGATGCTTTGGTCCCCGTCAAGTATCTTCTCGCGAAACATCCAGACGGGGCAGATACTACGATGCTGAGACCTACTGGACGATCAGGTGGAGGCATCCCCCTTCATGTCGCTTGCAAAATCAATGCTTCTGGTGCTGTGATCACATCATTGCTGGCTCACAACTTCAATTCATGTAAGGTATCCGATGCAAATGGAGACCTACCAATTCACCTTTTGCTACGAAATGGAAAGGACGTATCAGGTGCAGTTGTGCAAGGTTTGCTCGACATTTACCCGACTGCCGCCACAAGAGCTGACATGTACGGAGATCTTCCATTGAGTGTTGCATTGAAACATGAGTGTAAGCCCGATGTCATCAAGACAATGCTCATGCACAACCCTGATGCTGCTAAAGTTCAAAATGGGAGAGATGGGCACAGTCCTCTCTTCTTGGCCTTCAAGCACAATGCCGACGATAAGACCATTCTTGGTCTAATGAATCATGCACCTGACCTCATTGTTGCGGTGGACAAGCGGACAGGGCTGCTCCCCATTGAGATGGCAACGAAGCAGATGCATTCTATTTCAATTGTGCATAATCTTCTTAAGCGTGACATGCCGATCGATATGTCTGTGAAGACGGAGGCAAAGCCTTTGCCGCACAAGTACTCTTGGAACCATATTGTTTCGGATACCGATGATCGTTACTATGAAGTTGTTAGTAAAGTCCTCCAACAATGTACTCAACCCCAGATCTTCGCTTTATCACACTGCGAAAACAAGCGTGGAGTGATCGCACTAGCGAGTGGTACTCCTCTCTGCAAGCACGAGTTCCGTGTGATGTTCAGGCTCTTCCGAACTCTCGAGATCACTGACAAAGAGCCATCCTACGTTGACTCACAAACTGGCACACAAATTTTTTACGCCCAGAAATTTGCCTCGCCTCCAGAAACGGAAACGCCAGGGGTGTTTACTTCTTTGTACCTCGATGACAAAAGTAAATTGAACGAGATTGAGGAGTGTGATGATCAGCCAGTTCCTACCGATGTAGCAAGTATCCCGAATCTTGGTGATATGACCAACCAGCAACGGTTAGACTTTGCACAGAGTGAAGAGGGAGTCAGGGTCATCGCAAAATTGACTTCTAGATCCGATATTGCTGATGCAGAGATATCCATAAGGGAAGACTACAATCTATCACGTCACTATGTTCCTGCTGTGCTAAGTATTCATCACACAATTCTGAATGCTTGCTACGCTGAAGCCATGGCAGATCCTTCTTACTGTGTAACTATGGAAGCAGCTGAGACTACGGCCGAGAATCTTCTTCTTGACCTTAGGAGGTCAAAGAGACCGTTCCCTGCCTCTGCTTTGAAAAGCATCGCAATGTCTTTGTTACATATTCACGAGCGCGGGCTTGTACATGGTGATTTTGGTGCGCATAATGCCGCTCAGTTTGGTGACCGGTGGAAGGTTCTGGGAGTGAGAGCTAGTGTCCCTGTTGGTGCTTTATCCGATCCTAAACGAGGTTTCTACCACCCACCTGAGGCTGTGAGTTTGGAAACACGGAATGTATCTCTTGGAGAGAAAAATGTTGGAGCTTCTGTGATCGCCATTGAAAGTGACTTCACTTATGACATTTGGGGCTACGGAGCCATCTTTTACGAGGCAGTAGCAGGGCTTCCTCTTTCCCCTTACAGGTCTGCTCACAAGGCGATCAGAGCTCGAGAAATGGGAACCGCAGAGCTATTCAAGGTTGGTCAGTGGGATGAGCGCAGTCTTCGTAAAGCACTGAGACACATTGACAACGAAAACGCCAAGGCTTTGGCCAAGTTGTTATTGCATCCTGATCCATCCCAACGAGTGCAATCTTTGCGTGAAGCACTGGAGCATCCCTTTTTTGGTCTTGGGAAGCTTGCTGGAACTGCTCCAACTTTCAAGCGGCCCACTCTCAAAACTCCTATTCATGCTTCCGAAGCCAACACTGTCGACATCAAAGCCAACAGCAAGGAGAATTTGAAAAACAAATCTGCAGTTGAATCCAAACCACCTGCTGCAGATCGAGTTGAAGTGAAGTCAACTCAGCCCGTTTCACCCGTACCCTCGATTATGTCTCCCACGCCATCAAATGAGAAAAAGACAACAGTGCACTCTCAAGTATCTACTCCTAACGAGGATTCATCCGAGTCGGTCGAAGTCAAACTTACTGTACCTCAGACTACACCTCCGCGTGCCCGCACTCCACCAGGGGTACCACCAGCCAATGCTCCAGCTGCGAAGGCACCACCATCCCCATCACATTCCGTGACATCGACGATGTCGAAGAAGAAATCTAAGTTCAAGAAATTTGGCTTTATGAAGAAATAGCTTATCAATATAAATGTAATTGATTAGTAATTCTCAACTTGAGCTAGCTCCACGCTTCGATACTGAATTTACCTATTCGTTTCAGCTTATTTAACAGCTTCTTGGCAGTTTTCTCACTTCCTAACGTGTTTGTCAAAGCTTCAACAATCTCATCCTTGACAGCACGTGCCATCTTTGACCCACCAGCAATATAAACAGCGCCGTTGCGTTCGAGAATGTGTTGGACAATCAATTCGCCACTGCCGCCACCGGCCTCTCTGAGTGCCCGTTGAACATACAGCTTTCCTACCTTTTGGTCTCTGCTGAAGGCATGAATCATTCTCAGTCGTTTTTTTGATACGAACTCTTCCCATTCCTCTCCATAATAATAATCTTTCCCTTTCGAGCGGCAACCAAAAACAAGAGTGTTGTCTTGTCCATCGTCTTTTAATATGGTTGCGGCAGACGAAGTGGCTGTTTCTCTATTCTTCATCATAATTGCCTCGCGTTCTAAGATTAAAGATCGCAGCGGTGCAATCCCCGTTCCAGCCCCAACATAAAGCACTGGCGTTGTAAAATAATGATGCTGTGTGAAATCCTCTCGAATATCCAATGGTAGGTTCGAAAAACTACCAGGATGTATCCACAAGCGAACAAAATCCGATCCAATTGAGGTTGTTGGATCACTGCAAGGAGATAGTGACTCCAAATATTTGCTGCAGCATCCGCTATACGGCCGACCAAATGGTGTGCTCCCTTCCACTACAGCAACACATAGTTCCAACTCAAACCCATTCAATACTGTTGACTGGTTCATTTGTACAAATGATGGTGAACTAGCAATTGAAAAATGTCTCGGAGCAAGTGACGGCAATAACCCCAACAAATCCTCAAGTGTCAGCTTCGCCAATACTCCACTGACCACCCTCCTCAAATCGGATAGAATCAAAATCAAACAATACATCCACCCAATTCCTCTTCTCTCGAATGATATAATCTCCATACAGAGCTGCACCCGATGTTTCACTCAGAGATATCAATTTGTCACGATGCTCTCTTCCATCCCTGTGGTTGGGATTGCAGAATGAACTTAGTGCAAATAAATCTTCTCGTTCGGGTAGGGATTGAATGTCGGCACAATGAGTGAACAATCCTCGTAGTGTGCAATGTTGTGGCCATGAGGGATGATTGTTCATACTACTACTAGTTTGTGAGTGGTGTGGATTGTAGTGAATATGTATTGTATCATCGGCCATTGAGCGGATTGCGGTTGGTAACACGGATAGAAATCTTGATACCAATGATGCTGGATTGGATGGAAGGATGGTGGCGACATCTCCTGCTTGGTAGGGCAGTAGTTCAATAGTGTCACTTGGTGTTGTAGTTGACAATGATGTAGACTTATCCCCTTTCATTGTGGTTGTTACATGAATCCGAATATGTCGAGTATTTTGTATCCAATCATCTGCCGTGATACGATTGTTGACAGTTACTCTTCCCATCAGAGGAGGTGTTTTGCAATCATCCAGCTGATTATTTGCGTTTGACGTTTTTGGTATTGTCATTCTCTTCAATTCATTATTGTATTGATATGCAGTAGTTGGACAACAATGTTGGAAGTAATTGGCATAGTATTGTTGGTATCTCTCATTTTGCCATTCGTGCAACGCAGCAGCAGCAGCATCGTTCTCTTTTGAATCAGTTTGTTGACTATTAGCACTGACAGTATACATCTTGATCTCTGTCACATCTTCTACTTGCATTGGCAATGAAGATGATGAACAACTTATTGCATCCACCAACTTCAACTGTCCATTACCAATCATACTCTGTAACGTAGGAAACAGCTGTCCCTCCAACCAAACATCCAAATCCGCAAACACCCCCCCATTCAAACTTCCATCATCACCATATCCCAACGTACATATCGGTACTGCACCCAATTGATTCAATCGCGCGGCTACCTTTCGACCAGCGGCACAGTACGCATCTGGACCATAGGCACGATCGCCTAGTGCAAATAATGCAAATTGAACATGTTGGAAGGTTGTCGTTGGTAGCGATTTGGAGAGGAGTTTGGTCCATGTGGAGGTGATGGAGGTGCATTGCTCGGCGTCTCCTGTGGTCGATACAAACAAAAGTAGTAGTAGGGGGCCTACTGGGCACCCTCCGTTTCTTGGTGGTGGTGGCTGTTGAGAAGAGAGGGAGAGAAATCTGTCCGCTCCAAAGTCATCAAAGGAGCATTGTCCCTGGATGTTGTTGGGTGAGATGTTTAGTGAGGAGTGGAGGAGACGGATGGTGCGTCGGGCGCAGGCTTTGGCTCGACCGCTTTGTGTGGCCCATAAGATTGTGATGGGGCGAGAGGAGTTGTTGGAGGTCATTATTGTAATCGATGATGTAATAAGCAGAGCACCTTCTGCTGGCCACATCTATTGTCCTCTTCTGTCATCTTGTGGATCTGCGGCGCATTTTCTATTACTAATTCCTTCGTGGAATCCGCCTCATTTTCTTTTGAAAAAAGATCCATGAAATATATTATATCGAGCCTTCGCCCTTTGCTTGATTATTGAAATGAGATAGTATTGCAAGAGAACAGCAACAGCCCACTCTATCTCCGCAACAGCCCCAACATTACAGCTCTCTTATTTAGAAAGCCAGCAATGAAAGTCAGACTATCTTTCCTGTTATCATCGCTGATACTACTCGTATCAACACTGGGCTACAGCGTAGTAGCCCAAACATGTGCACCAGGCGACGACACATGCACAGCGAACAAGAACAATAATGCCCCACCGCAACAACCCCAAAATCCAAAACGTCAAATCACCATCGACAATCATCTCCAAATACCGTGTCGATATTCACTACGACGATGGTCGCTTCGGGAAGGTCATACAGACCATCTCTGCAAATGGAGGATCATCCACGGCCATTCATACCTTTGTCGGTCATCGCTTCTTCGTAACGATGCATGGAGTGCGAGAGGGTCTTGTGGACCCAACGACGGATGAACAATACTTTTTCACGATTGATGATGATACTGAAGATGAAACGAAGTTTGTCATACCCAAGGAGGCAACTACATCTAATACACGGTGTAAGGATCGATACCCCGTATGTACCAAAGAAGCTGCACGGGGCGAATGCACCAATAACCCCGGTTGGATGATTGTCAATTGTTGTCAAGCCTGTGAGGAGAAGGAGGGGTATGGATATTTGATTGATAGTGAGGTGAGATGTACTAGGGAGAGATTGAATGCGACACAGGCTGCGTTTGATGCGGGGAGTTTGAATGACTTGTTTACGAGATGGGCCACGGAAGAGCAGTTTGTGCAATATGAACCAAATGTGATTAGTAGTCCGGGGAAGATTCATGGAGCGGAGCATGATGGTCCGTGGATACTTACGTTTGATTCGTTTATTGACGGCTTTGAGATTGAATCATTGTTGGAGGGAGCCGAATATGGTGGATTTCAACGCAGTACCGATCAAGGCAAAATTGTAGGAAGCTCTGGTGAAAGAGAAAAGATTGTATCCAAAAGTAGGACAAGTAGCAATGCGTGGTGCCGTCGAGAATGCGAAAAGATGCCTGGGGTTAGGCAGGTTTCCAACAGAATTGAAGAAGTTACTGGCATTCCCCAAGGAAATTATGAAAGCTTTCAAATTCTCAAGTATGAGGTGGGAGAATTCTACAAACGACATCATGATTCCTCGGGCGTGAAGACGTCCATTTCTGGGCATCGCATATTGACGGTATTTCTCTATCTCAACGATGTTGAAGAGGGTGGTGAGACTGCCTTTACTGAATTGGGTATTGCAGTCAAGCCCAAGAGGGGACGAGCACTGATTTGGCCATCTGTTTTGAATGACAACCCTGATTCGTGGGATTCTCGGACATATCATGAAGCAAGAGCTGTGAAGAAGGGAACGAAGTATGCAGCGAATCATTGGATACACCAGTATGACTTTCGAAATGCCAACATATGGGGCTGTGGCGGTAGCTTTGCTTAAGTTACTTATTGAAGGATTCACTCTTGTTAGGTCACGTACGTAGATACAAGAGAACTTTAATCATTATCTTTCATCTTCTTTCTCTACTGACACAGGTGTCTAGGGAGTAGTGAATAAAATAATCTATCTATCTATCTTTTATCTCCTAGCTAATCTATCAATGGCGTTGATTGGAAGCAGGGAGATCAGGGATACATCTATCTCGCAGGCACTCTCAAATGAAAGTACATACATAGGTACGCAGCTCAACCGGACGCGGCGCGTGGACGGACTGTTTTACTGAGCTACTGGGACACGTCCGCGTGTCTCATCCATAGAATTGCCATAACTTTTGCATGGTGTTACATGTTCTCGAAGAAGTTATTTCCTTTGCTTCCTACGTCTTCATGTTCATATAGAGGTGGTATTATTTCACGTTGCAAAACGACTAGTACATAGTACAACGCGGCTGGGACTCACACGTCATTAAGCAGTACACCCTCCAAGCAGCCTCCACGATCTATCGAATCAAATCCAATACAGCAACCAACTCAGCCTACTCTTACCAACAAAGAATTGTCCATCCTCCATTTGACATTTCATCCAAATGATATCCCTCGTAAACTATAAGGCGTCTCTTCGACACCCACTGTAAAGAAGTCTTCGAACAAGATCTACGACTTCAGAAGTTTATTATTGCCTATCATGGAGCCCCTACGATACGATCTGCTATGACGAAAGCGAAACTGATAAGTAAAAGGACCTGACAAAGAGGCCAGTAAGTATTTTGATGGGGAGCCGGACCTGATTGAGCTCCCCTCATCTTATCTACTCTCCCGAGTATCCATACATAGGTATCCATCAAGGAGCGAGGAGCTTCTCATTGTCCGAAAAGACAGCGAACCGCGTCTGAAATGACATTCAGTTTGTGGACATACATACTTCCTGTTTCGAAGACATAATGCCATGCTTTTTAGTGAGATTTGTTATCCAGACTGCACAAGGCAGACACGGGAAGTTTCATCTAACGACAATGCAGTCGGGAGATACCTCAACGCGTCGAGAATTAGAAGAAACAGAAAAAAGTGGATGAGAGATGAAAGGGGGCTGCCGTGGAAAGGTCAATACCTACACAACACATTCCCTAAGGATTATATTACTTACCTTCCCATGCATTCAGCCTCGTTGAGCAGGGGCGCTTAGTTCAACACTGATCAGAGCCGCGAGGAAAGCCCAGAATTAGAATAGACTGGAAGCATAAGTATTACTTATTAGAAGTAGTTACTTTGCTCAGCTCTCCAAGCAAGGGACTCCAAGCAAGAAGGAGTCTCCAAGTCTTTTTGCCTGCCGGTCGAATATGGATTTGGTACCGTTCTGAGTAGCGGTAAGACATCTTCTACGGGTGCCCCGGGGCGGCGGGTGCGAAAAAATCCCGTTGGCCTTTGGCGTTGGCGTTGTTGGCGGATGAACGACAAGACGCACTGGTGTCAAGGATTTTTCTTATCCCAACAGTTTGTGGTTGGTGTTGTCATAATAATAATACTTCTTATGTGATTTCATAGATCCGATGCACTTATTTGGTCATTGCGCTGGCTTTGCTATTCCTTTTTTCGCCGCCGCAGCTTCGTCAGAGCACATCATGTCTTCTCCTCTCAAAGCGGCTGTATTCAGTGATGTTGACGGTACGCTGGTACACTATCCAGAACATCTGATGCAAGGTAGGTTCCAGATGGATCGCTCTAGTCAATGATCTATTGCGGATATAAAAGATCCAACCAATAACTCACTTTGTTTTATTCAAAATTGCTCACAATTGCAGAGCCCAAAAGTAATGTAGACGCCAATGGCGTAGATTTGCTATATCTTCCACCTAGTAAAACTGGACAACGTGGAGTGATCTCGTCTAAAACGCTCCAGCTGTGCCAGAAATTACGACACAGAGGCATGCCTTTTGTGTTAGTTAGTGGTATGAGATCAACAACTCTTTTTCAGCGCTTACCATACCTACCGAGAGCCGATGCATATGTGTCTGAATCGGGCGGCAGAATATTCTATCCTGTGGATACTCCACTAGATGATGATAACAACAAAATTGATGGTTTAGGTCGATGGGGTACTCGTGAATCCAGAGCCATACACAGGCTGTCCTTCATCTCATCACAGCCCTTTCACATTAGTTGAGGATATGGAGTGGCGAAATCAAATCTCAAATTTACAATGTGCAGGATCGGATGGTTATTCTACTCTCGCACCTCGTGCTGGATCGGATGGGTTTTCTACTCTAACTCCTCCGACACCAATAGAGCATAGAAATGGAAGATTGTGGGAACACGCGAGAACATTGCAAAAACAAGGATTCTTTTTAGATAGTAGTGGATACGCAACTGCATTTCGAATTAATCGCAAACATCAAGAGTCCGATTTGGCGTCAAACTTTGATCAATTCCTCCAGAAATGTAAAAGTAGAGAAGACATTCCTGATGAAGTGGGATGCTCGACAAATCTTGGATGTGTGGACTTTTATCCCAACATGAGTGGCAAGCGAAATGTGTGTGCGTATCTACTCCGCAAGTTTTGGGGCAATCATGACGACGAAACAATATCTTTGAAAAGTCATGCATTGTGTCTCTGTGATGATGATAATGATGTAGAAATGGCGTTGGCTTGCCGTAAAGCGTATCTACCGTCCATAACGTCCGAAAGCATGAAAAAGTTGGCAAGTGAAAATAGAGATATGGTTGTTACTGAGAATGTAGATGAAGGAACAGTCGAGTCTCTTGCAACTGAAGCTGCTTTGGAAATGATATTGTTTGAAACCCAGGTTTAAGTACGTAATCTAGCTCTCGCAGTTGAAAGAAGTTGTTGACTCTGCTGTAGATTGATGAATAATTTTTGTCTTAAACAGCTCCAGAGGCGGTAATCTTCACCTCGGTCCTAGTTTGACCACTTTGACTTCCCAAGCTCTCCATCTTTCGTACGACATCCATTCCCTTTGTTACCTTCCCGAACACAGTGTGTTTTCCGTCAAGCCATGGGGTGTCAGCGGTACAGATAAAAAATTGCGATCCATTGGTATTCGGGCCAGCGTTGGCCATAGAGAGAGTTCCTGGACCTCCATGACTAATGTCAAAGTTTTCATCGGGGAAGGTGCGTCCAGTAAATTGATTTGCCACCAGTGCCGCTGTGAAATGAAAAGAATGGTTGGAAAAATTGTTGTTGTTAAAATACGCCGAACGAAAGAAGTTATCACAATATACCTACACTGCACAGCACCAACTACTACTCTGTTGCGTGATGTTTTACGAAGAATATTGATCAGGATAAAAAGCATGATAATACACCAATCACTCACTGCAAATACAAGCGTAAAGATAGGTTTAGTTCGAGAAATTCAACTGCATCACATCAGAAAGAGATATTATGTTGTTCACTTACCTTGAAGTTAGTAAAATCACCACCTTGGCACATGAAGCCTGGGATGATGCTGGTTTGAGATAGAGAACAAGTGAATTCAAAATGTAAGCACCATGGCTTCGTCATCACACAAGAAGATCACGTTTCCGCAGCGCTGAAAGAGTCTAAGATCCAGCAGGCAACTATCATAACTCACCGATGGAACACACTTCCCGAATATCCAAACCCCTTCTCTTTGGTGCATAAGGGCTTTGAAATTAGCAACCGTCTTGGGCACAACATCCCCATACAATCCCATCTCAATACGTCCCAGAGATTCTCCATCAGAGGTAACATCAAAGTAGACAAGTTTCGGTTATGTCAGCCGAAGTTTGTCCTCCTCCGAAGAAGTTGTCAAAAAAGCCCATTTGAAGTTGGGTTGAGGATACTACGGATGGTGCAGCGGGGGCAAAGGCTGATGCGCCGGTGAATAGGGCGCATGCGGAGAGGAGGGCGAGGCAGGATTTCATGGTGACGGTGTTTTGGTTTTGTGTTGTGCGAGGTTCCACTTTTCATTTTAAAAAAGTGACTCCGAGACGATCGAAGATATGGCGGGCGCGACGTCAGTGAAGCGTTTTCTATGACACTTCAGTTGACGACACATTTTGAGTGACATGTCTCTGTCCGCAAAAGAAGATGTTTTATTTTGGATTTTGGCATCGATTTCCAAACTGCTTTACGTGCTCTTTTACGCTTCTTTTACGTGCTGCCAAAAGGTCGGGGCAAGAGCAGAACCACGGGAACCTGGGGTTGACAGTGGCTGCTTTTTGTTAGCAGCCGATTTGTCGAGAGCTTGCCAGGAGTTTCAAGTCGTGGTTCTAAAAAATCTAGCGTTGAGGTGCGTTGAGGATGGCCTGTTCCGTCAAAAACTTGCGCCAACGTGCAAACTTGCTGCCACCGCCACGAGTGACATGCTGCTTGGCGGCGCACCGTGTCAGATGGCCGATCCGTGGCGTCGGCGGCAAGTTTTTGACGGAACAGGCCATCCTCAACGCACCTCAACGCTAGATTTTGTAAAACACGACTTGAAACTCCTGGCAAGCTCTTGACAAATCTCTCAGCAAGACGTGTCAACCCCAGGTTCCCGTGGCAGAACCCATGGGTGTCATCAACCTCATCTTCAAAATCACAGTCACAGACGCACACTTCTCTTCGACCAGTTACTGATTTGACAACCACCAAACCAACAATAATTGATTTGACGACCACCGACACACTCCCTCAGACGCCTGGCACTTGTGTGCAAGCACGCAAGACGTTTGACATTACAAATATCGACTATTCTCGACAGACAAGTAGTCTTCTTGAAAGAAGGATAAGTCTTCCTGAACCTATGCATCCAACATCAATTATGAATTCCTCGCCATCTAGATACTTCTTTCGTGACATGGACGAGCATTCGTCTCGATTTCGCCGGATACTGAGCAGTAGCTCAGCAGTATCTCATGTTGGAGATGACAAAAACAGTATGAGTGACAGCATAATGAGCACCAGAAGCCATTTCAATGAATTACAGGGCGCCATGGCGCAGACGCAACAGTCAAGACGCATGATCATCGGTGCATTATCAGATAGTGAAAGAAGTGATGGTAACATCGATGTTGCTTCAAGCGCACATGTTGCTACTTCAGCAGCAGTGAAGATTAACAATGATGTTGCTTCGAGAGCACATGTTCCTGCTTCAGCAGTGAAGAATATTCCAGAATTTGTACAACCTGGATTAGGACGAGTAACCAGTCCACCTAAACCTGTTCGAAACTCATCTAATGCCACTAGAGCTACAAATAATGATGAGATGACAGAGGCAGAGGCAAATTCAAGGCATGCGCTCGAAATAGCTAGAGAGAAAATGATTCTGGAGATGAGATTGGCAGAGATGTACAGAGGAGTCGAAAGATGACGGACATGAATATTCAAACGATAATGTACTGGAGAGCCCTGAAGTACTCAACAATAATTGAATCTTTATCGCACTATTACTTCCGAGGTGCTTGTTTACCAAATCTCGGCTTTTTGCCTTCATCATCAGTGGCAGAGCAAAACGTTCAAATCGTCCACGTCAGCATTCGTGAAAGATTTTCGAACAAGCTGTGACCCCAGTGCCACACGGAATTGAACTTCCCCAAGTTCAGCTGTTCAAGGTTATTCCCGAAGCACTTGAAGATGGCGTCTGTTCTAATTCCTACGTAGGCCCCCAAGTAGGAATTTTGGTGTTTCACTCACAAAACAACCATGATAAAAATGACTTCTACTACGGAGGCCAAAATCACAAACAGCGATATTCGTACCAAACCAATGGTACAACCTTTTTGGTGGTGATCATACGAGTGAGTCCAATCAAGGAACCACGCAAATATTTACTTTTCTCGCAGAGATACGCCCATTTAGATTTTGCTAGCAATTCTCTCTAACAATTTTGTCCAGTAGTTAGACGATTTTACTAGCAAATGTAGATGCCAATTTTGTCGAGCACATCTGAGATATGGAACCCAAACGTGCATTGCTCATCTCCTGAGATATAGAAGAATACGACTCTATCACTTGTTCCGCCATAAAAGCACTTGTGGCAGATTTGAGATTTTGGCCGAAAGCTAGTAGGCTCTGCGGCCGCCCGCCATGGTCAAAAAATGTGCTCGAAACACCAAATTTCACGTCTGTCCGGATCTCTATCGCTACTATAAACAAAGCAGAAGCGCTGGAAGCTGGAAGCGCGAAGCTTGTACAATAGCGGATTGCGGCAATAGCTAATATAGAGCAATAGCAAGGCAATAGTAGCATCATGACAGATCATGACTACATCAAGGGTAAATAAATGTATGACATAACTATCCCCATGAATCTAGACCTACAGAAACTTGTGTCACAAACAGCCTCAGAAGCAGCAGCGGCTCCAATGGCAGTGGGTGGCTTCGAGGTAGAAGAAGCCCTCTTCTCTACCGCTCCCGTCGGACTACACTGTGTATCATCCTCCGGGCAAATCTTATGGGCGAATCAAACGGAGTTGAACTTACTTGGGTTCGCCAAAGAAGAGTATATCGGGCAATACGTATCATCCTTTGTCTATTCGGAGCAGCCACAGCAACAAACTGCAAATAATAATACGTTGGAACAAGAGGGCCAAGTGAACTTGATCACGGCAGATGATAAAACACTCTACAAAGAAATTCTAAAACGTATCACTGGGGGGAATCCCATCCATGAAATACCAGTTCGATTCGTCACACGGTCCGGCACAGTAGTACATCTACTAATCGACTGTGATGGTAAGGGAGTACTGCCACCAGGATCAACCTCCTTCGAAAGTCGATATTTTCGCTGCTTCACCCGAGATGATACCCAACGAAGAATTCAAGAAATGAGATCCAACGTCTTATTCCAAGAAACAAATCGATCATTACAAATGTTGGATAATTTTATGAATCGATCCATGTCTCAGATGAGGTTGCCACTGACATTAATGGAGAAGGCGTGTACCCTGGTCACGGAAAATATTGAAGATATTAATGAGGTTGTACGGAGGAATGCATCGATGCAGCAGCGTAATAGTGAGGCAGCGTTTGCTCCGGATATTGGGAATAGTTTACCTTCGGGTACTCCTCGTGGGTCAATATATGAGGTTGAAGAAGATAGTGCACAGCCAAATTACAATACTGCAATTCAGAACTTCTCGGCACCGTTGACTGTGGCGATGTCAGCTACTCAGGAGGCAAGGTCTGTGGTGGGACTGGCCTCAACGTTGGTCCAAGATGCATTGGCGTTGGTCGATGATATTACGGATCTCTGTCGCTTTGATCAAGGACAAGCATTAATGATTGATAAAGAGGCAGTGAAGGTGAAAGATATCTGTCTAGATGCATTCCAGCGGCTGCAAATACCTCTTGGATCGGGGGGGTTAGTGGATATTGTACTGGACATTCAAGAGGGTGCCCCTGCCCGCACAATGGCAGATCGTAGCGTGTTTAAACGATCACTTGCATTATTGCTGAATTTTGCAGTCGATGCTGCTGCCAATGCATCATCAGCAGCTGACAAAGAAGCGGGGACACCTGAGCAGAAGGGAAAGGTGATTTTATCATTATCAGAATCAGTTCAACTCCAACAAAATAGATCGGCTTGTCAAATAGCCGTTTATTACACAAATCCACCAGATGCTTCCGAAAATATTGGGATGGACTTTGCATCTGGGGCACCTTTAGAGACACCCGCCACAGCGTTCGCTTCGGAATCTGCTAGTGAACGCACTCGGGGACAGAATTTTTCGAATCTGCCGGCCATCTTTCAAGAATGCTATAGCAAACCTCTGAATGAAGATGTTGCCTCATTAAAAAGTCATTTGAGTGGAGTAGGCGGATCTATGATGCGTCGGGTTCGTCTTCGGGAAACTATCCAGAGTGGCATGACAAGCTGCCGACGAGACAAATTAGGCCTTGGCTTGAGTTTGCTGTACCATTTAGTTGGGGCACAGGGGAGTGATTTGCGGTATGAAATTGTTACAGAGGGTGCCCCGTCGGCATCTGTCAAATCCAAATCCAGAGTAATGCTCCCAACGATGACAAAATTCTGGTTTGTTCTACCCATGTCCCTTGATTTTCCCGATCGTTTGGGAGCAGAACGCATTCTCAAGGACGATTTGCAAGCGGATTATTCTGCAAAACCTTCGACATCTGCTTCTCTCTTAAAATCACCCCTCATCGCCCCCTCCTTTGCATCAATGCCCGAAGAGGGCACAAAGCCGCCAAGGAGAAAAAAACGAAAGTCGGAATCGACTTCCGCCTCATCCACCACGGCATTATTTGACGCTTCCTTACTTTCTGCTATTGCACCTGTCGACAACAACTCTGCACAAAATGATACATCGGTTGCAACAGCTGCATCTAAGAAATCGCAATATCCTGGCGTAGCTCCTGGAGCTCGTCCACTTGTTCTTGTAGTCGAGGATACTGACGTTAGTGCATCTTTGATATGTATGCACCTTCGGAAGCTTTTGTGTGGAAGTCATAGGGCTGAGAACGGCGAAGTTGCCATCGAAATGATCCGTAGTGCACCCGATCCAAATATGTATAATCTAATCCTCATGGATTTGAGAATGCCTGTGCTTGACGGGTTCTCGGCAACGAAGGTTATCAAAGAAAACTGGAATATTCCTGTAATCGCTCTGACTGGAGAGACGTCGGATGAACATAAACGCAGGTGTGATGAAATTGGATTTGATGATTACACAACAAAGCCTCTAAAGAGGCCTCAACTGAAGGAACTTTTGCATACTTATATTCCTGGTTATCAGGGTCCACCTTCATAAAATAAGTCAACATGTAATTATATTAGTGTGCGAGTATAGCTACAAATTATCCCAACAATTTTTCTAGAAGTCAACTGATGCAGCCTTCTTTTTACACATGAGTTTCTTCCACTTCGGCTTGAATGCTATCTTCTTCAAAATGCGTTTCTTCTTCTTCTTTTCTCCGTTCACACCTAACCCCGACGCAAATTCTTCCAGTGATATCTCAACGCTTTGCAGGTCCGCGTCTGCCACAACGTTCGACTCCTTTGCTCCGATATGAAGAGACTCAAAGTCACTCTTGTCACAGCTGTAGTCGTAATCGGCAGTTGTAAAATTCTCTGCCTCAATGTTGTCAAACTCGTCTGCCACAACGTTCGGCTCCTTTGCTCCGATATGAAGAGACTCAAAGTCACTCTTGTCACAGCTGTTGTCGTACTCGGCAGCTGTAAAATTCTCTGCCTCAATGTTGTCAAACACGCTGAAAGTGAAGTGCTCATCAACTTCATCATTGTCATTGATCTTTGTGACACTTGTGACACAAATTGTTGCGACTGCATCCGAACTTTTTGGTGACGAGTCGTTTACGCATTCATCACACACCTCTTCGCCGGAGCAATTGCAAGACTCCCCTTTAGTTGGCGAGATTGAACTCTCCATGGTCTGAGAAGCCTTTTCGTGCGACGCGTTCTCTGTCACGTTGATTTCTTTAGGAAGAGCAGCGAAGGTGTCAAAGTCAAGTCCAAAGGGCCATTCTTCGCACTCAGCTGTAGTATCAACCTTCAATTCCATCTTTTCCGCTTGATTTGCGTCCTCTGGTACCGCTTTGGCTTCCAGATGAATGCTATTGTTTTGTTCATCAATGCTGGCTTCTGCCGAAGGGCTTTTCGTGTCGCTTGGAGAGGTGATGGTATCGACATCGTCGATGCGGTCGTCTACATTTTTAGCACGCACCACTTCTTCCAACTTTTCATTACAGCTGTTCATCCCTTTCACAAGTTGTTCAGTATTGGATTCTTGACTCACGGCTTGGCTTTCGATCATGGTTGTCACTTGGTAAAGCATTGATTTGATATCATCAAGCTTCGATTCAACATTGTTGGAGGATGTCGGAAGAATTACGAGAACACTATCGTTGGTGATCTGGTATTCCTGGAGCGTTCCTGTGGATAGAACCTCTTGGTTTTTGTAGTAAAGAGACCATTGCTCAAAGTCTATGCTGCATCCTTCGTGTTTGTTATCGAGTATCTTGTTTTGTAGGGTTTGAATGGTACATGTTTCATCATCGACAACCAGCGGGATGTGCAAACCATGAGTAGGTGATACAACGTGAAGTTTGACTTTGGTATCGCTAATGGTAGATTCTTCGATAGATTCGTCAGAGTCATCGTCGTCTGAAGACTCGCTGGAGCTGAGGTTGATTCGGCGTTCCTGAGAGGGGAACATACTATGATCAACGCGAGCGCGAGACACACCCTGGCCCTGACTTTGCTGCTCTTCCGCCTTCTTCAACGCCTCCTTGCAATGGTATAACTCATCGCGCAGAGTGGCAACAAGTTCGTCTTGCTTTCTCAGATTCTTTGCCGTGATCTTTGAGAAACGGTCGACCTCATTCAGTTCCTCCTCTAGAATTGAGCACTTGGCCTGGGAGAACTCCAAGGACAGCTGACAGATCTGAAAGAGCTTGACAAGGAAATCGCTAGAGTGAAAATCAAAGTCTTCCCCCGCTACGTCGGCGTTGACAATGTTGGTGTTGTTCAGTAGCGTTTGAAGCGCTTTGTGATCTCCACGCCTAATGATTTGGGACAGACTAGCATTGGAGATGACCTTCATCCTTAGGCACCCATCTCGCGGCTGGAATCTAAAGCCGCCGAGGCGCTCGCTGATTAGGTCCCCTGCGTAATAATTTGCTGACATGTTGGATGTTGTTATTGCAATGGTGTCCACTTCGGCAAGGTTGTTCGTTGACGAGAGTAAAATGAATTGATGTGGATCGTGGAGCGAGTGGGGGGTGAGCGCAATAAGCAACTCGTGACCCGACCAAGTCCCGAGTCCCGACTCTCTAGGTACGTAGTACTAAAAGTACTGTACCATGCTCTTCCCATCCACCAATTTTATTTTGTTTTGCTCTTTTACATTCCTAACAAACTGCAACACTCCTGCTTAACACAACCACCTTGTCTCCTCCTACTATCCACGACAACACATCAACCACCATCATGGCTTATGCGGCTGACTTATGCGGCTCCAAGCTCCGCGGCAAGCTGGGCGCTGTGCTCAACGAATCCGCCACAAACTTCTCGCCTGCCCTCCTCTCCTCCGAAAAATCATTTGCAAAGCGTCAACTCGAAAAGATGGGTTGGACAGAGGGTACAGGATTAGGCAAACGGCGAGATGGTATGAAGGAACATGTAAAGATTAAACAACGTGAAGATGAGATGGGTCTAGGACGTGAAAAGATGAAGGCGCAAGAAGTGGCAGATGTATGGTGGAAGGATAGCGTAGGTGATACATTGGCAAGGTTGCAACAAAAGAAGAAGAGTTCCAAGGGTGAGAAGAAGAGTAAGAAGAAGAGTAAAAAGGATAAAAAGAAGGAAACGACAAAGAAGCACTTTACCGATGAAGAGCTATTTGCAGCGACCGGTGGAGCTCGATTCGGTTCAACGAGTGGTGCACGTGCAAATAGATCTCAACACGGAAAGTGGAAGCGGTCCGAGTCGGGACATGACTTGTCAGAGCTAGAAAAGAAAGCTAAGGAAAGTATGGAGTGGAATGGTCGAGGAAATGCACGGGTACTTAGTAGTAGCAATGAGTCCTCTGCCACATTGGGAGGTGAAAGCGATGTATCTTTACATAGGGATGCAGAAAAGAAGATGATAAAGACATTGGCACCAAAGAAGATGATAAATCCAAGAAGAGGCGCAAGCTTGAAAAAAAAGAAGCCAAACGTGCAAAGAAAGCAAAGATAGCTGATGACGATGTCCATGCAGTCTCTCCTCCATCTTCCGAAGAAGAGGAAGTAAAGGATGAAGAAAAGAAGTCTGCAAAGAAGGCAAAGAAGAACAAAAAGAAAAAGAGCAAACAATAAAACAATATGATGTAGACTACTGTATTCACTAATGCATTTCATTTTATGCTACATTGTTGATTTTTCCATGTCCCCCTCTACATCAATCATATTTTTTGTCACTCCATTTATTGTTTCATCCGTATTATTTTCCACATCTGATTAAAAGACACTTTTCAGCAAACTTTGAGGGGATGATAATACACCCCCTTCAATGATTCGCGTCATCCATCAACCGAAGGATTAGCATCCAACGAGTTGAAATGTCTTTTTATTACTCAGATACTCCCGGCCGTCATTCCCCAGGGCATTTTGTTTACTCTTGTTGTGCCTCCCCTACACACTGAAACTCACCAAAATGCCCCAAATGACGACCATTACCTACCTCACCCTCCAGCACCTGCTCTTGCAGTACCTAATCGATTAACACCGCGAATATTCGGTCCTCCTCCGCTACCACCTCCTCTTGGTCCTTGACGTTCCGCATACGTTGTCCGCCTCTGCCCTCGTTGCGCCTCCAAAGTTGCTGGGGTCGCGGTCAGCGTATTGAAAAATAATCCCACAAAGTCGAATATTCCTACAATAAAGTCCTTGATTAGACCAAGTCCAAATCGTCTTTTTCGGGTGGGGCCGACATTGCCATCTGAATTTATGTAAACCATATTATTTTTGTGTTGAGTTTTCAAGGTAATTATTCTCCTCTCCTCCTCCTCTTAATGCTATCAACTAATCAACGATATTGCTTATCTGTATATATTGCTTCATTTACCCGCAACCATATAGTCCCGTAATAAGAAGACGTAACAACACACGATGCGAGGTTGCTTTATGTACTTATTTCTATGACTCTCTTTTTTGAAGAAAAGCGAAGAAGAAGTTGATTGTGGATCACGAATCACGCTATCCGAATTCGGTGCGCGACTCAATCTCAATTGTGCGACAATGCGCCAGCTCCGTCCGCCGACCTCCGCCCTGAAAGAATACTTTCGTTCACGATCGACTACAATACTTCCATGCAGAGATAGAGATGCTCTTGACGCATATCAACTACCATTATCGACACTATCTTCTCGTGCGTTCTTACTTGTGCTGACAGTATTCTTATCTCCGTATATACATATCTGTCTGTATCATCGCTCAAATCAACGCAAGTGTACCTCTTATTATCACGGAATCACGGACTGCAAAGTACTGATATTTCCCCAAGGGTAGCTCAATTGTGACGTGCAAAGCCACAATACTTTGCACTATAAGTTCGATAACTAGCTTACACACAATCTTTTTCTTTCGGCTTCACTCCATGAACTATTACCTACTAAATATTACGAATCCTGTTTTTACAATATCTGGACACTCTACTGTCTAAGCACCTCACCGATGCACATAGTGTGTCATAAAATGCGCTTGAGCGTGATGAGATGACCCTTCCCAAATTGACAGCTGCAGCACTCCCTTATCTGAATTGTGTGGAGCTCTGTATGTGGGTGGTTTCCTTATGAGCTCCATGGACTGGCAACGGTGCAGCAAGAGCATGCACAAGCCCATTTGCGTGTGCTTGCGCTCGCGCTAGACTCATTCTCTGCTTCTTCTGCTTCTGCTTGCCGTCATCATTCACATTCGCACGAGCTCCTTGGAAAAGATTATCTATCATTTCCTCGAAGGACGAAGCTTTCGAATCGATTTGTACTTCGTTCTTTGTAGCAGCTCTTGCTTCGGATTCTCCATCCATGCTTTCAACAATACATTTTTGAGCACGCTCTGTAGCTTTAGCTGCAGGAGGGGTCCAAGACGGGGTTTCCCAGACGAGCAAGGTAGGCAGGAGCGAGAAGATAGAAAAAAGATGCCATGCATTTCGAGTCGACTGGACATCGACAAAACGCGAGAAATCGTCGGTTATACGAGAAATCAGAACATGCTGCCGACCGCCGATCTTATCAGCTCTATCACCTCTCTCCCCCGCTCTGTGCCCCGTTGCGCCGAGAGAGACAGCGGCTCTTGGCGACGTTTCTGCAGCAGTGGTGCACTCCCTCCGACTGTGTTCTCCTGCACTTGTGCTGTGGGTCAGGACCGTCTTTATCATCGCTCAAGTAAAGATGGATCGGTTCTTCGGTCGACAAAACATTAGCACAGATATCAGCAATCCTACTCGGCTGTTTTCATTCCTCAAGCAGGGAAGTTGGGAGAAGCTCTGTTTCCGAAGAAGTCCACATCTCGCAAGAACATGGATTCGGCAGTCTTCATTCTCGGGAGAAACAATTTGGGATATGCTGCCGCTTCATGCAGCGATTGCATTTGGTGCACCATTGCATCTAATTACGGAACTTGTGGCTGTCTACCCAGATGCATTGCAAAAACCAGACCACGAGGGTAAAATTCCACTCCATTATGCAGCAATATTCTCAAATAGGGATCAACAAGATATTATGAGACACATGCTGAAATACTATCCTGAGGGCATGTGGATCAAGGCATCATGTGGGCGAACAGCTATAGAATATGCACGTAATGATGAGCTGCAAAAAACGGAAAGGATTAGGATGAGAAAACAGTTTAGTGGGAATAGCACAGATGATGCTCGTCACAAAAGTTCGTTTGATGTTTCGGCCCGTGCCGATATCGATATTGATGAGAAAGAGAATGAACGATATGGTGACTATACACAAAAGAGCTTCAGGAATATTGCTATTGGAAGTAATATCAGCGGTCACGAAGAGTCCGAAAGATATAGAAACCAAAAAGCAACCATATCTCATGATGACCAGCAAAATTGTATGGAAAAGAAGATGCAATTTCCAACCCAGACTAAAAGATCTCATGAGTTTCAACCTCTGAATGACAAATCAAATGGTTCGATTGACGCTGCGGGTAAATTCGGAACCTCTCGTGGTGAAATAAACGAGTCAAGCCAAGAAGAGGGTAGTTCTTGTATTCTGAATTGCAGCGCTGATGTAGAAAAAGTAGATCAGAAAGTGCAACGCATCGTATACTTGAATTTTGATGATGTCAATGAAGATACCGATGATGACGATGATTCATCGTCAGATCCTCGGCATAACAGTGAAGACGCATCAAAAAGAACTAGTAAGCATGATACTGATGCTACTGCCACATACAATAACTCAAAAAAGAGAATCATGAAAGTATTGCAGCTTGGTAGAAAATAAAATAGAAAAACCTTATAAGCGAATTAGATCCGGACAGACGTGAAATTTGGTGTTTCGAGCACATTTTTTGACCATGGCGGCCGCAAAGCCTACTAGCTTTGGACAAAATCTCAAATCTGCCACAAGTGCTTTTATGGCGGAACAAGTGATAGAGTCGTATTCTTCTATATCTCAGGAGATGAGCAATGCACGTTTGGGTTCCATATCTCAGATGTGCTCAACAAAATTGGCATCTACATTTGCTAGTAAAATCGTCTAACTACTGGACAAAATTGTTAGAGAGAATTACTATCAAAATCTAAATGGGCGTATCTCTGCGAGAAAAGTAAATATTTGCGTGGTTCCTTGATTGGACTCACTCGTATGATCATCACCAAAAAGGTTGTACCATTGGTTTGGTACGAATATCGCTGTTTGTGATTTTGGCCTCCGTAGTAAAAGTCATTTTTATCATGGTTGTTTTGTGAGTGAAACACCAAAATTCCTACTTGGGGGCCTACGTAGGAATTATACCAGGAAAAAATCATCTAAATCGCTTATCTAATGGTATGAATTTAGGTACCTACTTCTTAAATTCATGAGGGTGAACTTCGAAGAAAAGTTCTTCATTTTGAGAAAGATTTAAGTGCCTCCTCCCCCGTCCATCCCCCGCCCACCGCGCGCCAAACTCCAATGGTTCCCGGCCGTGCTCCAAGCTCCAATTCAATTCGTGATCAGTATCTAAGTGCAACCTACTTATGGTATTGCTTTTGTTTTAAAATAGCTTGTGCGTTCGTCTAGCTTCTATCATCACCATGACATCCGTTTCCGTGCATTATCTAGCGTCTATATTGTGGTGGGCAATCACTTTCCTTACTCTAACATCAACTACTGTCACCAGTTACACTATCCTCGGAGGCATCGACCAAGAAAAGAAAGATGATGAAGCCGACAGCGAGAAGAACTCATTTGTTACCCAAAAGCTACGCCACTTGAAAAAACAGGTAGAACTGCGCACCCAAAGTCATGAACCTTCTGGCCGCGTTTCAATGGCGGGTACAATTTGGGAGGCGTCTCCTCTTTTGGCAGATTACATTACAAATCCAGCTTGTCCTCTTGAAGCGTTTGCGCGCATGAGGATACATGAAGACGGCGATGATAATGTCCGGTTGCAGCCGCAGCCATCTACTGTTGTCGAATTGGGAAGTGGTGTGGGACTAGCCTCGTTGGCTGCGGCTTTTTTGGGATGTAGAGTGTTTGCGACTGATGGATCACCATCATCAATAAGATTGATGGATGAGAACTTTGAGAAATATGCATCCGATACTGCTATTCCACCACGTGCAATACGTCTTGATTGGGGGGATATGGATGAGACAGATTCAATAATACAATCTGAGTTATGTTGCTTGCCCGATGTAATCATGGCGTCAGATGTTGTATATTCTTATAGTGCCAGAGAAGAATTATCACAAACCATTCGTCGACTTTGTCCTCCTGGTCATTCTTCGGGAAGAGTTGTAATAGCTCACAGATGGAGAACAGATCCAGCCGATGAAGAATCGTTCTTTGAGTCTTTCGATAACGATTTTGATAGAGAAGAAGTTGGCTTGGAGTTTCTTCCTGATGATGGATATCATAGAACAAGAAACATGATGGACATGCGTTATCCGATTTCGATTTTTGAAATGAGACGAAAATGTTAAGGAGAGTCATGATTAAGCGGTCGATGTATTGTTTAATACCACTATTTGCTATATTGCTTATCCAAGTCAAAACTACAGTACGTAAATAGTCCGCTTGTGCGTGTGGAACAATAAATTTCTTCTGTGCATAACCTATCCTTCTAGCTGTCCTTTCCACTACTAAGCCTGTTGCTCGGTACTGCAATTCTTGCTTTTATTATTGAGGCAGCAATCTAGGCTGCCATTCATAACGCTCCCCTTCAAGTGATCCATGAAAGCCTCTACCTTCACACGTATCTGTCGACTGACACGTAGATATGCCATATCTCCCTCTCCTTCCTTTGCTAATGCTGTAGGAGCATCAATATCCCACTCTAAAGTTTCCTTACTCATACCAGAAAGTTTTTGTTTCAGAGAGTCTGAACAAGCGCAAAGTACAACAAGGCTGTCAACGGATCGCTGCTCATCTGATGTGTCAGCACCTACGTCTCCTGGCTCCGATGCATCTTCAACTGCAATTGCAGCATAGGCCAAGCTCGTTTCCATTGAAATCCGACGCAGAATTTCCAAGAGAGAAAAAGATCGAGACTTACTGCAACGTAACAGTTGTTCTTCACCTTTACTACCACTGCTTGACGAGAGAACGTCATCAATTGTTTTCGGTATAGCATGTGATATGTCCACTCCATCTATTGCCATTGCTTTGACAGCTTTCTCCTTTACTTTTTTACGGCGTAGAGGAGAAGCACACGTCTCGCCATCACAAGTGACACATGAAATCGAGTTGATTGCATCTGATGAATTGTTCTTTGTAAAGAAAGAAGTTAGTGATGATCTTGGTGATGAGCCAAGTGAAGCAATATCATGAAGAGATGAGGTGACTGATGATTCATCTAGTGCAACGGAGGCTACTACAAGGCCATCTAAGAAGGATTGCAGGCGTCGCTCGCGCTGGACTTCTTCTTGATTGTCACCAGTGATGATGTCGCTTCTCCTTCTTGCATCAAGTTTTGAGCGTTCATTTGTGATCCAATTCTTCGCCCATCCTTCTGCCATTTGAGATCGACAGCTATTAGACTTGCAAGCGAATACTATTGTGGATGCCATCGTGAAGAGCTCGCGGGCATAAAGTATTGAAAGGTTTACGATGGCGTTATTCCCTTCGATTCGGCTTTGCTAAGGAAGGAGACGTAGGGTAGGAATTACTACTAAAAAGTGCGCAAAATTCGACAACCACCCTGCGTGCGCCTGCCAAGTCAAAGGATTTTGAGATATACAGGAGATGGAACGCGTAACGCTTGATACCATCTGGATATCATGATGAATACTCTCGTTTTTGTAATATTGGTATTAACAATTGGCATCAAGAGCAGCGCTGCATTCGTTGCAACCATTAGGTCTCAGACTCAGACGAATCAACTCTCCGCTCATGCATCTGAGACGGGCCAGGCCGATGGCATCAACGTGTCACGTGTCAGTGTCGTCTCCGCCCGCTCATGTCACTGAAAGAAGACATGTTCTTCATTCAATTGCGGCTCCTGTTGCTGCATCCATGCCTCTACTATTCATCAACGAGCGCAGTATCGCACTAGCAGCATCAGAGGAATGCGATATCCTCTGCAGACAACAAAGATATGACAATTATATGGATTCTCAGTATGACGAAGGAAATGACCTGCCGCCAGCCCAACCAATCCCTGCAGTTACCAATAGAATCACGTATGTCGTTCAAATGATTATTGATATCGGAGCAAAACGTGATAATATCAATGCCGGGTACTTGCGATTTGGACTGTATGGTGACGACGCTCCCATGAGCGTAAAGCAGATGTTATTCTTTCTCACTAAAGGAATTACAAGTATGGATCAAGAGACTTTGGAAGATCGACTTGAGGTAGAATACATGCCAGTCTCAATGAGTAATGGCTCTGTTCAAACGATTACTCCTGGCACGGGGATAGTGTTTGGTGTCCCATCGCAATCAAAAGCCTATGCCGAGAATAAAGGGCTGCGAACAGCTGGTCCTAATTTCGTACCCCAAAATAAACCCACGCCCACATTGGAAGGGGAGAAGTTTCCTCGCCCTCACAGCTGTGCAGGATTGATATCTATTCCATCGAAAGGTATTGGACATGACAATGGTTCTTCCAATCTAGATGAAATCTACTCTTCTGCTTTTACCATTACAGATGCACCACTGCCAGAATTGGACAAACCATCCGCAGCAAAGAAGTCAGCACAACAGCAACCACCGAGTCATAGAGTGATTGGGCAGATTATTGATAATGAAAGTATGCAATTTTTGGAGCGTTTGGCGACTCTTCCAGTGCAGAAAAAGTTGGGAAAGGGTGGCTCTTCAGGACCTCCACTGTTGAAGGTCCGAGTGAGGGATGTGGATGTCCAGAAGGTGAAGTAGTCCTTTTACAGTATATTGTGCATTGGAAGTATGATAGAGCAGAGTTATTGGATATGAAGAAGCTGCTAGTACAATGAAGTGAGGTGACAGCTCACCTAACACAAGCGCAGAGATTTCACAGACGCAACAATGACTGCTTATGCAGTTTCAGCATAATCTTGCTTTTGACTTTAATTTAAGGTAGAACACAAGTGTTTTTGAGTAGTATTCCTACTGTACAATCGCTGTTTTGGCCGTAGCTAGGGCATTCGATTCCTTCGTACAGAGGCCGTCGCTAACCGGTACCCTTCAAAATCCACCCTCCAAATATCATCTTTTACACCCTCACCATGATGTCCTCCACTCCTACGGCCACAGTTATGCACGTCTAATAAATAAACCTATTATACTTGGCTTATCCGATCTTATACATAATAATTTAAGCGTCAACGGGGGAAATACTCAGTTGACTCATCGAAGCCGAAGAAAATAACGTCGCCATCGACGGCATAAAATCCACAACTTTTACCTTCCTTCACCCTCCCATGGACGTGTGCGTGGTGATAAACAGCAGAAGAGAGGGTCTTCTTGCATTCAATCGATATATATTACTTGGAGGATGTCTTTTGATACCTGAAATGTTCACAAACATGACCTAGTACATGATCAAGCACATTCTATCAGTGAGAGACAATCTATTTTTGTTGCCAGTGTGTATGAAATAATCAACTTTGTAAAAAGAACCAATAACAACAAATGAGTGCTTATCCTTGTACTATACAATCATATAACCGCAAAAAGAAGATTTCAATGTGTTGGTGGTGCATCATGGTAGAGTTTAATATCAGATATACAATGTTATTATTTGTGGTATTTTATGTAAATTATTAAATAAGTAATACTTGATAAATATGCTGTTCCTCTTAACAAACATTGTCAATGTTGCTCCCATGGATGTATACAATCATAATATGATATATCAATGCTTGTTTGAACGATATCTACGTCGTTTGCATGAATTGTCAGTTGATTGTTGCGTTCGACGGAAACGACAAATTGTGTCTATTTTTTGCACCGTATAGGCGACATCGTACAGCCATTCCTTCCAATCCAGATTGCCAAGCCGTCGTCTGCAACCATATTAGAGTAGATGGAGCGGGTTGGTTGCCTTTGGAAATGGTTTATTGCCTTTCTTTACTGCACAGTAGCGTTGATGTAAAAAAATATTTAAAATATTTTGACACCAAATAATCGACGTTCCGGACGACGTAATCGGGCGAAGAAGCGGCTACCAAGACACTGATACCTCCCTATGGATATATAGTATCGATTGTTGCGTCGTGGTGGCATCGTAAATGATGATAACGATGTTTACCCAAGGCAGTAGTCGACAACATCTGTTGCATCGACCAATTTCCGTTACGTTGTGGGCAGGGCTATTTTCTCCTAGGATATGTCGATCCATGTCGGACTTTTTCGAAGACGATCTAAAAATTAGCTTCTCCGCCTCCAGTATCAAAAGTCCGACATGGTTAAGTGCCGATTTTGTACTACTAGGCAGTCCACAATGGCATCATGGTGGTTGCGTCTTTGGCCGTTTGTGGTTGGTGAATGATGAGAGAAAGTGTGGAGAAGCAACGGTCACTTTTGATGCCCGTGGGCAAAAAGGTTGATGCGTGACTGGATTTGGCCGAATTTGAGTTCGCAGGGGGGGTGTACTAATTCCTATCGTAGATCTACAGGCCCATCTTCACTAGATAAACAGCTACTTTTACTTAGCGTTTTTTTACTTGTGTTCTACCTTTAAGGTCGAACACAAGTAATTCTTACTACTATTCCTACGTACAAATCGCTATTTTGGCCGTAGCTAGAGGGACGATTCCTATCGTAATCTCAAATTCGCTAAACGGTACCACTCAAATCCACCCTCCGAATGTCATCTTTTACACCCTCACCATGATGTCCTCCACTCCTATGGCCACAGTTGTGCACAACCAATAAAAACACCCATGATACTCAGCTTATCTGATCTTATACATCATCATCTAAGCGACAACGACGACAATACTCAGTTGATTGATCGAAAATGAAGAAAATAACGTCGCCATCGACGGCATAAAATCCACAAATTTTACATCCCTTCACCACTCCCACGGACGTTTGCGTGGTGATAAACATCTAAGGAGAGGCTTTCCTCGCATTCAATCGAT
Source organism: Skeletonema tropicum (assembly GCA_037178625.1). Classification (NCBI taxonomy): domain Eukaryota; phylum Bacillariophyta; class Thalassiosirophyceae; order Thalassiosirales; family Thalassiosiraceae; genus Skeletonema; species Skeletonema tropicum. The sequence goes on along the minus strand of CM074134.1, from coordinate 1,762,072 downwards.
ATGCGGTATATGAGGGACATCTTTTGCTACCTGAACTGTTCACAAACATCAACTAGTACATGATCAAGCACATTTTATCAGTGAGAGGCAATCTATTTTTCTATCCAGAGAGTATGCAATAATCAACTTTGTAAGGAGCCAATAACTGCATGTGGGTGGTTGGCCGTGTAAGATACATCATATTATATAGTCAATAGAAGACTTATATGCGTTGACAGTGCATAATGTTGTGTTTAATATCAGATTTACTGTGTTATTATTTGTGGTATTTTATATAAATTATTAAATAAGTAATACTTGATAAATATGATGTTCCCCTCAACATACTTTATTGATTACACTCCCATGGATATATACAATCACAATAATGATATATCAATGCTTCTTCAATGGATATCCACGCCGTTTGCATTAAATTGTAAGTTGATTGTTGTTTTCGACGGAACGACAAATTGTGTATTTTTTCACCACGTAGGCGACGTCGTGCAGTCATTACTTCCGCTCTAGAGTGCCAAGACGTTGTATTTATAGCATAGTAGAGTCGAGGAAGCGGGTTGGTTGGCTTTAGGAATGGTTTATCGCCCCTCTTTACTGCACAGCACCGCCGATATAAAATATTATATAAAATATGTCGACACCAAGTAACCGACGTTCCGGACGACGCAATCGGGCGAAGAAGCGGCTACCAAGACACTGATGCCTCCCTATGGATATATAGTATCGATTGTTGCGTCGTGGTGGAATCGTAAATGGTGGCAATGATGATTACCTAAGGCAGTAGTCGACAGCATCAGTTGCATCAACCAATTTCCGTTACGTCGCGGGGCAAAAATTCTTTCTCCTAGGATATGTGCAACCAAGCGACACTTTTTTGCAGGCGATCTACAAATTGGCTTTTCCGTCTAATATATGAAAAGTGTCGCTTGGTACAGTGTCGATTTTGTACTACTGGGCAGTCCACAATGGCATCATGGTGGTTGTGCTGTGGTTGTGGCTTTGGCCGTTTATCGCGGTGAAAAAGTGTGAGATAGACAGTGCAGTCCGAAGTCGTTGGGCGAGGTGGGGCGTGACTTGAAACGGCCGTTTTTGAGTTCGCAAGGGGGTATACTAATTCCTATCGTAGACCTACCAGCCCATTTTGCCTAACAAACGGCCAAATTTTACATATTAGTGATTTTTTACTTGTGTTCGACCTTAATGCATCATCTCCTAAGTAGGCCCAGCGATGGTTCTTCGTTGTTCTTTGAATGAAATTTCTCTTTCATGTTTTTAGAGAGTCTAGAGTCTGTAGCTAGGTTAATACCAATTCCTACGTACAATTTCTACGCATTGCTATGAGTGAGACGAGACACGTGGTTGAGGTCTGGTTGAGGTTGTCAGCAGATAGCCAGCCCTCACAGCCGCCGCCCTCGAAATGCTGTTTCTTCTCACTGATGCAACTCATTGATTGTGGAACCAAACGTCGCAATGTTCTCCGTTTTAGTCGATCTGATTAACGCTCCCAAAGATGCTGTGAGCAGAGACAAGGACCAGAAAGGTGGCTCCATCATCATCGATGCTGTGCTCTTGGTGTACTCACTCGCCTTTGGGTTCTTCCGAGTCGGCGAGTTGGTTCCCTTAATGTACACGTACCCGATTGCATTCAAGACTGGTCTTATTGGAGCGTTGTCACTTCGGCTGCTGTTGCCCGATCGATCGATGAGTCAGTTAGTTCATGTAGCAACACTTATTGCATTGGTTTATGCAATGGACGTTTACTTCGTCAAGCCATTACCAGCTGTCAGTGAGATTGATCCTACGAAGACTGTGTTCATTACGGGTGCTAACAGCGGTGTGGGCTTCGAAACTGCACGACAGCTTGTTGTAAATTATGGACTGAACGTAATCCTGGGGTGTCGATCTCTAGCCAAGTGCAATGCAGCGGCCGATACTATCAATGCCAATGCTAAAACAGGATCAGCATCTCCGCTTTTGATTGATCTATCCAATTTTGATTCTGTGAAACGAGCAGCAGCTGAGCTGAGTGGACATAAGATAGATGTCCTATACAACAATGCTGGCTTTGCTCCAGGTGTGGGAATTCCCGTAAATGAATATTCGCTTGATCCCAGTTTCACTTCGATGCATTTAAGCCACTATCTCCTGACTGAGTTATTGTTAAAAGCCAATCCTTCAATGAGAGTTGTAAATACATCTTCAGGAACACACCATATCTGTGCCATTCCATTCGCATATTTGCCTGAAAATCTCAAGCATCTCATTGAATGGAATCCTGGATGTGTTGATGAGCAATTCTTGCAGCTGGGCATTCACACTCCTACTGATTCAGGGGCATATTTCCAGGCGAAAATTGCCAATGTAATGCATGCGGTATCGATCCCACACAATCATCCACAGGCTACTTCAGTTGCAATTGATTTGGGTTGGGTTGGTACTGCCATTCAACCATGGATGAAATTAACAATTAGCCCCACTTCAATGAAATGGATGAGGAACACTCAAACAGGTGTTTTGCCCGCCATGCATGCCATATTATCGAGTAATGAAGAGTTGTTAGATGGACTTGATAGCAACAGGAAATGGAATGAAGGAGGAGTCATCATGAATACTCTAGGTAAAACCGAGGAGGCTTATTCTATGTGTTGGTGGAGTGGTAATCTCAGTAGGGACAGAATGGTGGAGCTTGGCCAGAAGCTTTGGGTGACATCTGAGAGATTAGTTAGAACATTAGCAAGAAATTAAGCTGCAGCAGTTTGTTTCGTCCTAGTCCTCGTTTTTCAAGAGCCATATTTTAAGCTATGTAGTTGCAAAGAAGGAGCCTTCGTTTGCAAGAAGCAGCGGAGGAAGGAACTGTTGAAACAATACCGAAGCAGACAATAAACCCAACCCCAGCATGAACCGTAATATCTTTATACAGTAGATATTATTTTAATTATGGTCATTGTCTGGTCATTGTCTTCATTCTTCCTCATGGTCAAAACACGACGTGTCGAAGTGTTGTTGAAGGAACTTCAACTTAGTTCCTAAAATGTATATTTCTTAACACACTCCTGTGATGTCATGGTGGTTTACTCGCCCATAGACATCAGTAACTCCAATGCGTCTAGGAATTCCTGGTTGAGTATCTTTCTCCTGTCTGGTAGTAGTTCGATTGGTGTATCTAGTATCTCTTTTTCATCAGAGTAGTTCACCGCCACGTTCATCAAGGCAGCCCTCATTTTGTAGAATTTGCTTCCCTGTAGTGGTTTAGTGTTGATATCTGCCCACATATCGTCAGTCGGACAATATTCTATCTCCAGATCACCTTGGTCTATTTTGTCCTTCACTAGAAAGTATCGTGCTTTGATGTGTTTTGTTCGCTTTGAGCTCGACATTCGCCCATTCTTCTCCATTAGAATTGCTGACTTGTTGTCCTGCATCAGGATGTTGTGCTCAACATTGTAGCCCAATGATTCAAGGAAGTATTTACACCACAAAATTGTTGGTAGTAGGTCGTACACACCCACCAGCTCGCCTTCGGTACTACTTCGTACGTTCAGCTTCTGTTTCCCGGACATGCTTACTATAGCTCCTTTCCCCATCGACATCATGCCACCGTTATGTCCCTTACAGTCATTGTGTGTCATGTATGATGCGTCGACCCACCATCTTATCACGTTCAGCGAGTCCACGCTCAATGTCAGTTTCATGTATTTGGTTCCGTTTAAGTACTTCAACACTCTGAGTAGTTTCTTCCAGTCATCTTCGTCAGGTTCCTTCACTCGAGTTGTTAGGAAGGCCACTGCTGTTTGTATGTCTCGACGCGCCCTGCACGACAAGAACAAAAGCTGTGCCACGGTGTGGTGGAACTGTCTCGCCTGTTCCTCTGGTAGAAGCTTACGCTCGTCATCATCTCTAACTTTGAATAGGTTTTCCCCGGCCGGTGTAGCTGCCGTACCTGTTATACTTTCCGGGAACGCCTCAAAGATTTTGTATAGATATTTGATCATGGATACGCGTGCGACTCCCTTCTTACTGAAGTCTAGGTCCATCCCAAGGTAGTCATGTATCTTGCCTCGACGCACCGTGAGCTTCTCCCCATATATACTAGCCAGGTACTCCGCGAATAGTGTGATTTCAAATGGATCCTTGTGCGATACTTTAAGATCATCGACGTGCCATGTTACCGTCATCTGTTCCCCTGATTCAGTTGTTTTTGTTGCAACACAAGGGTCATAGTCAGATACTTTGAAACCGTATGCTTCTAGATCTTTCACAAGCTTCTTGTAGAAAAGTAAAGCCGATCGTAACAGGCCATATAGTGCTTTGTTGATCTTCACGTAAAGGACTGGTTTTCCGTTCTCCATGGTAACGTACTTCCTGTACAGTGTTGGATCCACAAGAACCATTAGTTCTGCCATTTTCCCTTTCAGTATCATGTGTACGTGTTCATCTGTTAAAGTCGATAAATATGCCCCTGGAATATCCATTGTTGCGACGTCTCGTCCTTCATGAGCTTCAATGGCTGTTGTCATCATCATGCCTTCTAATGTTGCAGTTGGTGAGGTTGCATCTTCCTTAGATATATCTTTCCGTTGTTGACTACCGTTTGCTACCCCCCTTCCTTTGATGGTTCCATCTCTTTTCTCAGTCAAAAACATTAATGCCGCTAGTGCCTTTTGCCGTTCCTCTTCGGATAGGTCAGTAGCTTTGACTGGTAGGAATGCTACTAAATCGTGTAGTTGTTTTAGCTCTTTCGACACGGCCTTCTCGCCTCTTTCACCGAATTTCTTCAGACCGACATGCATCATAAATTGTTGTGCGAGTATTACTCCCAGTATGTGATCGTCTGCATCTTCCCCCGACATCGGCGTAACTTCCATCTCCGCCGTGTTCACATTTACCGTACCATTTGTTGTATTTACGTTCACCACACCATCTTCGTATCTTTTCCCGGTCATACTCGGTTCGTAGTTACTAGGTGCCTTACGTACACGGATTGGTCTCCTCGCCTCAGCCATTTCCGAAGTTCTTGTCTGTAGAGTCTGTTGTAGTGCTCGTCTTTCCTCTCCTAGGCTTGTATCCTCCTCTGTTGTATCATCCTCTAGTTCCGGTTGTGGATCATACCATTCTTCATCAGCATTTTCGACAGGTTGTTGTAGCACTCCTGTATTTTGATCGTCATCACCATTCTCATCAGTATGCACTCCTGTGCTCTCATCGTCGTCTTCGGCTTCATTTTCGGCCTCGTCGTCCGTCACAGCAATAACATCATAGTAGTTGTCGTGATTCACTCCTGTAGTCTGAGCGTTCATACGCGGAAGACTAGCATTGTTATTTTGAGAGGCAATAATATCCTTTGTGGCTGTACTACCAGGAAGCACCTCGACCCATGATTCTGCCGGGTTCTCATCTTCATGATAGCGTGTAAGGTCAATACCTGGTAGTTCTGCAGGTGTGTGTGAGTGTCGTTCAATGTCACTAGGGAGCGTTTCGGTAGTAACTTCATCATCTAGGTCCCAATCGTATCGTTGTTTCATGCTATTCAGGAATTCAAGCTTGCGACCTGCGTTATTCCGTTTAGATTTCCGTCCCCAGGCGTTCATGCGTTTAATGATGTCATCGGACATGCTGACTGCTTTATTCACATGACGTGACAGGAGCTTTCCTGTCTCGATACAGAAAACATAGTACGTCCCAGTTGCACTACCAGTGGGGCCAAGAGCAATACCTGGACGAGTTCTTGGCTTGTTGTCGTTAGTGATGTTCCTGATATCAGCTGCCTCGACATATTCTCCAAAGAGAAATTTACACGAGAGGGTAAAATCTGTTACCTGTCCAGTAACAATAGTCCGAGGACTCCATTCTTCGGAGATTCCTTGTGCAGCCGGTAGTGCATTCAACCACCACACTGCGAACTCCACCGCTCTAATAATGATCCAATGATGAAGGATCTTAAAAGGTAAAACTGATGTGACACAACGTGCCCTTTCCTGAATAGTCCGGAGGGCGCGTTCTATTTCCCCTACATGTTCACGTGGTGCAACGCATTCAATATCCACAAGGCAGTGTTCTCGCGCCTTTTCAAATTCCACGTCGGTGAGAATCAGTCGGACCTCATAACCATGTCGTGCATAACGTTTAATAACAGAGTTTAAAGAACTACCTAGACATTTCGCTTTTCGTGATGGTACAACCTCGGCAGTAATAAGCCGTATGTTGCGTGACAATGTTATTAGGGAAGGATTTCCATTCACATACATGAGATCTCCCACAAGAGTTACAATACGGTGTTGCAGGAAGAATGCCCGAGGAATTGGAGACGCCGGGAAATGTACCCTTTTAGATTTGGGTCTCACCGTCTTCCCTCTTATTGTTCCGACGTCAGGGCCAAAAATATCGTTAGCGACAGCGATATCATTCAGCGTAACAGGGCAATTTCGGATCAAGTTCTTGCTCACCATGTTTTGGAAGTCTCGTTCGGATGGATATCCCATTGTCGCCATCAAGCGTCGTGCCAAGGTAGCCTTCTCAACTTGTTTCTTCGTGTACCCCTCACGCCTGTCTCGCACGGTAGGAATCTTCGCATTGACACAATTGATACCCTTAATCTTCTGACGTAGATCCACGTACGGCATACGATCCGTAACTCCCCCATCATCACTGTTGAAATTGATTACTGTCCCCTCTGGGGTGACGACATTCCAGCACCCTCCGGTTTGGTAGGCCACACTGTAACCATCACGTTCCAACTGAGGAACAGAGAGGATGTTAGCAATACCATCCTCATAGTACCAACACTCAATATTCCCAACCTTGATTTTGTAATTCATGGTCGTCTCTCCTGCATTACAGTTACTCTTCATCACTGTATCCGATTCGTATGGTCCCTTCTGGCAATGAGCTGCGGAGTTGATCATGTGGTGTGATGCCATGGTAGAAGTATCGAGATAAAGTTTGTTGGGATCCAAAGCAGAACGGTTTCCAGTACCGGCACCAGCACAGAGAAGGCCTCCAATAGTTGCCATGAGCGCACCATCCTCTTCTTCACGATCGTTGTAATCAAAGCCATCACCTTCATCATCCTTGACGTTGGCGTTCACCTGACCCTGATGAATACTTTTAATATTCTGAGAGAGCTGCTTGAGTTTGTCTCGTTCTTCTTGTGTGAGATGCGGACACTCGAACGACCGATGGTTTTCTCCACACCCGAAACACTTATCCTTAGTAGTACTCCCCTTGTCATCATCTTTAGCAGACTCGGCCGCTGTCTTTGCCGCTTTGGCCTTTGCAAAAATAGCTTTTTGTTCAGCCTTAAGTTTCTTCAGCTTTGCCTCCTTTCCCTGATTCACCATAACAAGTCCAGATCCTCTCTCACCCCCATTACCAGCACGCGGGTTTTGAATCGGTGTGGGTGGGACATACATGCGTAGGAAAGTCAATACACTCTCCACTGTCTTCGGGTATCCTTTCCCCCTGACGGCGTCGTTATGGAGTTGTTTTTTATGTTGGCCGTACCGCTTGCTATCTAGACCCTCTATGAACATACATGCGAGGATTTCTTCCTTAAGTGCTGCCTTGGCCTTCTTCACTGCATCTGCATCCGTCTGGTCGACACTGTTTTCACTGCAATACATTTCATACAGTTTTTCGTTCCAACCAATGTCAAAACCAGTTGCATCCAGAGTCTCAACTTGTGATGTAAAGTCCTTTTTGAAGTCAGCCAGTGGTGCTGTACCGCCCTGCCAAAAACTCGCAGTTGCCCGCAAAGTCTGGGTTGCATGCATCGTTTTGCACACCTCCATGGTTTCATTCTTTGCTACCTTTAGCAATAGGACCGATAGTAGAACCCCGTCACGATCCTTTTTGATCTGCTCGAATTCTGACACGCTCTCCAAGTGCATTTTTAGATCATCCGTACAACGTTGAAACATTATGGAGTACGCTTTGTTGTTGTTCTCATCGTAAATATCTTGTTCCTTTTTGTTCTCAGCGTGTAAAACCTTCCATTTCTCCACTTCGAACGTATCGTAGTTACCATCCTTGTCCGGTGTTGGTTTCGCCGGTTCAGTGAATGTCTTCGACTTCCCTTCGGTCATCGCATTCTGGATATCTCTAGACTTCTTATCAAGGACTTCCGGTAGATAAAGCTGGATCTTCTCTAGGTTCTTCAAGTAGACGGTCACCTTTTGCTTTCGATTTCCGTTATCATCTTCTCCATACTCGAATATTACATCGTCAATGCTCCCCAGTTTCTCCTCTTTTTCACATCATTATTCGTTGACGTGGATCCAGCCTTCCGCTGGAAATACTTCTTCTTTTTCATGCTTCTGTTTCGATAATTAAAATAATATGTTGAAACAATACCGAAGCAGACAATAAACCCAACCCCAGCATGAACCGTAATATCTTTATACAGTAGATATTATTTTAATTATGGTCATTGTCTGGTCATTGTCTTCATTCTTCCTCATGGTCAAAACACGACGTGTCGAAGTGTTGTTGAAGGAACTTCAACTTAGTTCCTAAAATGTATATTTCTTAACAGGAACTTCGAAAGAAGAAGAAATGAAGCATGCACAATGCAAAACTAACACTAACACAGAACAATCTATATGCATTATTAGAGTGAGGAACTCTATACATGAGGAACACCATCAATTCATTTTCTACAATGACGAATTTTACATTGATGAACGCCTTTCCATTCTAACCTTCTCACTCTTCTTCTTCTTGCTAGATTTTGACAGTCGCTTGCGGAGGTAGCTTGCAACACTTCTTCTACGAGATGGATGACGATCAAGCTCGTCTTTTCCTTCTGCTAGTGTCATTACCGCTCTTTCGCTAGGGACAGTATCACTTTTGATACTACTCCTTCGCCTCAATTTGCTGCTTAGCCTCCTGATTAAGGACTTCTGGCTGCAACTATCTTCTCCGGTACGCTTCATCTGAGCATTGGCCTCTTTGCCAATTTGAAGCATCAGTAGAACACTAAAAAAGAGACTATTCTTCTTCTCCTCCTCTCCTTGATTCATTTTTGCCTTTTCCTTCGTCTGACTTGTTGACGTCAAGAGAGCTCTACGAAACTTCATCTTTCCACTCCTTGCATTCTTGTACCTTTGCAGCTCCAGCTCGGCTATATCAGCATTGAACTTTTCATAATCTACTATTGCAAAACGACGTTTCATTCTCTTCAAACCCGAGCCTTCAGAAGTACTATGTTCATTTTCATCGCTTGAATCACTTCCAATAGGATGCTTTGAGGATATCGCAACAATACGTTCCCGTACGTCAGCAGGATACCACACATTCATGGCGTCTTGAACATTAGGCGCCTCGCTCGCAAGCAACTTGTCATAAAGATCTTTCCAGCCCTCGTCACACAAAATCCATTTGGGGTTGAGAGGGAAGGCAAATCCATCATCAATTTTCTCAGCTAGGATCTCCTTCAACTCATCGATATCAACATACTTCCACTATTGATGCAGTAGGTGAAAAGCAGGTAAGTCGGTGAATGGGCAAGAGAGCAGAAAACAATAGTTGAACAATACTCACTGGCACCAATCCTGGCAATGTGTCAGAAATAACGAGGAACTTGTCATCCAATTGCTGAGGGAATGAGTAATTGAAGCACTCAGGACCATGCCGGACGGCCCCGTTCTCTTTCAATGAATACACAGCACCTTTCATCATAGCACTACTCCGAGGATCGGCATAACCCATCTTTGGCATCGGAATCTGAAACCGAGGATCAAATGCATACTTCTTCTTCACATCTAGCCACTGACGAGTCCAACTTGCTCCTTCTCCTCCATTTTCTTTCGAGTTATTGTCCAAAACACCCTCAATTTCATCTACACACCATTTGAGCATTGACAACTCTTGCTCTCCCATAGGATCGCGATATTCAACCCTACGAGTGCCCACCAAGAAACAATCAAAGTCGCTTACCACTGGAGTCACCTTGCCACCTCCTGATCCTACATCACCCTCTTCGTAAGCCATCAGCAACCCAAGCGGGCACAATGGATTCACATTTTGAGGTGGCTCCTCTCCGACCTTCCCACAGCCTGCCTGCCATAGAACAGGTCGAGGACCAGCACCAGCATTCGGCGCCTTCCTCAATGACTCTAGATTCATCACCTGGAACTCGGGCATCGATGCTCTGCCAGTGTCATATTCCGATCCGGCTTCACGTGAGATATCTGCCTTTGCTACATATGCCTCCCAAAAGAGCTTCTCGGGGATGTCCAGGCCATAACAACCTTGTCCATGCGCACTGCTTGCGTAGTCATCAATCATGTACACATCGGCATCTATCATGATATTGCGATGCTTTGCTTCGAGAGCTTCTTCAACCCTGCCATAGTCAAGGACCGAGCTCAGCCTCTTACGTGTAGCTTGGATGGCCGTCTTCATCTTCGTCTCGGAACAGCGAGAATGAGATTGATTCCGAAATGATCTCTGCATTTCCACCTGGAGGATGAATGCTTCCTTCTTTTCAACCTCATTGATGAATCGCATTGAACGCTGCGTTTTTTCTACCATCTTTTCCCTCTTCATCGACATGGACATGAATGCTCTATTTCTAGAGATCTTGTTGGGATAGAATACTCGCACTCTTGCATCCGCATGCAAGGATCCAATCTTCAGCTTGTCTTCATTGTTGTGGATCTGTAGGAAAGGAACATAGCCGCTCCATTTGCCACGTTTGGCCGATTTACCCTTGATATCCATCCCTTTCCCTGTCCCTTCCCCAGTAATCATTCGACGAATTGCTTCGTTTGAGGTTGGCCTCCACACACTAAAGACGCCCACCCTGCTGAATGCTCTCATGATAAAGGGCAGGTTAAAGCCGCTGTATTGCATGCGTCCTGATTCATCTATGCCTCCCACTCCCTCGTAAGCTAAGTCGTTGAAAAAGTTACAAATTTGCCATCTTGGATCAAGACGGTAAAAGGATTTCAGCCAATTCAGTTTCTCGCGTCTTTTGTTGCCCACATCCATGGGTATCTTTGTCTTTTGCGTGAGGCATGTCATTGATCTCCTCGAGGTGCCAAGTGCATAAGAGGATGGAAGCTCATCGTTGCCTTCTGCTAAGAGATCTTCTTCTCCTCCTTTTCCTTCGTCGTCATCTTCGTATGATTCAGGACTCTCATCACTGGAAGAGTATTTACTACCATAGTCAGAATCAGAATCGAGCTCAAAATCTGCGTCTTCGTCAACTACAAGCAGCGACCGCTTCAGAATGCTCAAACTACGGCGGAACTCTTTGAATGACAAGTTTGAATCAGAATCATTCTTATCATTTCGGTGCGCCACCGACAGCCGTGTCGAAGTAATATTATTCTTCACACTGCAGGAGGAGACGTTTCCGCTTTTATCTGGAATGATAGTATCTTGTTCGACTTCGAAGTCAAACCTGCTGCTGGCACCGACATCATTGCGATCGCAGCTCGCGGGATCACGAATATCACACTTCATGTTCATTGTCTCGCCGATCAGATCAGTATGTATTGTACAATGCAATGCAGTAGATCGAGTTTCAGGGTAATAAGTAAAATTCGCTCTTCGCTAACCGTCAGAAGAAGTAGTTAGACAACTGAACCTACATACTAAGTATTAGACAAATGCAACTAATTTTGACTTTCTGACAAATTACTACCAAAGGTTCCACTCACCCACTTAGTACTTAAGTACCAGGTGTACTTACGTGTTGTTTGGGACCGAGAGGTTTCACCAACTCACGGGTTCTAAGGCCTACGTAGGAATTCAAATCATCGTAGAACGTACATACTACCTATAAGTCCCACCTAATGCTGCACTTTTTGACATCAACCATGAAGCTGCCGCTCCTACCGACGACCACAACCATGCACACGCTTCAAATATAACCAATATATGCACCTATATCGCTCCCAATTACTATTGGGTATATTATGGAGGCGTTCCTTTGTCGAGGTAGATGCCGTCGTTGAGTTATTTTACTCGCCATCAACGATGTAATAATTGGTCATTTTCGTCCACCTGTGGTATGATCCTTTTGGCAATGATACGCTGCACTAAAAGGTCCCCTACTTTACATATCTCATCTGCAATATAATATTGACTTCCGTGGTCGTGCCCCACGTATGAGAGTGCTCCCTCTATTGATTATTACCTAGGAGCACATGTGATCGGACATGTGATGTTTCACATAATTAATATGCAACAATCAACCATATAAACAGTCCATAACAACAATGCAAACACAAATCTTCAACTCTCAACATAACAGAGGATGTCTGGGGGGTATACACGCTTCAGCAGCCGCAAAATAGGTGGTGGATGTCATATTATTTATCATGGTGTAGAGGCTTACATTTTGTAATTTATTGTACCAAATAATATTTAATATTATCCGATTGAAAACACTACTCCAAACAATAACAATGTATATTATTACCGCAATGATGTGTTAGTTCTGTTTTGGATGTGTTTTGGACATTATTGGTGGCTGTATACAACAATTGATGGTGGATATTGTGCCCATTTGAGACGAGTTTTTTGTAATTATTGACTCGTCGCTTCAAGGAGTTAACAAGACTCTTTTTATCAGGTTTATGCCCCCCAATCATCGCTCTACATCATATTATGACTGGGGCATAAGTTTTGGGGCTTCGTTCCTTCTATGATGCATCCTTTGGTGGCAGTGTTGGTCGCGACAAGGCGACAGGTGGCTGTTGATGATGGTGTGGCTAGATCACTTATATTCTTGGTGATTACGGTGATTACTGTGGCGATAAGCATAACCTACGAATAAGATATGTTTGGTTGTCAATTGGAAGGGGCAGGGCGGATTGATGGCACACCCTACTGCCTCTCTTTTGGATATATACGGCAGCGGCAGACTGTGTCGTCGAGGTTTAATTTCTAGCGATAAAATATGTCGACGAAAATTAATTCGACGTTATTGTATACTGGTGAACTTTTTTAATAATGAACTACAATATGGGTGTAGAGTTCATTGCCAAAAAAGTTCACCAGTATATCAAGATGGGACATTATATCACCATAGGACGCAAACACACCATGGTGCCGGTGCTCCTCTTCTTGGTGATGTTGAGTGGAGATGAAAAAGTGTTTGGCGATAGTTAGCCCGTCAAGAAAATATATTGATTTTTGCCTGTTTTGGGCTGCAAGGGTTAACAAATGTCATAGCGATAGTCATATCACACGGTATGTACTATTCCTACGTTGATACTCCTACTTTTGAACTTAAACCGGGAGGCTTAGAAGCCGTGAACTCACTATACATATATGTAAAGACTCCAACTTGAATCTTCTCACAAGAAGTATCTTCCACGAATTTATTGCGTCATTTATGTAGTCATCTCAAATCTCTTGTCTCAATCTGTCTCTAGGCTAGAGAGAGAGAGCTAGATAAGTAAGTTTTAAAAGACCCGAGAGCAGTTGCACCGCCGAACCCCGCCCCACCCCCCCCCCCCCCCCCCCCCCTTGCCAAAATTTTATCCCCGTCCCCCGCCGAGATTGCTGCAAAGAAGAGAGCTGGTTTGAACAACCCAGACGTCATGGCACAATGTAGAAAGACGAAGAAGCCACGAGGACCGTACAAAAAAGATGATTAAGTGGTCACTCAATTTTGAGTGACATCGAGGTTGTGCGAAGTGCTGAAAATATAGGGATCGTTAGAATATAGTGTGCGGCATCTGTTTCTGGTATTGTTTTTGTTCGATGTTATGCATTGGATGTCCTGTGGAGTTCAGTACTCTCTCTACGGAGCGAGTCGTCATGGTCAATTTTTTATGCAGAGATTGAGCGGGGAAATAGGGGGTAAGTGGGGGGTAGAAAAATACTTAGCATGTAAAATTATCTATGTACAGTCCAGATAGCCCGCAAAAGGGGGATGGTAGGAAATTTTTTTTTAACTAGTGGCGAAATTGGTGTGGCCCCCTTTCACGTTTCTTTCCCTTGCCTTTCACTTTCCTAAAAAACAACTAACCCCATGGCCACATATCCGCTGGGGGGTGCCGATATATCCGAAAAATATCTGATCGGTCCGGCCACATTTGATATGGTGCAATTTCCCGGGGCAGCCCCCTAGAACCCACGTGAGCCCTACGATTGTATGCTAATCCAGAGAGCGAGAAGACGAGACAGAGCTTGTATCTAGATAAGTCAGAGCTCACAGCACGAACCATCTTGGAGACAAAAACACTCGTGCAACTACGAGATACAATTGGAGAGAGGGCAAGGTTGCATGCTACAATGTCGTAGCTGGTCTGAGAGGTCCAGTGCGGGCTGGCTGGCATCACAACATTCTACCATATCGTATCTATCGTCGTCAAGATGCTCATGAGTTGTTGCTGCTTGTCATTACGCTTGTTTATGATATAATAAAAGCACAAGAGTGTTGCTAAGTCTTGTTTCTCATGACGGCATGGACAGTGGCAGGTTCAGCAAAAAAAGCAACTCGGGAAGGATTTATCTTGTTGAATTGCCGAGGTGTAGGGCATTTATTCATTGTAACAATTAATTTAAAGATGATATTCATGCAAACTATGAAGATCAGAATACTTTAGAAGCCTGTTCAATCAATTGGTAATGATTACTGGGCTAGAAATTGATGCTGTAGTCACAAATAAACATCGGATATTTTATATCCGATCCATATCCGATTGCTGCCAAAAAGAGGCCAAAATATCCGCGGTTATGTGGCCAATAGGTTAAAAACAACAAAATAAAAACTACGAACCTTATTTATTGCTAGAACAACAACAGCAACAAACACGAACACACCCTCACCTCCTCCCGACCATTACTGTCACTGTGATGATTTGAATCTGATTATTTTCCTCCAACTAACATTACATACATTCTCTAGAGAGTCGCCATGGTTCGTCAACTGTTTCTTCCTGCGGAAGGTGGGGGCTCTTTGCGTCGTTTCCTCGCAATCCGAAAGCATCTCTTAAGAGACAAATGGCATGAGGATCGTCCTATTTGCGGACCCATCACTCTTTTTGACTTTCGTCGACCCAATGACGTCGCAGATTTACGCGAATCATTGCTTCCTGCCAAAAGCCGGAGTGGTGGAATATTCAGCGGCTGGAAAGTGTCGGATGATAGCGTGATTGGTGGATTTAGTTCTAGCCTTATGGACTTTAATGAAGGGCACGAAAAGAAAGGAGACAGTAACAATCATATCATTGCGCCACCATTTTTGAGGTGGAGTGGCAAACTAAGCACAGAAATAAACCGCAATTCGCATTTAGCACGGAACGTTACTCGGTCGGGATTTGCGGCTATTTTCACTCCTGAATTCCCACTCGGTGCTCCATTAGGCAACAAATATAAGGCGCTGGAAATTTGTTGTAGAACGGATGGGCGGACATATGCAGTGAATTTGAAAGTTGAATCTTATTTTCCTGAGGATATGTACCAAGGCTTCATATCTGGGACTGGGCAAAACACTGTTATGGCCGACAAGGCTAAAGAGAAGGTTCAAACAGAAGCGGATGATAGTACGAAGACAGATGAAAATACTCAGATATCTGTCGACGAACATGCAGAAGAGCAACCAATTCTAGATGTGAGAGAACACCTGAAAGCACGCCAACAGATCATTTCATCACAAGATCCAAACAATCATCCCTACCATGGACATCCACCAGCTGGATTTCAGAGGCTCATTCTTCCGTTCAAAGATTTTGCTCTCACATCACGTGGGAGAATGAGATATACCCAAAGAGATTTAGATGGATCAGTGAACATTGAATCGATTGGTTTCACTTTAATGGATGGGAATGATGGAGACTTCTGCTTTGATTTGGTGAGTTTAAGAGCGGTCAACCTTATGGGAGGGGAGGTAGTAGGAACAAAAGAAGACGATGCTCGAGAAGAGGAGATGACGTCACATTATAATCAGCAGCGTTCGAAAAGCGAAGACTAGAGTGGAATGAACTGTTGAAGCCTAATTTCTAGCCAATGCTCTAATTAATCTCCCAGATGTTAATCAAAGCTTGTCCCCACTGAGATTACCAGCCCACCAAGACATAAGCCTCCTCGGTTTTACCCAGAGTATTCATGATGACTCCTCCATCATTCCATTTCCTTTTCTAACCAAGTCCATCTAACAATACAAATCTTCATTACTCAACAATATGGCATCATGACGAAGTGATCCTCATCAATTTCATGGAAGTGGGGTTAATGCTCAATTTCATCAAGGTTGAAGTTGAAATAAATGACACCAACCCAAATCAATTGCACTGAAGTAGCCTGTGGATGATTGTGTGGGATCGATACCACATGCATTACATTGACAAATTTTTCCTGGAAATATACCCTTGAATCAGTGGGAGTGTGAATGCCCAGCTGTGGCTATGCAAAAATTAAATGTGGCTATGCAAGAATTGAGGATTACCCACCCAGGGCCAGGCCAGGGTTCCTCAAATTCAATGAGAGATGTATGAGAAATCGACTAAAAAGGAGATTTTCATTGCAATATTTGGTGGATGTGGTGAATGAAATACTTTACCATTTACCACTTTGACACCTAGTACTTCAGTGTCACGATAAATCAATTGCCACACGAACCTAAATTAACAGTTCCAGTACGCATCAATTTCGATCAACACAGGTCAGCCCACCAGCTCCAGTTGGACCTCTCAGATCAGCTACGACGAGTACATTGACCATCTAAGCAGTGCAAATGAGCTTGCGAAGTTTCGCCACCGACTATAATGGGCCACCAGTAGCGGCTCATGCGCATATTCACGACGATAGACACGATTCCGTTCAATGAGGGTCATCTGGCCAGCTCCACTTGGACCTCATAGATCAGCTACGACGCAGTAGCATCGCTTTTACGAACGCTGACCATCTAAGCAGTGCAAATGAGCTTTCAAAATATCGCCACCGACTATAATGGGCCACCAGAAGCGGCTCATGCGCATATTGACGACGATAGACACGATTTGGTTCAATGAGGGTCAGCCGGCCAGCTCAAGTTGGACCTCATAGATCAGCTACGACGCAGTAGCATCGCTTCTATGGACGTTGATTATCTGAGCAGTGCAAATGATCTTTCAAAATATCGCCACCGACTATAATGGGCCACCAGAAGCGGCTCATGCGCATATTCACGACGATAGACACGATTTGGTTCAATGAGGGTCATCTGGCCAGCTCCAGTTGGACCTCATAGATCAGCTACGACGTGTTAGCTTCGCTTCTATGGACGTTGACCATCTAACCTGAACAAATGAGCTTATATAGTATCGCCACCGACTATAATGGGCCACCAGAAGCGGCTCATGCGCATATTCACGACGATAGACACGATTTGGTTCAATGAGGGTCAGCCGGCCAGCTCCAGTTGGACCTCATAGATCAGCTACGACGTAGTAGCATCGCTACTTTAGACGTTGACAATCTAACCTGAACAAATGAGCTTGTATAGTATCGCCACCGACTATAATGGGCCACCAGAAGCGGCTCATGCGCATATTGACGACGATAGACACGATTTGGTTCAATGAGGGTCAGCCGGCCAGCTCCACTTGGACCTCTCAGATCAGCTACGACGTAGTAGCATCGCTTCTATGGACGTTGATTATCTGAGCAGTGCAAATGAGCTTGTATAGTATCGCCACCGACTATAATGGGCCACCAGAAGCGGCTCATGCGCATATTGACGACGATAGACACGATTTGGTTCAATGAGGGTCAGCCGGCCAGCTCCAGTTGGACCTCATAGATCAGCTACGACGTAGCTAGCATTCGCTTCTATGGACGTAGTATCGTTGAGCAGTGTCAAATGAGCTTGTATAGTATCGCCACCGACTATAATGGGCCACCAGAAGCGGCTCATGCGCATATTCACGACGATAGACACGATTTGGTTCAATGAGGGTCAGCCCGCCAGCTCCAGTTGGACCTCTCAGATCAGCTACGACGTGTTAGCATAGCTTCTATGGACGTTGACCATCTGAGCAGTGAACAAGTGAGCTTGTATACGTATCGCCACCGACTATAATGGGCCACCAGAAGCGGCTCATGCGCATATTCACGACGATAGACACGATTTCGTTCAATGAGGGTCAGCCCGCCAGCTCCACTTGGACCTCTCAGATCAACTACGACGTGCTAGCTTCGCTTCTATGGACGTAATATGTTTGAGCAGTGCAAATGAGCTTGTATATTATCGCCACCGACCATAATGGGCCACCAAACCAAAAGCGGCTCATGCGCATATTGACGACGATAGACACGATTTGGTTCAATGAGGGTCAGCCCGCCAGCTCCACTTGGACCTCTCAGATCAGCTACGACGTAGTAGCATCGCTTCTATGGACGTTGATTATCTGAGCAGTGCAAATGAGCTTGTATAGTATCGCCACCGACTATAATGGGCCACCAGAAGCGGCTCATGCGCATATTCACGACGATAGACACGATTTGGTTCAATGAGGGTCAGCCGGCCAGCTCCAGTTGGACCTCATAGATCAGCTACGACGTGCTAGCATAACTTCTATGGACGTTGACCATCTAACCTGAACAAGTGAGCTTATAACGTATCGCCACCGACTATAATGGGACACGATTTGGTTCAATGAGGGTCAGCCGGCCAGCTCCAGTTGGACCTCTCAGATCAGCTACGACGTGTTAGCATCGCTTCTACGAACGCTGGCCATCTGAGCAGTGCAAATGAGCTTGTATAGTATCGCCACCGACTATAATGGGCCACCAGAAGCGGCTTGAGCTTGCATAGTATCTCCTCAGACTATAATCCACTAGAAGCGGCTAATTTGCATATTGACGACGATCGATACGTCAATTTTGTTATGTTTTCGTTCTATTTTCAGCTTTTTTACAGCATCTGGTTATCAACGTCTCAATTTTAGTGTTTATTGTTGGAGTGAAGATGTTTTCATGATTTTTATGCTTTTTATAATGAAGAGCTTATTTATGTTAATCAATGGATTCAATTGTGCACTTTAAGCTTCAGTCAGAAAGAGTGGTCATTGTGAAGCTTCAGAAGATTTTGTGCATTTAATCTAAATTTGACCTGCCATATACTTTATTGGATAACATGGTATCGTATCGATCGCATCGGAGTGGAATGTAATTGACTGGGTTCCGATCTCACCAGAGGTACGTTACCCCCATTTTACATATTGGTATGTTTCTTACGTTCATAGCTCGAGTTCTCATTCCATTCCCCATTCTCCGCAGCGCATTTGCAAACTGCGAAATACAACAAGTAGAACATCATGATGTCGGCATGGTATGATATAAGGAAATATCTTACTCGATAATCTAGAAAGTGAAGCCACAAGCACAATTGTAACTACTCATAATGCCATTCTTTTGGTTCGGTGGAAGTAGTCCTGAATCAACCGCCTCTACGGCTGGACAAGCCAAGTCTTCCGTGACAATATCTTCACATCACGCAAGGAAATCATCTCTATCGTTATCAGCATCTTCGGGACAGAATGCAAGACTGGCGGAGGTGAGAAGTGAAGCAACAGCGTCTTATTTACAGCACCAATCCAATGATATGGCCGCAAATCACCGCAGAACTCAATCTTGTGATATCAGTCGCCGCAGCAGAACATCTACTGGATCTGGGCACGGCAAAAGGGGAGGAGTTGTCGCCATTGAGGAAGACGACGATTCAGATTCAAGGCACAAGGGCAGGATAGACCAAGGCTTAATCGATGCTTGTAACGAAGCAAAACTTTCAGAAACAAAAGCTTCTTGGTGGACATCCTTCTCTGTCACAGCAATTACTCCCTCCTCCTTATTCCCTGACGACACTAACTCAAACGAAACTGCATTAAAGGTTGCGCCCAACATAAACGAGGCTGCCTTGAAACATAGGCGTACCGTCAGCAAGACGACATATCGAGTCTAAACTCAATGGGAGGCACTTGCATTCTACTGTAAAATTAAATTAGCATGTATTACGTACTTAATCAGATTCTGATGGCAAACAGTTTTCCAACACAACCTTCTTCATAACACCATAAGGAGCTGTTCTCCCTGTCCACAATTCAAATTGTCCCACACCTTGCTCCCACAACATTTCCGATCCCCTTACAACATCGCACCCCTTTGCAGTCGTCTGGAGAAGCAGGGCGGTGTTGTATGGCTTGTAGTTGACGTCGAACACAATAGGCAGAGCATTGGCATCGGAGAGAATCCACTCAGGTAGCTCAAATTCAGCCGCTGCAGGAAGTGTGCTGATCACAACCTGAATATTACCTTGATTTTCGTCGAGTATAGCTCCAAGTGAATCTTCAGTGTCGGCATCATCGCTCAGACTGGACGCAACAAAACCGCCGAATTCATTAGCTAAATCTTGAGCCTTCTCTGGAGTTCGGTTGTAATAAATACGATTCAAACCCAATTTGGTTGCTGCAAAGGCAGCAGCTCGTGCAGTACCACCTCCTCCAAGAATTAGAGCGTAACTACCACTATTGATTTCGTCACCTATTCTTCTTTGTAGGGGATTGTAAATACCCTTCCAATCTGTATTGTCTCCAATCAACACCCTCGTTCCTTTCTTGTCTTTCTTTACAATTACAGTATTGACGCTTCCAATTTCTTTCGCTGCATCAGTCAACACATCAACATGTGGAATAATATTCGTCTTGTGAGGGATTGTGACTGAGCACCCTCCAAAGTTATCGTCGTTCCAAATTGGTCCCTCAACAAACTCTTTTACAGTTTCCACGTCAGCCCGAGTATAGGTGTGTGGCAACTTCACTGCAGCAAATGCACCGCCCTGCATTTGAGGACTTACACTGTATGCAATATTGTGTCCCAGAATTGCATATCGTTCGGTTGGGACTTGCCCGGTGAGCAATCGACCTGCCATTATCTCTGCAGCTGTGAGTTGACCTGGAGCTGCCTTGAATGGCAAAGTCTCATGCGTAACAGGAGTAAAGCGTGGATTGATGATGCGAGAATAGGATCCATCTTCCCCAAGAATGAGACCTATATTTGGGATTTCAGGCTCGTCCATCTTTGCTGCAGCTATTGAAGCTTTGTACGCTAACTGGTCTTCGTCGTTATCGTTGCCATTGATACTGAGCACAACCTTCGCTCCATGCGCACGACCATCCATTCGGCATTGCCTGTACAACTCAATGGCTTCATCCATAGATACTTCTTCACCCACGACGTGATGACTGCCTAAGATCAAGGACGTGTGGCGATCCTTAGCTCTTTTCATTAGTTTGTCAGTAAGTTTTGCATCCCAAGCGCTCTCGACATCCAATACCTCAACACCACTGCGCAATCCTAATTCCAACAAGTCAAACATGTGTTTGATGCCTTCTTCATCATCAGGCCAAGTTCCAGCTTGATGAGCAGTACGGACGGTGTAAACGATTGGAAGCGCGTCATCAATAATGCCAGACCCAGCAAAGGGCAAAGCTGGGGCTCTTTGTGCATTAGGCCGGCACATGAAGCGAAGTTGTTGCTGTTGATACAAAATATCAAATCTAGGATCTTTCTCAACACAAGAGTCGTCATCGCCACTCGCCTTTGCAAGATAATCTTTGGCTGCTTGCAACAGATCCACACGATACTCCATCGAATCCACATCTTGGCACATTTGTTCAATATAGGGCGAAGCATCTTCCACATAGTGGGAATGATAGACTCAAGAAGAAAGTATTTAGCCCCATCATAAGATCCGCACTATTTGTACCTGTTCCACCAACAACGGGAGGAGTGAGCAGAGCTCTTCCAATCATTCGGTTCAACTCCCATTCAATATTGCCCCATGACGAGTTTTCTGCAGTACCCTCATTCTTGACACATATTTCATAGTCTGAGAATGGAATCAAGACATCCTTTTCAATCATATCCTTTCTTTCCTTCGCTTTATCACTCATACCACTATCCGAATCGTCAGGTTGTACATTGACATAAACTGATAACAGCCCCAATTCTTCATAAAGCTGCTTAGCCACAGAAGACAACGCACGGATCAAATCAACCTCATACTCCTTATTATGGAAGGCTGGATGATTAAAGTCCAATACAACAACTCCAGATGTCAGCGAGAGAGTCTTCTCACGGATAAGTTCTCCAATGAGACCAGCATCAAGTACAAATGGCCCTTCTTCATCAAGACCAACTGCCGAGAGAGAAATTCCAGCCACTTGTTGTTCAGCAGATGCTTTGCTCTCTACAGAATCATCATCATCATCATCATCTTCAGCAACCAATAACGCACCCTGACTCATTTCTAATTTTTCCAGAGTACTCTGCATTTTTTCGAGGATTGTCGCCAACCAGTGACGCACTAAGTGACAGTGCCAATCGCTGTAGTTCATTACCCTCACTTGATAGGCCCAATAGAACAATTGGCTTGTTGTAATTGTCAAATTTGAAGGTGGACTTTTGCGATGATTCAACTTGTGCATCAAGCTGTGGCAGATAATGACGTGACATCGCTTTTTGCGTAGGAGCGACTCTCTGCTAATAGTCCGCCAGAGATCACTGACGTTGGTGACGGCATGACAAATGATGTCACTGCCGATACCATCAAGGCGATTAAGCACAAATTAAGAGGAGCCATGACTCCTCGTCTCATGTAATTTCTCTTCAATTCCATGTTGTGATGGCAAACGATCGCTTGCTCAGCCGAAAAGTGCGACGCTGCTCTCCCTATCACTTTCGATCTCTTCCTGCTTGTTGCTGTGCTTGTGTTGCTCGCCCGCTGCGAGGAGGGATCTGATGATCGGCCAGACTGCGCTTTTTTGCAGTGTAAAGTGTCAACAAAATGAGAAAGTCAAAAATGATGCCATCTCCGACGTTGACTCTCAAAATTCTTCCATTTCTCAATGACGTTGAGTGACATTATTAGTGTTAGTGGAGAACAAAAGTACCGCCCCATACCGATGGAGAGAGTACTATGCAATATATTCTTATGTATGCTCTGTGTCGATGGATTCACTAGATGTACGTTCAGTCGTCCAGCTGCAAGGTCTTCTACAGCAACACATCATGTGCATCAAAAACAAAAAAATGCGCTAGAACCATCACCATCACCCGTTCCGGCCATCACTGAAAGGATACTTGATCTGACACAAAAGGAAGACATTGTCTTCGTGATAGACGTAGAAAACGTTAGAGGGAAGACTTCATTCGAGCTAGATCATTGTGATCTGTTGGATAGATTGTCCATATGGGCATCACTACGCCACAATGCATTTGGGCGTACTCTGGCGGTGGTAGACCATGGTAGTAAGAGCAGTGCGCACTTGCTCAACGATGGCCTTGATACAGCAAATGCAGCACTATGTGTATCATTCGCTGGACCCATAGTAAAGGCTGATGATATCATTGCAAGAGATGTTAGGTGGCTCTTGTCTTCAAATGCAACTCAGCATGTCGTTGTCATCACTGCAGATCAAGAATTGTCTTGGAGATGTCGAAGTGCAGCTAGATCGCCAGATTCTATGAAATTCAATTCAGTTCT
This sequence comes from Skeletonema tropicum, assembly GCA_037178625.1. Taxonomy (NCBI): domain Eukaryota; phylum Bacillariophyta; class Thalassiosirophyceae; order Thalassiosirales; family Thalassiosiraceae; genus Skeletonema; species Skeletonema tropicum. The sequence continues at coordinate 1,738,593 of CM074134.1, read as the reverse complement.
GCGGAAATTGGCCAGCAGTGATACTGTTCTTAGAGGTGGTGGAAGAGGAAAGCGAGGCAAAGGAGGTAGAAAGAAATCACGTGCTGCAAGGAAGAAACAATACATGCAATTGCATCAAGAATCAGAGGAAGAAGTCGAAGAAGAAAGCGATGATGTTGACAATGATGGTATCGATTTACAGTCAAACCACGCTGCTGATGATACGGCTGATCTTGCTCCGACATCAACTGTTGAAATCATTGCTCCACAAAGATTCCTCGAAGATTTAGAACAGGCTCTGAGAGAGTGGTTGTATGAGCAAGAACATTCAGTCGCAGCTGAAGAAATAGACATTGGCGATATTCCAATACCTACACCAATCACTACAATGCAAACACTGTTCTGCTTGTGCGGTGAGATTCTATCTATTGAATCATCATTGAGGAAGAAGTGTTCTCTGCGTAAGCGACATACATTAACCGAAGAGCTTCGAGAGAAAAAAGCAGAATGGAAAGAATTGTTGCTCACTCAGCGCAATAGTGCAGATCAACATCATGATTTGTTGTCATCTTCGTTGGCGTGGTCATTGTCCTCTTTTACTTCACAAGAAGTTGAACACGAGCCGCTATCACCTTTTCAGTCTTCATCAATATCTACAACACCATGGGAAGACCTGACATCAGACGAACAAGAGAAGCTCCTAAAAAGATGGGGCAAGCATAGAGGGAGGCATGGGACCAAGCGAGAAAAGACAGAAGATCGAATTGTACTTGCTGAAAGATTGCGTCGCCAGCTTGAATTGGTAGAAATACCAACTTGCCGAGACGAGGAGGCATCTCTTGCCCAATTGTATGGGAGACTACATAAATTCTGTGAAAGATTTGTAAGTATCTGGTAATCTCCTTCAGTCACATTATGTTGTTAGAGTTGGCTGTCTTAATAGCGGAGGACAGAGCTCACGCGTTGCTCCAGCGGAGAACGGACGGGGACACCAGCGGAGGCCGGCAGCGGGTTCGTGCGGACAGCACCAGCGCCCGCCCGCTTCCTTGTGCCCGAAGCAAACCACTAGAGAGGAAAAGGAGCGTCTGATAATTATTTTAGTTCCACTGTAAACAAATCACAAATAAGTACGGACAGACATAAAGTATATCTTCTCGTAGGTGAACCTGTTCTCATCTTCCAGATCCAGATCAAAACATCTCCAAAAGAGCATGAGCGAGCACCCAGTTAGTAGCACGCAACGGAAGCCACCATAAATTCAGAACGCAATCGCAATACATACAGCAGACAAAATGACAGAAATTGCAACTCCCTCATCTTACTCAAGCCGAGGTCATCCTCGTTGGCTGTGGCTGCCCGCTGCGGTAAGTTCAGTTTGGCATACATCTCTTGATATTTCAATTTGTTCATCTTCGTCTCATTATCTGTTCTTTACATATCGTATCGAATGGAAATTACAGAGGAATGGGATGGTACCATGCTGTTCAACTTTTGGGAAATGAGTGCCCGTCTGCCAAACTTTGTCACATTGTGGAGCCATGGTTCTTAGGAGCCGGCGCATCTGGTCCTGGTGGCTCAGAGTTCGCAGAGTTCGAAGCCAAAGCAGAAGCCGATCATCAAGTTGGATTCTATACTTCCCTCGCCGACGTTCCTTCGGTCGCAGATGGAGTGAAGCGTCTTGCACTGATTTCTGGTCGCACCATAGACAATCCTCGACTCCTGAATGAAGCCATTGCTGCTGGTTGCACTGTGATTTATCTGGAGAAGCCAGGAGCAACAACCGTCGCTGAGTTGGAAACTATGAAGAGTCAAGCTGCCGCTGCCAACGTGGAGATTTGCATGGGCTACAACAAGAATGTTTGCAAATATGTTAGAAACGCACGAGAGTTTGCGGCATCTAACGAAGGCTCACACGTCACTTTCGTTTCCAACAACACCTACGATAACAATGCAAGTAGTCTTGGAGAATGCTTTGAAAGAAATGCAGAGGGCATGCTAAAGAACATGGCAATCCATGAGTTAGCCCTGCTTGCCTCATTTTACGATGTGACTGTAGACAATATTGAATCTGTAGAAGTAGACAAGGCTTTCTCATCGATGCAAACACTTCCTGGTCCATCTGGCAAGGAATTTACCGACTTTGACAAGGTTAAATTCACAATAAAAACGAAGACAGGCAAGCAAGTCTCCGTCCAAGCCGATCGTTGTGGAGGTGCTACTTCTTACGCCATGGTTTCTGATGCCGATGGCAACGAAATGTTCAGACATTCAATGCCAGATGAAGAAGATGAAGCCAACGTATCTGTGTTAGAGGCCAAATACCCTGGCGCTATGCCTTACTTCTTCAGTCAAGACCCTGACTATGCAACAGTGAAGGAACGTGTGGCCAAATTATGCGTTACTGGTGAAGAAGCGAAGGATATTGCGACGATTGACATTGCAATCAGCGCCCTTCAAATTGCAGAGTACCTTACTCCTTTGATGCAGAAGGAGCTTGGGGCTTAGATTTTAGACAGCGATTTCATTTTACAATAGCTTTAGGATTAAAGTTTAGATACTCATTTCATTATAGTCGTGGAACAGAAATTTAAAGTACTGTCTGGTGCGGTGGTGGGCCCTTTCAGAGGCGACACTATCTTCTATGGGGAGTGATACCCAACATTTGCTGCATGCGTAAGTTATTTCCCAATCGCACCCAGATGCTCATATGTGCTAAGTTACTTGTGGTGATGGTCAGGCGATTGAAGACTGAAGACGGTGTGAATCTTCCTCTTTCCCAAGGCTTGGGTAGACGACAATGCTCATTCCTTTTTGTGATTCGCTGTTACTCTACAGGATAGAAGGGATCTATTCTCTCCTTTCAAGCATTTACTTTTGTACCAAATCTGTCCGAAAGGAACGGAATTTTAAACTTTGTCTTCTTCTTTTGGCGCATAGTAGTACTCTTCGCACCCATTAGTACTGCCTGTTGCTCAATTGTCAACAAAGCATCACGATGACAGTTCCAGAACAAATTGGCTGGATGATTTGACGAAACCTCCCGACGAATGGCTTCCGATCGCAAAAGGAGGGACACAGGAGAGACATCATCTCCCAAGGCAATGCTGGCAAGAGCCAAATTGTGAAGAATGGCAGCGCTCATTGCAGATGGATCACTCTGGAATATTGATTGCGGTTGTTGTTCGTCTTTTTCTACTAATTGAGCTTTCTGGCACAGAGATGATGCAGTCTTCAAGTGAAACATGGCCAATTTCAAAAACGATGCATCTTCTTTCATCACACCCAAGATCAAGAGAGATGTACCAAGTCCAGCTCTCACACTTGCATTGTCCGGGTCTACATCCGACAAGCTTTCAAAGATAACCTTCGCCTTCCTCACACTGTCAATATTGACATCTCTCGAAAGGTAAACCAACTCAGCTCCAGCAATACAGCGTTGAGCATCCATTGCCAACGCGTTCCAAGTATCATTATTGTCTTCATCGTTTTCATTTTCATTTGTCAAAGAAGAGAGAGCTTCAACCCCACGACTCCAAACCGTGAGGCAGAGTGTCTCCACTGCCTTTTTACCGTGCCTGTCTGATCCATTATTATTTAGTTTCGTCAATGCTTCCTTTAACATGGACTGCATTGCTACAATGTTTGACTTTGCAGTGTCAACATCATTTTCATCATCATCATCATCATCAGTATTCTCAATCTCAGTCTCAGTTTGTGGATGATCAGTGACACCATCATTCCCCACCTCCGCGTCCTCAGTCGTTGGTGGGGGAACCACTATGACATCATTCTCTTCATCGCTTTCCTCACCTTGGTCGTCAAAATTGACACTTTGTTGCTCCTGATGGACTTCCTGATGATCGACATCATCATTCACGTTCAAGTGGACCTCCCTAACATCCGAATGATCATCTTCAGTACTGACGACATCTGCAGTACTGCTGACAACATCTGCAGTACTGCTGACGACATCTGCAGTGCTGGCAACCGTCAATCTTCCACCAACCACACTCATACTACTAATACCATTATTGTAAGCAAACACAAGCATCGATAAGAATGCCTCCATCATTACAAATGGAACCAAGATAATAATCACTACAAGATGACCAGCGGTCAATTTGGGCACGGGTATCCTCTTCTTCTTCATCATGTTGTTGTTTGTGGAAGAGGAAGAAGAAAGTAATTGTTTTTTTCGTGTTATTGTTCCCTGATACTGCGCACTAACGCTTCCCCCACTACCCTTATTTTTCCTTTTTGGACTCTTCTTGGGACTCCGTTTGGACCGTTGACGATTTTTTATCGCCGCTGCTTCGACTGTAGCTGCCATGGCCTCAATTGAGTTTGCATATGAGGAGGCAATGGAATGTTCATTGCTGCTGTGGCTATTAAGGGTACTACTGCTAGTATTATTACTTTTGAGCTTGTAGTTGGAGGGTGACATGGGCAAGGGTGAAAACCCCTCTTGGGAATTTTCATCACTTCCACCACTACCGCTACGTGCGGCTAGTCTTAGTGCGTTTAATAACTTGGGTGATTCGGGTGGTGTGATGTCGTCGTTCTCATCGCCGCCGCCGGTGGCTCGGAGGAGGTGCGACATTCTTGCTCGGGACTTTGCCCTTGGGCTTGGTGTTTGGGGCGCGTAGTAGGACGTCATGAACAATAGATTATTATGATGTGCTTCAACGTTGTGGTCCTTCTCATCATTGTAGGTGCATGTGATAGATAAATATGCACCACAAAGCTACTACAAGTTGGAACACCATGTCCATGATGTTGTGTCGCTGCCTGCTGAGGGCTGCCCTCCAAGATATGTACCTATTCCGACGTTGGATCCAACTTTCAGGTTGAAGATGCTTTACTTATGAAGATCGAGCCAGCGCGCCAGCTGCCCTCGCTCCAAGATATGTATTTATTCCGACGTGGGATCCTAAGTAAGTTTCAAGGGGATTTTTAAAAAATTACACCATGGGATTACACCACCAGTGCTCTCTTGCTCAGTGCAAACAAAAAGATAGACCGCCCACATAATGAAATGAGCACGAGCAGCGGCCATAATATCATCATGGCCACATCAAAGAAGCACCCGCTAAACGCCTCCTTCACAAATCTAAGCATAACCTACCACGAATCCCTCCCACACGTCACCCATGTAAAACTCCACAGACCTCGCAAACGAAACGCCATCAACGCACATATGTGGCGTGAAATCGGTGATGCATTCCTTCAAATTGGAACTATCGGTGATGGAACTCGATGTGTGTTACTCTCGGGCAGTGGAAAGGGATTTTGTGGTGGGATTGATATTACGGATGAAAAGTTCTTTAGTGGAATATCACCAGATAGTGACGATGATGAATTAACATCAGTAGATATTGCACGGAAAGCATTGGCATTCAAACCACAAATATCACAAATGCAAGCGGCCTTCACTGCAATTGAAGAATGTCCAGTGCCAGTAGTTGCCGCAATTCACGGAGCGTGCGTCGGAGCGGGGATAGATATGGTATGTTGTGCCGATGTACGTATCTGCAGTCCAAGCACCGTATTTTCCATTCGAGAGGCAAGGTTAGGACTTGCTGCAGATGTAGGCACGCTGCAACGTTTCCCGAAATTGGTGGGGTTCGGATCTCGTGTGAGAGAACTTTGTTTTGCGGGGGAAGATTTTGGTTGTGATGAAGCACTGAAATTGGGGTTTGTGAGTCGAGTATCCAATAGTGAAAGTGAACTTTTCGATGAGGCCAACCAGATCATTTCGAAAATCATCCAAAATTCGCCGGTGGCTGTGTCAGTCACCAAATCATCGTTAAATTACTCTCGTGATCATACTGTTCAAGAGGGTCTAGATCATGTGGCATTGACCAATTCTGCGGCGCTAATGTCGGATGACTTGGTGAAATCGTTCATGATGACGAGCGGAGCTGGAGAAGCTGCCCAGTTTGCACCGCTGCAACCACACTCTCGTTTATGACACTCTCTTTCCATTAAAAATTACAGGTACTTTTAGTGTAGTATTGCGTTGTCATCTCTCACACACTCTCTTGCATCATTATATGTACATTACACATCATTATTTACATCACTCTTGCTTAAAACCATCTATATTCACGAATACAAAGCCAATCAGTACCAGTATTGCACCCCAGACTTCACCACTTTGAGATGATCCATTGTAGTTGCCCATGAAATAATCAGCTGCGAACGCCATGGGTATTGTTAACCCTACTCCAACAGAAGCTACTGTGGCTGATGTCAAAATCACGGCACGTGCCCAAAGATAGTCCGAGAGTACATTGTCCAGCAAACCCTTCAATAATAGGAATAAGAAAATGGGCATTGTCAATACATGCGATGTCGTTTCTTGAGTGTGATCTGGATCTGCGTAGTTGGAAGGCTCTACCGTCTCACTATCTTCACTGCTGTAGTCGTCATTATGCGACGAAACATTCACCCATATCGCCACAGGCAACAATACCACCATATTCAACAGTCCAATGTAACCAAACAACAATTGCATTGACATTCGATCTTCATCTTTGGGACACAAGTGCCGAAGTAAATTAGTATAGGCGCCATAACCAATGGCAGACACTAAACCACAAAGATCCCCCAATAACGATCTCGTTGAATCATTTAAATCAGATACATGAAACTGACCAGTAAGATGTCGCATACTGTTGTTGTTGTTATCACCACCCGAATCTGTATAAGTGGTTGCAACACCACCCATAAAACACAATAATACTCCCATAAGTTTGTTTCTTGTAATCGTTTCATCACCAAGCTTGGAACAAGTCGCAAATCCAAAGGCAAAAATTGAGCCCATTGATGCTAACACAGTACTACTCGCTATCGACGTCCATTCCAATGACATGGCATAAAAGTAATTGGATAGGAACCACATAGGTGCCACTTTGGATGCCATGGATATATGATCTCGATGTGATAGGAGATATGTCGAAAAGTTGTTGTTGTCACTAGTGCTTTGAGAAGTATCACTATTGCCCAGTCTGGATTCTTCATTTTTTTGCTTCGGTTCATAATATTGTATGCAATAATCATTGTTGAATGAAAAGTCATCGAGTATACCCAGTGCCGATGCTTCTGCAGATGTCGATTCATCTAGGTAGCTCAACTCTATCGATTCTTTGCTATTATTTCGGATCATTCCATTGCCATTGGTAGTGCCATTATCAGTAGGCGAACGCATTAACTCCTGTGCATCATTCACAGAGACACTTCCATCATCGTGATGATCCAAACTTCGTGATGTTGTTGGAGCCGGATAATTACCCCAAGGAATCACCACAATATCATTAGTTCCATCACCCAACTTCTTGTGCAGTAAATGTCCAAATCGTTCATATCCCAAGCGTATCGGCAAGAATACCGAGAAGAGACTTGTGCCAATGTACACTATTAAGAATGGTGAGTCAAAATTCATTTCGTGGTATAAGTGTTGGACTACCATGCTGCAGACGGTCCATAGGATTGAGACGATTACAAGGAAGAATATTCCGAGCGCGTAGGAGGATGACCACATGTTGTTGACAGTGATTAAAAAGGAGGTAGCATGGATCCCACTACATCACAGTAGTACTTTTCATCAGACATAATAGTGCGAGTTAGTGACATATGTCGCGTCATTTTGGTTTTTGGTTCGATTGCAGTGGCTCCAAAGAAGTTGCCCGCCGTACTACTTTCCCGTCCACGATATTAGCTCGCCCATCCACGATAATTGCACGCCCCCATGAGCGGATTCTCCCGCGGGCAACTTCTGTGGACTAACTGCATGTTGTTTGGTCATTATGTAGCTTTAATGACATTTCATTTTGGTGACCCATCGACTTGGATTTGTCACAAAGTAGTTGACAGCGTCATCCTCGTCATCGCTTTTGAGAAAGCATTCTACAACCGCACATTTTGATTTTGATCCTGCTCATCATCTTTGAATACTTGCTACTATACGTGCCATACAACATTACAGTGTGTCAACAATCCATCACTACGGCCTGCTGAACATATATTCACGCAACAACCCAATATGAGAACAGTATTTAGACAATTGGCAATAGCCGCCATCCTCTCGGCACCGTGCTTGTACACATCAGCATTCACAATCCCTCAAAAGACACAACTCATGCAGCAAAACACGCGTTCCTCCTCCATCATTCTAGAAGCAAGCAAAAACAAACAAAAGATTGCATCCAGATCCAAGTGGGCCGAATCACGTGGATATGGCGATGTTGCCACCTCAGAAGGCGACGCAGCTGCTGCTACCGGCATGACATTTGCAATGGACGAGGAAAAGAATCAACTCACAGTTACACCCATCAAATCACTCGATGGAACCGTGACTCTCCCCGGATCCAAATCATTATCCAATCGTTGTCTCCTCCTTGCCGCCCTATCCGAAGGGAATACACGTGTCGAAAACTTATTGGAGAGTGATGACATCCGTTACATGCTCGAGGCGCTCGACACACTCCAGGTTCCAGTAGAGCGAGATGCCGAGGACAAAACTGCCGTAACTGTGACTGGACAAGCTGGTCCAATTGACTCACCTACTCCTGAAGAAAGCTTGGAACTCTTTCTGGGAAATGCTGGTACAGCCATGAGACCTCTTGCGGCGGCATTATGTATGGGTAAGGGAAAATTCGTGTTGGATGGTGTTCCCCGTATGAGGGAACGTCCGATTGCCGACTTGATTGATGGGTTGAAACAACTTGGTGCGGATGTGAGTTGCGTCGAGGAGACTGGATGTCCTCCCGTGACTATTAATGCCAATGGTTTGAAGGGTGGGTCTGCATCCATTTCGGGAAAGATGTCCTCTCAATTCCTTTCCTCGTTGCTGATGGCATCTCCTGTTGTGGATGGGGATGTTACCATTGCCATCAAGGATGAGTTGATTTCCGCTCCGTATGTGTCATTGACTATTGGTCTAATGAAAAAGTTTGGTGTGAATGTGAAAATTGAGGGTGACATGGATGGTACTCCCTCGTTCATCATTGGAAGTGACGAGAAGTACACATCTCCTGATTCGATATTGGTGGAGGGAGATGCCAGTAGTGCCAGTTACTTCCTTGCCGGTGCTGCTATTACCGGTGGAACAGTTACCGTTCGTGGATGTGGTTCCGAAAGTGTTCAGGGAGATGTGGCATTTGCGGATGTTATGGAACAAATGGGTGCTACTGTTACTTGGGCACCCGAGAGTATTACCGTCACTCGCGATCCTAACACCAAATTGAAGGGAGTTGATGTTGACTGTGGAAAGATTCCGGATGCTGCCATGACTTTGGCAGTGGCTGCCCTATTCGCAGAAGGACCTACTACGATTAGGAATGTATACTCTTGGAGGCTGAAGGAGACTGAGCGCATGAAGGCCATTGTTGCAGAGTGTACCAAGCTTGGAGCCACTGTGGAGGAATTTGAAGATTACTGCATCATTCATCCACCCGCAGACAACAAGGTGAATGATAATGTTGTCATTGAAACTTATGATGATCACAGAATGGCAATGACCTTCTCTCTGGCAGCTTGTGGTGGCGTCAATGTGATCATTGATGATCCTGGATGTACCGCAAAGACTTTCCCTACATACTTTGAAATGCTTGGATCGATTGCAAGTGCTAACTAGGAATATTTACATGTAAAAAAGTTAACGGTTTAACTAATGACTGACTCAATTGAATGATATCGTGCGTGGATGTCATGGTGAATTCTTCCTTTCATATTGAGACCGTCTCCCCATCAGACTCATCACAGCTTCGTCTGGAGTAATCTTTTTGTGAATGAGTGCATGAACACATCTAAAGATTGGCAATTCCAACCCACACATGTCACCATAAATAACCGCCACATCGGCCGTCGGGATTCCCTCCACTGTGTACTCCTTTTGAATATCCTCCACAGTCTCTCCTTTCATCAGCCGTTGTCCACATCTCTGATTACGACTCTGCGAACTAAAACACGTCAACATTAAATCTCCAATGCCAGCCAAGCCATCGATTGTACGAGGATTACCTCCCATTGCTGCGGCAAGCTGACGTAGCTCATGCGATGCCCTGACAACAACAGCCGAAAGTGTATTTGTACCAAACCCCATCCCAGCAACCATCCCAGCACCAACCGCCAATGGATTCTTGAGCGCACCTCCCAACTGCACACCCACTGGATCATCCGAAGTGAACACTCGAATAGTTTTAAAGTTGCTCATCACCCTTTGAATCCGAACTGCCTGAAATAATTCATCCGATGCCACCACCAACGTTGTCGGATTCCCTTTCATAATCTCCTCTGCAAAACTGGGCCCTGACAAGAATGCCAATGGCTGCTCTGCCCTGTCAAGTGCGTCCAGTATAGCATGTCCCATTAATTGTTGTGTTGGTAAATATAACCCCTTGGCCGTGACACATATCAGAGCATCATGAGGAATTATATCCTTGTGTTCACGAAACCAAGGAGGGGTAAGCTGACACGGCAAGGCGTGGATAATCACCACTCCTGGCGTTTCTAATTCTACCTTCAACTCATCCAGTGTACAAATCCCACGAATTTCAGACGATTTATTGCCCCCCTCCTCCACAAGCAATGAGAATTCCGACAAGTACCTCGGATTCCGATGCTCCGTATTAATTATATGACACTGATTCTTATCCCTCATATAAATCACTACCTCATTGCCACCCTGTGCCGCTGCAAATGCCATGGCAGTCCCAAACGCACCGGCACCCAACACTACAACCTTTTGTCTCGATGTACCCCTCCAAATTGGAATGTAACTTGTCAAATCGGCACCAAGTGCGGCACGTTGTCCCTTGAGGAGATGCTTTTGGGTTCGACTGCATGCCTTGCGGAGCCGTTCGCGGTCGCGGAGGCGTAGGAGGTGTGTTGCGGCGAAAAGACCGGCTCCGAAGCTTAGTGCGATGATTGTTGGGATGTTTGGCGATGTCATTGGTTTACCTATCATATTGTGATTTTTTTATTGCTCCTTATGTTTTTATCTTGTTCTTGTAGCTTATCTTGTTCTTGTAGATGATTCAGATGGAGTATTCGCGTGTCTGGATTGAATGAGGTAGATGTTGGTGCTTCTGGCGCTTCAACTCAATATTATGGGAAGTGTGGCATCGAAGTATTTAGTTTTGATAAAATGGCACCTTTTGCCCTTCGCTTCACTTTTCATTAGTAACTCCTACGTGGATCATTGGCTGTAAGAAATCTTCCAAAAACACAACACATACATATATAGGTAGGTACGATATACGATACTTACCAACCCGAACGGAACGAACCCATGAGACTGCAAGAGACTGCAAAGCATAAAGTGAACGCAGCAAGCCATGAGACTGCCATTATGAGATCCATCTACGCCAATCGAATCATTTTCACACTAGCTGCAGTAGCAGCACCAACGCTACTTGCTACCGCTGCTGCTGCAGAGTTTATGGAACCACGCGTCACCAGATATGCAGGAGTACTCCCACCATCCGTATGTCAAGAATTAATTCGCCTCGGAGAACAATCTGGATTCAACGTCATCGAAGAGAGTATTGACGACTACCAAATAAATCCAATGCCATCACAATCCATTGAGGTATTGGGTTATGTCGAGGGCGGACAAAATCGCATTGATGACAAGGCTATATGGGAGGCACTGGAGCCGTATACAGAGGTATTTGCGGAGTTAGTCAAGAAGACTCGCAGGGAGGAAGAGCACCTTTTGTTATATCCTGATGAACCTGACCGAGAACCGGTGTTGGATTGGATCTTTTTTCGAAAGTATTCACCTACCAGCGATAGGAATTCTTTGATCCCTCACGTAGATACAAACGTGTTCACACTCAACATTGCACTGAACGACGATTTCGAAGGTGGAGGGCTCTTCTACGTCAAGCCACCAATGCAAGACTTGTCCGAATCTATGGATGACCGTCCAGACTTGAAGGAACAAATGACAACTTACGATTGGGCGAATACGGTGAAACGAGAGAACACGTCAGAAATAGTCTTTCCAGATATGCATGCAGGTGACGTTCTTATTCACAATTTTACAGTTTGGCACGGTGTTGCTCCACTGGAAAACGGAGAACGTTATTCCTTTGTTTTGTTTTATGACATGGACAATCCCATTATTGATGACCTTGATGAAGGTCAAGGTGAATTTATTGTGGAGTTTTATCACGAGATTGAGGATGATAAGATTGTGTTGGCGTTTGTCGAAGAGCTTGCGAATGGGACAGAAAATTTAGATACGATGGTGGATCCCTTCCCTCCGTTCGAGCCGCAAACGTTGGACTCATTTGAAGGTCATAAATTTCGGGCTATTGTAGAAGGTACGAACGAAGTATTGGGTGACTTTGTCGTGAGCAGAGATCAGAGGGTCCATGTGATTTCGAGACCAGATGTAGTAGACTCACGTGAGGAGCTATGAGTGAAACATGACACAGTGCTGTGGATTATTTTGTAAATCGTTTATCTAATATTGTACATGTCTATATTCCATATACGGAGTGGGCTTATAAATCTGATTCATCCAATAATTCGCTTCCAAATCTTCTTTCAACAGTCATGACAGAGTTGACTTCTCTCAATTTGTCCATCAAATTTTGGAGCTCATCCAAATCTTTTACTCTCACAAGAAACTCCAGGATACAGTGTTCATTACTGGAGCTGCTGCCCGTTTTCAAGATTTCCGAGTTTTGAGATGCAATGACACTGCAATCTGCCAGAAGGAGCTTTCGGTCTACGGCCATGATGATTACCTCAGTTAAGAATGATTCTGAGGCATCTTCCCACGTGTTGTCCTCTGGCCAGGCGAGCTGCACTGGCTCGCCTAAACTGTCATCACTACTTGGAAAGCGTGTACTACTCAATGCCTCTTGGGCCCATGAGCACTCCTTCCTATGAACAAGTATTGAACCATCGCGGTGTCTTGTCCCAAGGATCTCATCGCCACGAACTGGGAGGCAGTGATAACACACACTCTCAGAATCTGCAAATTCTGCTTGACCGCCATTGAGCACATCTGCAATATCAGTCTCTGAATCATGTCCATTGGCACCATTGAATGATATACTGTCAAGCTGTGAAGCATACACAGTCCGTGTAATGTTGGCAAATCGACTCTCATCACATTCCTGGAGCGCTGATGCAGGCACCATGAAAATCTTGCTAACCTTCTGACGAAGAAAGTCACCACTTTGACTATGTCCAATATCATTGAGAAGGTCCACCACGTCGTCGTAGCGAGAGCTACCAGGTAAGAAAGTTTGCAGCTCATCAACAGTTGTTGGTACTTCAAATGGGTATTCGATGTAGGAATTCTCTAATATTTCGTTGCGATGGTTGCTGAGATAGTCAAAGAATAACATCTCTCCTGATCTGAGAACGTTTTCATTCTGCTGCGAACGAAAGTACGCCCTCAGTTTGCTCCTCGTAGATCGACTCTTTGCGTAGCGCATCCACTTCGTTGAGGGTTTACCCTCCCCTGTTAGTATGGATACGACATCGCCATTGTGCAGCTCATAGTCAAATGGTACTGGCTTACCATTGATCTCAACCCCATGCATCTACGGAGGAAAGAAGAGTTATTAGACACCGCAACAATCTAATGACTGAAAGAACAACAAAAAAATGTAAAGAAATGCACTTACATTCAGCCCAACTTCCGAGTGAATCTGGAACGCAGCATCCACAGCCGTAGTTCCCCTTGCCAAATTCAAAATCTTGCCATTCCGAAGGAACACAAAGACACGTTTTCCCAACAGCTCTCGACGCACGCAGTCGACAAAGTCACGTGACCCCACCGCTTCTTGTTGCCATTCCTTGATACTACTTAGCCAGGGTGTATTATATAAATCCATGGACGAACTGCGCTTCTTTTCATCGTGATACGCCCAGTGGGAAGCCATACCGTATTCAGCAACCGTGTGCATATGAGCTGTTCGAATTTGTACTTCCACAGACTGCCCTTTGTACATTAGAGCTGTGTGCAGAGATTGATACCCATTTGGCTTCGGAAATGAAATGTAGTCTTTCACTCTTGTAGGCATGGGTGTAAAATTAGGCAAATGCTGGACTAGTCCTAGTACATGATAGCAGAGCCAAACACCACTATCGGCTGCCTGTTGTTCTTGCACAAAGCTATCCCCAGGAGTTAGAATCACTCTCAACGCGACCAAGTCCGCAATATGATCCAAATTACGATCATGCTTCATTTCCATTTTGTGCCACAGAGAATATATTTCTTTTGTCCTCCCCACTACCTCAAAGTCGACATCTTGTCCAAGTAAAGTGCGATCGTTTCTCAACGTCTCCTTCAACACCTTTACCGAATGTTCCAACGTGTCTTCAATCTTACTCCTCCGTTCATTCAAAATGCTATTCACCTTCTTATACTCCTCCGGATACAAATACATGAACGAAATATCCTCCAACTCCGACTTGACTTGCCATATCCCCATCCGATGAGCCAGTGGGGCAAAAATATCCAATGTCTCACGACTAATCTTCTTTTGTTTTTCGGGCTTCATAAACCGCAACGTTCGCATGTTATGCAACCGATCTGCCAACTTGACAATAATAATACGATAATCATCCGTCATGGCAATAAACATTTGTCGCAAATTCTCCGCCTGTTCATCGGCATAATCGGCAAATGCCAACTTGGGTAATTTCGAAACCTTCGTTTCCCCCTCGACAATATTCCGTACTTCCAATCCAAACATCCCCTCGACCTGTTCAAATGTCAAATCGGTATCCTCGACCGTATCATGTAACAATCCTGCCATGACCGTCTCGGCATCCATTTGCATCCCCGACAATAACAACGCTACCTCCACCGGATGGATGATGAAGGGTTCCCCCGATTTTCGCATTTGACTCCGATGAGCACGATAGGCCACACGTAATGCCTGTTTGACCTTGGCCGCGTTGGAGGTACCCAAATACGACACGGTGGGGAGTAATTTATCCCAATATCGTTCAATATTCTCATAGTCATGGGTGGATAAATCTTTCAAGTCATTGTAGAGTATTTCAATGCCTTCCTCGAGTGTCATTTCCTTGCCAGGACGGTGGAGTGCGGCGTTGGTCCCGTCGGTCATGAGTGTGGTCCATTTGTTGACTTCGGGTGCAAAACATCCTCCACCGGATTGATCGACATTGTTAGTATTTTGACAGTCTGCGATGAGTGTCCCGTCAATTTCGGCATCAGTTTCTTCTTCGTAATCTTCGTCGAATGTGAATCCTTTGGGGAGGGGGACTGAGGATGATGATGAAGATGATGTTGTCTCACCACTACTACCGCCACTGTTGTTGGCAGAATAACTAATGTCAAATAATTTCGATGAGGATGATACAGACGCCAGTCGACTGCGGATAACACGAGATCCCGAAAATGCAAGCGCAGGTGTTGCATGGAACAGAATTGCCGCGCAGCATAGAAATAGTAGTGCAAACGGCGATAATGGTCGCTGATAATGCGCCATCATGTTGTTATTCTTATGAGACACAGTAGTCGAAGATATTATTATTGATGTCGCTGTACACTGCCCTCGCCGCCGACGTTTGATCACACTGTCACTGGCGCCTGTAGTATTGCGGCACATTGAAATAATACAGAATATATATAATTGGATCGTTGCAATACCCCAAGCCCCCGGCGTACCATTACCTACAATGGCATGGAGGAACAATGAAAATGAACTGCAGGCAGTTTGTTCATTCGACCTCAGAAGAATTTTTGCTCTTGATGAAGGACGTGTCCCATTTGATGCGTGTCCCATTCTTCTCGTTTGCTGCCGAATCTTTGCTAATGTAGCCAGATTGGGCATTGTGATTTGTGATACATACCGATCACAGTGGCCTTTCAAAACATCACGCTTCTGGTCTTGTGTCTCACGTTGCGTTGCATAGAGGTAAAGTAGCGTACAATACTTAGCCTTGAAGCTTGTGAAGATGTGTTGTGTCTTTTGTCGCCTCTATCTAATGACAGATCGATAAGTAGGTGGTATCAAATGACTTGATGTGCGTTATGGCTTGATGTTTGTGTCTCATCATAGCTTGGTGTTACAATTTCAAGGCTTATACGGAAGAATAAAAGATAATAACTGAGGAGTCGAAATGAATAAACAACATTCTACTGGGAGCCCATCATCCTCGGCCTCGGCAGAGAGCACAGCTCTTCAATCACCATCCGATCATGATCTCCGGGTGGCATGCTATTGCGAAGAAAATGCGTGGAGGGTGGCATATCGTCACCTTCACACTAACGAAAACAACAGCAGTAGTGACAACCGAGATTGGAAGTATTATGTAGTCTTCCTATCCAACAATCCTAAAGCATGTCCAATGTTCAAGCAAAGAGCAATACCAAAAGATGACCCGACCGAATATGTTTGTTGGGATTATCATGTCATCGTCATGAGAAGCTGCAGCAGCACGGTGAATAATAAAGAAACATCTATAATAATGTCCGAGGTAATAGATATAGATACTTGGATCACGCCATATCCAACACCACTCGTTCAGTACCTCGATGAATCATTTCCACACGCGGCAGATCCAAATTTTAACACGCAATATCTTCCATTATTTCATGTGGTCAGGGCAGAAGAGTTTATAAGAGATTTTTATTGTGATAGGATGCACATGTACAAGAATGGGAAATGGAATTCTCCCCCGCCCAACTATCCTGCTATTATGAATGGTCTCAAGAGGGATGGGTATGATGGTCCAGAACGAAATGAATCATCGGGTAGCAATCTAGATGATTACATAAGCATGTCGGGTGAGGGGAAATGTGTGTTTACACTTGCTGAAATGTATGAGAGGTCGAAAGATTCAAATAGAAAGGAGTGGACTGAATGTTGTAAGTGATCTGATTGCCAGGGTTTTCTACAACTATCTACCAAAGGGAATAAATCCACCCAACTACCTATGATGTGTCTATCCCAAAACTCTGGGCAACCTTTTCAATCTCCATACAAACTCGATTCGGAAAATGATCCGTCCACAACGTCGGACTGATTTCGATCTCATTAAAGTCATCATTTTCTTTACGTATCGCTGTGTATTCAAAACCTGCATTGGACAATCCGCACGTGATACATCCTGTCACTCCATGTAGACAATTTTTACTCTGACCAGTCTTGACCAAGTGCACAATCCGTCCTGGGGGGTAAAGGGCGATGGATCGGGCAAAACCTCGTCTCGATCGACGTTCTTGTTGGATTCGTTCGAAGCGCTGTAGTTGACGCAAAAAATCCGAGTCGGGAATGTCATCTTGTGGATAGAGCATGTCTTCATTTTCTTGGAGGAGGAAATCCAAATCACCAAGCTCCACATCCCCACTCAAGCGAAATATTCTCTTTGCGATATCATATTTGGATAGTTTCACGCGAGCAAGCAAATGGAGGACTTCGTCGCGTAGACGCTCCATATTGTTGATCGAAAGACGTGGTACTAAATCTGAGTCCAACACAAACGAGTTGACGAACGAAGAGCACTCTTTGGCAAGTCTCCACGTGATGAATCCACCGGGAGGACTGTAGCAGGTGCAGAGAAGACCCGGGAATGTATTCCTTAGCATCAAGGAGAGTATTACACCGATACCAGCACCGAGACTATGACCAACAATTCGCAAGGTGTAACCTGAGTACTCAGCATTTGCATCAAGAAGCAACTTTTCCAGTATCTTGTGCTTCATCAAATCAGTGTGAAGCCAATTGGTACATTCTAAAACGCCACCATGGCAATATTGGTCACTTCCATCAAAACCATACTTCTCCCCAAGTGCATCAAGAGGGCTAGGGTCGAGTAAAACATCCACTACACAGTCTTCCAGTGTCAAAGAACCTCTGATTGACACTACAATTGATTTCCACTCTCGATCAACCACAATAAAATAAGGCGTTTCATAAAAGCCCGACTCAAAGGATGCATATGCAATGTCACTTTTGTTCAATCCAGCATGTGCCAACATAGTCGCCTCGTGAATATGAAGGAAATTGTCACCAACGATGTGTTCTCTATTCATTTCTTCAACATCTCTAGTTGCACTTTCGCCTATTTCTACATCAGAGCTCATTGCACATCTTTCATAGCTATCTCCTCTCTTCATCATGGCTGAATTTTCAGCCTTACTGCAGGCTAATTTTGCCTTCAGACACCGGCCAAAAAGTCGCAGACCTCCTGTCAATGGATATTCATAGAAGTAGAGAATCCACGTATAAGCTGCAAGTTGGTGCCTTGCAAATCGCGCCCCTTCTTCTAAAGTAGCATAATCATCAGGATTTGACTGTGTCAATAAGGAACGAGGGAAGGTTTGATATGCTTCATCAGCATCAGATATTATTGGCGCATCAAATTCACGATGAGCACCGACAGAATCATTATTTGTTTCCAATACCCTTCGAAAGAGAAGCGAAGTCCCTGGACTCGATCGTAATGAGCTAGTATTTGGTTGTTGCAATGCCTCCCTCCTTGCCAATAATTTGCGCTGTGCTTGAATATGACGCAATATAACAAATCCAAGAGCAACATCAGAAGGGACAACATCAAGACTTTCACTGCCGCTACCATGAAAGTAATCAGCAAGTGCTCTTGAGATATCTCCGTAAAACTTCTCCACTCCACCATCTGCAGATTGTGACACAATACTCTTCCCACCAAACATAAAGCATGTTGATACAGCCATTATTCTGCAACATCCATCGCATCTGTTTTGCCATAGTTCTTCGGCCATCTCTATGTCATCGTGTTGATGATGCTCTGCATGGCGCTGATAGAAGCTTGCTTCCGAGTCCATGAAAATCGATGCTGATGGAACAGCTCTCCATAAGGCCAACAAGGTTGTTATGTTGAATAAGCATTGCAATCCTTGAACCAGAAACAAGATGAAAACTACCGCCCAGAAGAATTTTGGGAAGCAATTCAAGAACTGACTTATAAAATGCAATGTAGACACCAGCCCAAACATTAATAAAATGAAGTTGACCCCTGTCAATAGAGTCATTTTTCTCTCAATCAATTTTCCCAGAGAAGCACGCAATTCTAAACCACGCGTTGGCGTTCCCAAAGATGATAATTTCATTATTCGTTGTTCAAAAAGCAACGAGGTGACACAAAATATTGCCGTGCTAACCTGATAAGCTAGAATGAGATAGCAAAATGTTTTGTCAGTATATCCTGATGTAGCATTGTCGCATTCCTCAGTTTGCATTTGTTGTAATTGTGTTTCCATCTCTGCGAAATAGTCATCGTTTTTGTCGGGTGAAGCTAATGTTGTAGTTAGAGTCAGTTCGACTGTGTAGAACAGCAGATATGGGAGGAAAATAAACAGCTCTGCAGCGAACCCAGCGCCCCATACAACGGACGGCAATTGCAGGTCGTCTCCTGCAAGCAGTGTACGCCTGTTGAACAGGTAAAGCGCTGGCATGATAGGCAACTTATGTAATGCATGTATTTCCCATTTCCCTCCCTTGTTGGCGGGACCGAACCTGACCGACCGAACGCACACAATCAAGCTACGAGCCTGCTCGCCTTGCTAGCTCAAGACGAAGAGCAACAATGTCCAAGTTATGTGATTCAGAGATGCTTCGCCATCAAGATGTTATTAGAACGCATTGGCTGAGCACGGCCCATTGAAAAGGTGATAGTGATAGCTGCTTACCATCATCTAATGATGATGCTAATGCTAACAATATATAACAAGCCTCGAGCTCAAGGATACCTTAACCGCAAGCTTCTTGTATCTGCAGCTGCGGCGCTGCAGGAGTCTACTAAGCACAAGCAAGTGACAATATTTGAATCTAACTTTACAATAAGAAAAGAAGGCGATGATAAGAGTATACTAGATGATACGTGAACGTCAATCATTTTTGTCTCGTTTGGCTAGAAGCAGCATTGCTTCTGCAGAATATCCTTCGTCTTCATCTTCGGCTTCGTGTGCACTAGCCGCATTGCTATATGGGGCAGTGATAAAATTCATGTTCAAGTTCATGTTGTCCACCGGCCTTTGATGCATCAAATCCAATCTACTGCTGAGATAGTTGGATTGTGGCGGTTGCATTTGCATACCCATACCGATACCGAGACCATAAGCATAAGTCGCTGGGAGGCGGCCTGGACTCTCTCCTCCTCCTCCTCTTGGTAATGGCATGTTAAAGGTAGACTCTCCATAGCCCAAGCCCAAGCCCATGCTCATACCACTCAGCATATTAGCATTGATTGAATCGCTGCCGGTATACGTCGACGTCGCCTGATGATTGCTTTAAAGAAGATGACTGACCATAACATCTCCAGCATTAGGAGCTTTTCCAGGTTGATTTCTGTTGGAAGGGTCGGATAAGCTCATTATAGTGGCAGCTGCAGGTTTCTTAACGATAGAGCGCATGGCAAGGCACTTGTTCGTGTCGCCTCGGGTGAACTTTTCGTGAAAGAATATCATCATCCCTGAGTCATCTTTTTCAACCTGGCGGAATCCCCATCTGCACATATGAATAGAAGAAGATGGAGAAAAGGTGAGTTCATTTGAATATTGGCATACTTATCACGGAACAGACGAAAAATGTAGATACTCTCACCTACTTATAAAGTTTCCGAACGAAGCTCATGAACTTGCTTCTGTTATTGAAGTATTTTGGGAGAACACTGCTCTCCATGAGGTGTGTATTCCGAATGATAAATTTCTTTCCCGAAGAAATCCATTCTACAACCTTTTGTCCGTCGAATGTTGTAACAGCATTATCATCGGTCGATTCCTTCTCGATCAAGTCCATTAGCTGTAGAGGAAATGTTGCTAATTGTGGTTGATGATACGGAATGACGACGTCGTCGTCGTTGTTGGAAACGCTGTTTATACTAGATTCTTCTTCCTCGCCCTCACGATTACGATGATTTTGAATTCCATCGGCGTCGGCTGCCTCTACCTCTGTTCCATCGCCTAAGCCTATGCTTGTTGTTTTACCTTTACTATTGGTGTTGCTATTGCTACTGCTCGACGCCGTGGCCGTGGCCATGGACGTGGATTCCTCACCCTCACCGCCATCGCTACTGTTGCTGTTACTGTTAGGCCTATTCATCATGTTGCCTGTTATCTGTTATCGAAACCACAGGTCGAAAAAATGCTTTGGAGCGCACTCATTCTCGCAGTATCCGTTCGATGCTGTAAAGCCACCTCTCTAGAGATAAGTAAAGCCACGCTGTATCGTAACCGTGGAAGCTGCAGTAATCAAGATGTCACTGTACCATAAGAAGATTAGTGGGAGTACCAGTGAAGGTTCGTCATCTGGTAGAAATAAGCGATAGCGATTAAAATCTATTAGGGAATGACAAGGTTAAACCCCAAAACCCTCATTTACACCAGAGGAAGCAGATACCGAAAGGATGCAGGTTGTTTTACTTCTCTTCCTGATTGTACTTATTCCCCTGTAGGATATTCATGTAAAAGTAAAGTATTAGGAATCTGACGTCATACATACATAAACTACATACTCCTGAGCAAGTGATATCATGATATGATATGATAGAGAACAGAACAGATGGCTTTTTCACCTTCACACATATTATTTAGACAAGTACTCCTACTTTAGACAAGTAGGTACTCCTAAGAAGTAAAGTATTAGGAATCTTGAAGTTAACATGAAGTAAGTATGAGCAAATAAAGTGATACATAATGACATAATCGTAATGATACAAATTCAAAGTGATAGTGATACTGGGAGCATAAAAAACAGATGGCTTTTTGGACTTCGACACATCATATCATAGTGATAGGGAACATAGAACAGATGGCTTTTTGAACACATAATATAATTTGGATTTAAATGTATACATAGTACGATACTTGCTTTTGATAAATAATGAATTGGAGACTCATGAGCATGAGACCATGTTTGATGAACTTATGCATGTACTTATGATCTAAACTGCAACTAATAGTATTATTGTTTCATTTATACATTTATATTTATCAACATTTTGTACGATCCATTTCTTCTACTTCTAATGACACACTCAACTTGACTCAACATATTATGGTACGCTCATTTCATCAACTAAACAACATCATGTGCTGGTGCTGGTGCTGAATGATTACCTCTCATTTTCAACTGCAATGGAGCTAATGAGATGCTGCCGCAATCATAAGCAACATCACGAGACATATCATCGTGTTGAACCTGAGCGTAGCGGTGTTTATATTGATGATGTTGACCTCGTGTACTCGCCCTAAGAGATTTGGTTACTAGTGATGCGATGAACAGAACGATTCCAAATATATGCTCACTCGTGCATTCATTTGGAAACAATGCGAACGAAAGAAATATTGTTGTTGCTTTCCTGGCTGTAGAAGTAATGGACATCGTCAAAGCGCCGAAAGACTTTGTAATAGCGGCGGAACAGCTCGAGCCAAAAAATCCAGTAGTCGAAAACAGAACCATTGTCAGAATCTTGCCTTGAATTGACCAAGTCGGTGCTAGGCCCTCATCCATCTCTTTCAAGGTGCCAGGTGTCGAAAGGTATGCCAATCCATGTCGCAAATCGCCGTTGGCGGAAGCTGCAATGCACACAAACAATAAGGCGATGCTATAGAGTCGAAAAATGAACTCATCTTGCCCTATACTGTACTTGTTCATAATAGCTTCGCTCATATTGCTGATTGCTCCGTCGCAGGTAAGAGAGATAGTCAACATAACGATGCCCACCGGCTGGAACACAGCTGAGCTCGTTGAATCTGCATGCATAAATAACGCCAGTCCTGCAACCATGAGGCAGACGATCCCATAGTCGGCTGCATTGTATCGTTTCTTTGTTATAATAACTCCAAACAGCATTGTGAACACAAGTCGTGTGCTCTTCATAAGCGTCTTAGCAGGGTAATTCACGTATTGCATTGCAAGGTTGGTCATGCCCAGATCAATCGCGCGCAAAACAGATAGCCCAACATATAATTCTATCGGCACTGTTTTCACACTACCAGCAGATGATTGTGCAGATCGATCACGCAACCTCCCCCAATTCTTCAGCCGTCGCAACCTTCTTGAAAACGACATTCCAACACTGCTTGCAGCTGCAGAACTTCCGCAAACATTATTTCTACTTATAGCGACTCCCTTCTCCAGGTTTCGAAAAAAGTAGGAAAGTATTGTGTACCCAGTAAATT
Organism: Skeletonema tropicum; assembly: GCA_037178625.1. NCBI lineage: Eukaryota > Bacillariophyta > Thalassiosirophyceae > Thalassiosirales > Thalassiosiraceae > Skeletonema > Skeletonema tropicum. Next base: position 1,715,450 of record CM074134.1, on the reverse strand, counting down.
GTGTTGCAGCCAAAAATAATCCAAGCTTTCGATTGCACAACTCCACACTTATCAATTCTTGAAGATATCCATACAAGAGAGAAAAGCAAAATGTCCCTCCAGCACTGATGAGGAATTGTGTTTGGCGTGTATGTTGTGATAGGTCCCAACCCAGTACTACGAATTTATTATTGTTGTTGGTGAGATGTGATGAGATGGCATCGTCAAGTGCCGATGGGATTGTAAGGCTTGCATGTAGGGGTTTGCCCTTGTAGGAGTGATCTTCCGAAAAATCCTCCATAACTGAGTGAGAAGATTCCAAGAGCAACCCATCATGCTCTGATCCTCCTCCATAAAATCCCCCATCCATTGATACAGTTGATGATGAAAAATCTGCCCTCGTGTTAGCTCTATTCCGTAAGGTTGTGTCGTGCGGTTTCGAAGCGGACGATGGCCGGGGTTCACTCAAACACTTCGATATTACCATTGGTCGATCTGTAAGTACAGAACCCGCAGCGATGTCTGCATCATCTAGAGAAGATACCCGCTTCGGCGGCGTTGTTAGTGTTTGCTGCCGACGCCGCAATCTATCTTCTGTTTGATAAGAATGAACCCCTCCTGTTGCAGTAGGAATTTGTCCTGAGATTGGAGGTGGCGGAGGTGGAGGCATACTTTGCGCGGTTGGTCCATGTATTGAGTTATCATCAGATGATAATCGATGACTACCCTGGCTATCTCCTGCACCAGACACCCACACCGAGGGCTGTTGCCGCCGATGAGGAGCTGATCTGCCGCCTACTTGACCAACCGTTGCCATGATTGTTTTTGCGATCGATGGAGATCGTTTTGAGTTATGAAAGCGGGAGAAGAGGAAAATTTGGGGCGCAACCGGGCGGAGGGGCATTCCCCTGAGAAAGAATGAAATAATTAATTTCAATTATGTATCATCTCTTTTTCCCCCCATTCTTTAGCCCCCTTACGCCCTCTCCCTGTCAAAAGTAAGAACACGGGATCCAACCGTAAGAAAGTTGCAGTATTGTACTACAAGCTTAGAGCTAGAGGAGTACTTCCAGCCTACTTCCAGCTTGGTGTGTGTGTTGCTTTTGCCGTGGTATATTAGAGAAGAAGTAGGTCGGCAGAAGACGCTGTTAAATTACTGACGCGCGAAGGCTATCGAGCCATTAATCGCTGAACTCACAGCTGACAACAATAACGACCACATCTCATGCCAAAATTGCAAGCGACAGTTCCAAAAGGAGCGCCTCCAAACGCTCTCCTAAGAGTGAGGCTGCCCGATGGTGCAGAAGTTAATGTCCGAATACCCGATGGTTTATCCGAAGGAAAAGATTTCATCTTTGAGATTGACTCCATGGGAGGAGTTACCGCCAGTACTGCTCCATCACAAAATAATAACAATAGTGGTAGCAACACTCCGAATAGATCATCCGCAAAAAAGGACTCGTCACTTAATAGCAAGTCTAACAAACATTCCAAGAAGAAGAATAAAAAGTCAAACAATGCGTCAGCGACAAATAACAGCAACACTAAGGTTGAAAAGGCTCCGTCGTTTGTTACCTTCTTCTTCAACTACTACAATATAGTTTACGACATGGTGATGAATACTCTCGAAGGGGGAACACCCAATTACAGAGTTCAGGAATCATCAAATTATAATGTGACAAATAATGCATATGTGGGATTGTTAGATAGAGAAATTGTGACAGGGGTCGATTTCTGTGTGGCTCTTAGTGTAGGGATATTTATTGGTCTGTCGATTGTCCTGGGATTTATTGGTGGAGTGCTTTGGGTAACGCCAATAGGCCTTGAGGGATAATCAGGGTGGACTCAATGGCGATTCCAATCGCCATGAATTCAAAGTAGAAATCAAAGCGGAGTGTATGGGCTTGCGTACGAAATTACATTGTGTTTGGTAAAAGCTCAACTTAACGATGGATAATTGTACACTTTCCCTCTTGAAATCCAATGGGAGAATCCACGCCAGCGGAGCAAAGGGTCGCAGCCGCAGATTTATATCGATCACCGCTACAGTGGACACCCACGCACAAACAATAGTGTCTCATTAGTAACATAAACTCTTCCAGTTCATCTAACATTTCACACCGCGCAGCACGTCTTCGATCATCTATTGAGACAACCCCATGGTCGTATGCGTCCATCATGTGGCACCCAACCGCAATATCGAAGCCACACTTGTTAAGTCTCCCAAGATGGTCGGAAAGAGAGCTTGTTTTTTCAAGGCTAAGTTGTTCGCGTTGTTCTCCATCTTCATTTGTTTGTCTTGTGATACCTCTCTTTTGCAAATTATTTAGCATTACTTGACCGAACCGATCATTGTTTGGAATTGGATCATACAACGCTATTGTGACAAACATATCTATTTGGGTGCTCGGAGTCTCTTCAACACCATTACTTGAAATGCAACGAAGCAAGTCCCAAGATGCTTTGTCGGGAAGGTACATCATGACGCATTCCATTACAAAGATTGTAGGTATTGATCTATCATAGCCATGAAAAGGATCTAGCAATTTTTCAAATAGAGAAGCGGGTGGGCTTCGTAGATCATGACCTATCAAATGATAGTTCGAATCAGTGATATCGCTTTCATTTTGCTTTAAGAACAATGCACGGTACGAGACTCCAGTTGCGCCATTCATTTCATACTTGTAATTATAACCTTCAGGAGCACAGTTACAAAGCCACGAATGTGCCTTTTGCTCCATAACAAATGGATGATCCACTTCAAACCATTCCAATTGCTCTTCAAAACCTTTTAGATTCCCAAAGCGATACCGTAAATATGTTGTGTCCCGTCCAGCTCCCAACACGACCACCTGTCGTCTCCCTTTGACTTTCACATCAGATGTATCATCTTCCAATCGGAGCGACAGAAATGCACTTATCGCTTTATCAACCGCACAAACTCGAGCATGCGTGCCTTTTCTAATGATTGGTTCCATCGGGGAAGAACCATTCCTCCCTCGAACAGCACCGTAACTACTGCTGTTGGCTCCTTTGACACCCTTTGCCATGGAATGAATAAATGCATCTTGATAATACCCTTTCTCTACGCATGACAGCTTAGCGAGTACAGCGTCATCTGCTGTAGATATCACAGCTCGATCTGAGCGGTCCATGTTTATAGTAACAACGTCTATCGCCGGTCAATGTCCAATGTCAATCAATCAGTCAAATCAAAAACTGTGCATGATGTGCTATGATGTGTATGTTTGGGATGGAATTGAGGTAGGTGGTAGGAAGAGAAGTAGGTAATGGTGTAGGAGATGCAAAAAGAGAAGCGCCGCGTTTGAATGAGTTTGGTTGGGTTCATGTGAGATTAGAGATTAGAGATCTTTTGGACCAACAGGATGGGACATCCGTATGTCTGGGCCCGTTAGACTTTTTTATGCTGTTAAGTATGGCGGCCGCACATATCGTACTAATTAGGGAAAGTTAGGGAAGTAATAGCATTTCACTGCATTTACCACTACGACTTTCACTCTACTACTTGTGAGCGAGAGCTTCGAGAGTTAGTCGAGAGTCCTTTGGTTTTGGCGGGAGCAGTTTCTGCCAACTCAAATCCGAATCTATCGCTCTCAAAATGCCGAATGAAAGAGTGAAAGAAATAGGTAAATATCAGCTTCGAAGATTTCGGCATTGTAGTGCCTCCTGACTGAATATGAAGGGGAAAGTTGCGCTAGCTATAGCATGTTTGGATTCTCCCGTGAGCGCCTGGCAGATGCTGTCAGCTAACGATGCCACTTCTATGCCAAGGAAACATACAGCTCATCCATTATGCCGACATGACGTGGCGTTGCATATGACGACAAGAGATGACAAAATAGGCGACGTTGGTAATGATATCGAATACTTCAAGGATGATGATTCGGTTAATACTGATATTAGATACGCCCTGGATGGAGAATCTGTCTCTACTAGTGGCAGTAGCAACAATCGAATAGGCGGCCGGCGCATTTCACTTGCAGATGCACAAACTTCGAGTATTGATAACGCAAAAACTGCGTTTTCCATAACCGCGGCAACTTTACTTGCGGTGTTGTTTATTGATGATATTACAATAAGTTTTGAGACTGTGCAGGAGTGGCGGTATACATGGCCATCTCTGGGCATTGTCTATGTGATATCCGGCTTGTCATCTATACTCGATAGTGGTAAGAAGCAGCAACGAAGTGAGAATAGAGGTGTTTTGGAATATGACACAGATAGTGGCATACTGCACACATTAGGAGGTAATATTCGCAGTATATCATCATACGTGCCAATACCCAATGATCCTGTTCTTGGAGGGCTGGCAGCACTTGCAGGTCTTGGTGTACTGATTGGGGGATACATCGATGCATTCTTTCCAGTTTGGTACACAAGTCCTGATCTGTTGGGCACAAGAGCTGGGATTGAGGCGGATGCAGCAGCTATATTATTGGTATTGACTATGTATGGAGTGTTTAGCAACATTGGCAGATACACGATCTCCTCAAGGAAAGTTGATTATGCAATAATGAAAGACAACGAGAATGACACTCTGAGCAGCGTACAGTTTCCGTCTTGGGCAGTCGCTGTCGTCCTGTGCTCACAGCTTTGGGAAATTGCATCCGCTACATTCTACTCTTGGGGAGAAATGCTGGGCATCGTGACTTGATGATTGTTTGTGTGACATGATGCATGGACTGTTAGTTTTGGTTCCGAATCGCTCGGGACAACATGTAAGTCGTGGTCCTGTTTACAATCACATCTATCGTCGGCAAATCAACCAATCAATCAAATGAGAAGCATTATTTTCTTTATGCTATTGTCTCTTGTTTTCATTTTGACGGGAGTGGTAGAAGGGAGAAAAGTAGGTGATGCTGTAGGAGATTCAAAAGGAGAAGCGGTTTTAGTCCCGCTCTATCAAACTGGATGGGATATCTCCCTTCCGATTAATCCGGTGCTTGATTCTACTGAGATGTTTGTAGAATAGGATAAACATTATTTTTTTGTTATTGTTACACTCTGTGCCACATTTGCTACTAATACAGTGCACCTGCCGTCGCGCATACTGGAGATGGAGATTCATCAAAGTGGCAATTTGCCAAGCTCACGACGACAGCCAAGACGATGCTTAGAATAACTGGAGAAACCAAGTACTGGTAGCCAATCACTCGTGCTATGCCTTCTTTCGAGCTACTACCACTCAACTCAACCATAACCATCACATTATTTGCTGTTGGAGTGATGAAGACAATCATCATGATGAGGTAGCAAGTTGCATCTATTGTGTCAGGAAAGTCTATGTAATATCTCTGCAAGAACCACGTCGACATGATGCCAAACATTGGCATAATCAACATTTTACCGACGACGATAGCAAGCATTGTTCCGTTTGGAAGCAGTTTGGCTCTTCCCTCCTCCTCCTCTTCTTTCGACTTCTTCTTGAACTTGAATGTAGATGATAAATTGATACCCAATATCGTCTTGTATGATCGATCAGAGTAAAAGAAAAAAGTTAGTCACGCAAACACTGAAACGCTTGCTTCCGCGAAACGTAACAGGCAACTCACCATGTTGATTGGCACTGCCGATTGTCCGACAGAATAGATACCATCAAACATCCATTGCAATGGAGCTGGCTTGCCATTGTTTCCCCAAATATTCACCAACAATCCTCTCACTCTCGGAAAACTTGCAATGAAGAGGCCAGCAATGGATGCAATCACTGGAGGTTGAAATACCTTGCGAGCGATGCGTAATAACGTGGTTGTAAGTGGCATTATGTCCGATTCTTGTATCTGCTCAATTTGCTCTAGTGTTACATTCAAGGGTGTATGCTCGTCGATTGTCGGGGGGCTCTCATTCCGTGACGAGGAGAGGGATGTGCACGAAGGCCCACTCTCCATCATGCCCAACTGTTCCAGTGGAGCATCATCCGTACTTTCGATACGAGGCAGTATATCTTTTTGATGGAAGGCAGAAGTTGAGGATTGCAATGGCGCCTCCTCCATGGAAAAACCACTACTTAGATCAAAATGGTCCAAACTGGTAAATGACAGCTCTTTTACCATCATTTTCAAAGCATCGCTGGATGCTTTTTCTTTGATTCTTGTTACAAGAACTCTTTTCCTTGAAGGTGTGATTCCACCAAACTCCGTCTCCACAGCAGACATTACAGCAGAGGATCGCTCCGGCGCACGATTCAGAATGTGTGAAAGAGTCAAAAGGTGTGGACGAGTTGGTGCGGGATAAGTTGCAGCTTGTGGAGTCAAAATGTTCTCGCGAGATACTAGCCCGTCAAGTCCCAGCTCACCCTCACCCGCTCCATTACCATTCTCCAACTGGTCAATATTAGATTTCCTCACGGTTGCATCAATATCATGTTTTTCTTCTTTGGTTTCTTCTGGAGCAAGTAACCACCCTCCTACTCCCCACTGAAGCACTGGATATAGTAGCAGGTACACTGATAGAAATGTTGTTGGGTCGATTCTTCCAAGCTCTGAACCCGTTCCTTTGAATTGCCCATGGACCACAGTAAGTAGAGTGATTACTAATCCGGTGGAATTCCCAAATGCACAAGCCGCAAGGCACGATCTTGTTTGTGCTATTGGTGTTCTGGATATTCGCGCGGCAATGTAGCCTGTGATGAGCCCACAAAAGACCACGAAGAAAGGCCATATGAGGAGAAGTTTTAGATCTGATATTCTATCTGCCACGGACGGACATACTGTCGTCTGCACATTTAGTTCATTGCCCTCACCAGCTTCAGGACAGTGTATAATTTTGGCAAATAGGAACGCTGGGATAGTTACCTGCTGCGAGAGCAAAGCCATCATCTTTTTACCAGAGGGTGTCACGAAGCCTCTTCTGTGCATGTAGAAACCAACGAACGCCATCGTGGTGGCCGTGCCTACAGCACGTAGGCTGGCCAAAAATGTTGGTACCATGGACGCCATTGCGATGGAATTATCTAAATAATGAGAGGAGAAGTGTGTCTGGAGTGTGGTGTGTGGTGTGAGAGAGAGGCTACAGGGACCTACCGCGAACTATACCCACCTACTCGGCTTATACCCACCCTCCAAATCACAGCCTAGCCAAAATATTTATACCCACCTCCTCCGGTTTCAACTAGAGTAGTGGGCTCAAGTTGCTGCACTTGATTGTGATCACCTCGAGGCTAATAGAGTCAACCTTCGTATATCATCGCAACAAGATCCAACGACTGCACAATTCGATCCAGCACTGCATCAACACACAACATCATGATGTCGTGGATTGTGGAGGGGTGGCGGGGTCTCTTGGGTGAAAACTCAAGTTATACCCACCTAGAGCAGGCTAGCCAAAATTTTTATACCCAGGGGGGGGGGTATCTCTTTATCTCGAATAGGTTTGGTGGTTTTTGCCACCATTCTTGGGCCCGCCAAAAAAACAGAAAACGTACCTAATTCCTATGTGAAAAGGGGGCATCCGGCATCCAAAAATCAAATCGGAGATATGCACCATGACCGACCTCTTGTTACTATGGCCATGTGTTCATACAATATCAGTGTTATGCCACCGGAAACTGCCGTAGTATGATCTCAACATATAGTAGCATCATATTTATTTTTGTTTGGGTCGCCAACTGTCATATTTAAATTTTTATTCAGCATGTTAATGAGTTGGTATGCTGGTCGGGCATGGGTACCAATATTCGGTGCAATGATAGAACACATAATTACGGCACTATTTCGACATTAATTACCTCCCAAACGATCATCCAAACCCTTTTGGTTCCACCCATGTTCATATTCTAGCAAAATATTAACGTTGAACTTCAAACATCGACGTATATACAACTTGCTTTGACGTATCATTGCCTGGGACGATGGATATTGCGAAGTTGATCCAGAATGTCAACTGAGCACGTAACAGAATTGCACAGATCGATAGTATTCATTGTTTGATATCATTGATCAGTAGTTGACATGCAGAAAACGGTGCATTGCATCCCCTATCACAAAGAACAACACATATCCCATCTCTCTCAGGTATGGGCGGAATGCGCAACGTCGTGCCATCACGTTTACCTCCAAACCCCCGAAACAATTCATTGCAATTGCAATTAATTGCAATTAATTGCAATTGCCAATTAATTTTTAGTGTTTTTCAGCTCGATAATTGTGAAGTATTTGTACAATTTTTGTCTTGATCGGTGTTGTCAGAGTCTTGTTAGGTCTTGTTCCTCATCATTTCTTTCAGCTTCCAGCGCATCAGGTGTGTGACGTGTTTTTTGCCACGCACAGCACCCACCCCAGCCCCTGTTGAAGGATCCTGCTGCTGCTGCTGCTGCTGATGATGATTCGTCATCTTCAGATGAGGACTCAGACGATGAGAGTTTGGAGAGAGGTTACAAAAGAGCGAAGGTAGAAGAATATGATCGAGTTATGGGAGAGAGTAAGTATATCAATTGTAGATTCATTCTGGGATCTGCTGCGGTTGTAGAGAGTCTGTGGAGTGAAGAAGATGCATTGATGAGCAAGAGGCGTCATGGTATGAACCCTATTACCAATGAAGCCATCCTCTTTCTGAAAAAGAATAAGGACCTGTGGGATGTTGTAGATGTTAATGAGGCGAATGAGGACAGGAAAGCTGTAAAGAGGGATGAGCGTCTGGCAAAGAAATTGAGGGAACAGCAGGAGCTGGAGACATTGCTTCAGAAGATCACTGAAGAGGAAGAGATTGTGGAAGAGGAAGAGAAAGAAGGCTCTGACTAAATAATATTAGGTTGCATAGTAATAATTGTGATAATTGAAATTAATTGCAATTAATTGTAATTGTCAATTAATTTTCAGGACCTCGCAGATGACAATCAATTAAAATTTAATTTTTCTGGGGTTTGTTTACCTCCAAACCACCCAATCATTTGCTCGTCAATTGAAATCTTATTATAGGTAGTGCTTGATTCATCATCAACAGTGTCCGTGACCGTCTCCACCATTTCGTTGCCCTCCCTCTCCATTTGCATTCCACCATCTGTCAACATGGGTGAATTGTAGTCTTTATTTAAGACAGGCGCAAATAAAATGAGCTAGGGTAATTTAAAAATATCTAGCGCCAAGCCTACAGAACAAAATTTACCCTAGCACATTTTATTTGCGCCTGTCTTATTTTTGGTGATATTACGAGGTGCATATTTCGGCTCCTTTGACGATAGTGAGCTTTTACAGTCACTAATAACTTCTATAGAACTTATGGATGCTGGAGGAGTAACATTAATGGCGGTGGTGATACCAAATAGCTCACTGCCAGGCTCGGCAGAACGGATGTAATGATGATGAAAATCATGTGGCAGCGGTGGCGGCTACGAAGGCGTTAAATGTGCAATAGGGCTAAATCAAGCCACCGGCCCCGTTGATTAAGACCTATTGCCATTAGTCTGCGCCAGTTGGGGAGACATTGGCAGTGCCTCACCACCTGTAGAGGGGGGGTGTATCACCATGGTCGTTGTGTTGTTTTTGTGATTGGCTCTACGTGAGAAAAACCCAATGTACGTGGGAATTAGTACGGGCGGGCTATTTTTGAGATTTTCAAATATGGTAGAGAGCTCATATTATTCGATAACTCGGCCCCATTGAAGCTAACCGCTTCTTCTCAATTATTCCGTAATCGCGATCGAACAGTGACATGCTTCAACTTCCCTCTCGATCCCAGTAATGTTGATCATCTCAAAGTGATCTGTTCTAAATGCAAGCTTGTCTTAGATGAAGCCAAATACGGAATCCTCACCGACGCAATTAAGAACAAGCCACGTGCCAACAAACGAATATGAGAACGGCCGTGGGAACTCGACAATGAACATCACCGGGAGGCATCAAAACGACAGGCGTATAAGGATTTTCGTGAGCTCTTCGAAGAAGACGCATCAGCAGTTGAAGAGGATAACAATTCAAATCCATCAGAGCCCGAAAAGAAAAAGCGACGGAGAAGGACTGCAAACAATCAACAAAATAATGACAAACAAGAACGTGATGCTCAGCCTATTATGTTTGGCGAGGATGGTCAGTTTACAGATGATGCTGTAGAATTGCGTCAGTCAAAATTAAACTCCACCCCAAATGACAATGATTTGAGAGTTGTACAAATGTTGATGGAATGGACTTCGACTTCACCCGCACTATTCGACCAAGATGGCCACATTACAAATAATACAGTGAAATTGTCCGAGAGACGGTTGAAGACATCACGGGAAGATGGGTTGAATCCAAATGATAATGATTTGAGAGTTACAATACAATTTTGGAATGCGAGGAGTATCTGAAAAATCATGGTGGTCATTCGAAAAAAAAGTTTGAGGAAGTGTTGAAGAAGAACGGTTGTGACAGGCAAACTTACTTCGAAGCGCAAATGGTCGGTGACCACTGCATGAATTATGCAGAGCATAGTGAAGTCATATACAGTGACATGTTCGATGAGTTTGATCCAATCATCGTACAACAAGATCTGAAGGAAGAGTTGAATAATTTCACATTGCGAATGAAGGAAGTTGTGTCTTTGTGGTTCAAAATCCAACGAGTAATCAAATCCGTCAATAAGCAGTCAGAGAAGACAATTAAAGAGTTTGAAGCGAACGTAAAGAAGCTCAAAGATCTTATTGTCAAGCTATTAGTCACAGACGTAATGATTGCCGAGTGAAAGACAAAACTTCCTGCATTCCCCAAAAGTCATCTCCTCTTCATCGGCCATCTTCTTGACCAGCTGAGCATGTGGGGGACTCTTGGTGGTTTCGACGAGCAAAACATCGAAAGCGCTCATGCAATCTGGAACCAATTGATGCGTCAGATGGGCGCTACTCGTGGGAAGGAACTCAAGAAGAAGGTGTTCATTCAGTATTACTTGAAGAGTGCTGAATTCATACAGTCTAACATTTTGCATTTGAAAGAGGAGACAAAGCGTCCTAACAAATATGCTCCACGACGTTCTAAAGCAGAACATGTTGAAAACGATGATACTGCTATTGCCGAGGGACAAATTGATACTGTCGAGGTCGATGATGGATCTTTAGTCGCAGACATCAATGGGGAGATTGCTCTCCATCAACCTCTGATGGTAGTCGATCCATCTACAGCTGCAGATGATACTGGTGTTGGCGCAGTCAGAAATGATGCAGAGGAAACGGCGCAGGTGAAAGTATTGAAAGAGGATATGTTGGTCCACACTTGTTCTTGTTGCAAGAAGCGCATACTTGGTGTGGCTCTCCCAGTGCACATGTATGAGGCACATAATGTTACTCTTTGTGCTGAAGCCCCGAGCCTAGGTAATCAATAAATAGTACCAATTCATATGAGGCGAAGAATGATGCAGTCAAGTATGTCTTCGTTTTTGCTAGGAACGGCATAATGGCAAGATAGTAAAGAGTGACATGGGATCATCTCTTCGCTTCTCATCAGATTTTTCTATTGATGAATCAATATCAAGTATGTATTCTAGATTTACACATTTGTGAGGTCAGACAAGAGATGTGTTGTTCTTGATGGTGTGCTCATGTATTTACACTACACCCTTGATTCCCATCTGTATCCATGCACATACAACTTATCATTGCCTACATAATACCCTGCACTACTATATACGACTTATCTAAGTGGAATCCTCATCCAACGATCGGGTGGATGCCATCTTGACTTACAAAGATCCAACAATAAACAACACGCCTTAGCAAGCAAAGACTTTTATAAATCTACTGAACTCAGGCCAAAACTATGCACTTCATTCCCTCTTGCATAGCGCTACAACAATGATTTCATTAATGGATCAAGCCCTCATAAATGACCCCAAAGTTGTTGTTTATAAACCAAAGCGATCGAGATTCATGTTCCAAGTATGTGTATCCATTTGACTCCAGAAAAACCCTCACTTCTATGTCTTTTGTTTCATTGTGTCCATCAGCTTCCACTAAAATGACACCAAATGCAGTCATATCAAAGTTAACTGACCGCAATACAGACAGCTCAGCACCCTCTACATCTAAAGAAAAGAAATCAAAATAGAACCTTGGCCCTGCATTTGTAATATTCAAAAGAATATGTTCCAAAGTGCGGCACTTGATAACTTGAGCATTTTGAATTTGATCCTTTGACCACCATTGCTTCTGAAACGAAGGAGCAGCAAACTCTTGAAATCCACCTACCGCTGGACGTGATTCAACCCAATGCAAATCCATCTCCTTCTCGCACACAGCAGCATGAACATTGGCAATCTCATTTGGACGATTCACGACAAGTTGCTGATAATTCCGTGGAGATGCTTCTACTAGCACACCTGTCCAGTTGAGACCTTTGTTGTACACATAAGAATTGCTGAACCGAATCCCATCTAAACCACCAATTTCCAGATAAGTCCCATGACATACGTCCTTGAACCACTTCTTTTCAAGTGTTCTATCCTCTCCACTTTGTGACTTGTACCAACCTTTCTCCAGATGGGCTGGCCTTGCTTCACATGAGCGAGCAGTACTCTTCCAAACTGTTCTTGGCAGTATTTTCACTAATTCACTACTTGGCAATATTGTATTTGTGCTCTTCTTTTTCAAATAATGAAACATCAACAACGGTGTCAATATTGCAACAATGGCAATCAATATTACAACAATGGCAATCCTCTTTTTGCCCATGATTATTCAATGAACCAGCCTGAGAGGGCTTGCATATGCATATCCAAGCTTGACTGATTGTCAAGCTTATCAGGCTTACATTCGGAAATCTGAGGAGCTCTAACATAGAGTTTGTATTAAAATGCCCTAGGGCAGAAATGCCCTCGGCCGGATTATGAGAAAGTGACTTCAATCTACAAGAAAGGGATATTGCGAGAAATTGATAAAGAAAATGAAAAAATGCAACGGCACCATGGGGAGAAAATGCAACGGCATGTAATAGTCAAGTAGCATACTACCTTTAGGTATACGGATACGTGCTCGCTAAGCTATCGCTTATCGAGATCTCTATGCCTGACGCATGCCGCCTGGGATTCTGACTACGTGGAAGTAGTCAGCCTCGTGAATCGTTACTAAGGTTCTACGTCTTGGAATTAGTACGATTCTGTCCTGTAGCTCTGAGTCCCTCATCTTCCATGAGCAAGCTCAACCGCTAGCAGCAGCTCTCTCCTTCGAAGAGCACACAACTACTCCAAATACGTAAATTAATACTGTATTCATCGTCGTTGTCATTACACATCTATTAGCCTGTGTCATTATTTTAAAATAACAAGTGCTCTCGTCGACAAGCACCGCAGAAAGCTACCAGATACCTCGAAACGAGAAGAATCTTCCATCCTGGTGAAATATCAGAAGGACTGATCATTATCATGTCGCAAAATGAATTAGCATCGATTTACTTGGCCTACAACACTCTCACCGAGGACAAACGGCCAAAAGAATCTCAGGTAACTCGTGGATACATCGAGGATAAAGACAAAGTCGTCTTTCCCATCTTTCCAGTTGCCAAGATTGCCAATGGTCGGAAATGGACTATCGATGGCGGATCAACTAATCATGCCAAAACTACGGTAACGTACTATTCCCTTCCACACAATGTTGGACAACACACCTACATGGTACTCAAACTCATCGAATATGAAAGTCTAATCTTCGAGCTTGGTTGGGACGACCACGAGAAGAAGCTCATGACTCAACTCATCTTCAATCAACAAAAAGCGTCCGAGCTAGAAGCCGACATCGCAAACAAATTCAACGGTATCACCGGTGATCCTCTCGCTAAGAAGGACATCGACGAATTGAAAAAGACACTATCGCAGCATAAAAAGCAAATCAGCCATCATGTGAACGCTCTGAATGATAATGCAGAACGTGCAGGAGGTATGCTTGGAAAGCTCATGGGTCATTTCGATAAGAAATTCGCTGTCATCATCGACAACTACTTCAATCAGGGTGCGCCGCACCAAGTGACGAAGTGGAGGGCAGTCAACCATGCATTTTGCAAGGACGCCATGGACTCTTCCAAAATAATGATCCCTCTGATGTCTTACACAGGGACGGTCTTCGATGACAAAGACGAAACATCAGACTACTTGATGTGTCGTAAAGCGATGCTCTGCACTCAAACAGAAACAGGGCCTCGTTTGAAAACTCTTAAGGATATTCTCAAGTGCGCTAATTTATTGTTAGTCGAGCAACATGGTTACGGCCTCGCGGAAGCAACCAGAAGCTACTTGGAATCCAACATTAAATTCCATCGTGCATTCACATGCAAGGAGTGGGTAGGGATGATCACAGCAATCAATCAATATCTACGTCTCCTTACCACCTACAAAGATGATGAACAGTACGCGGACAACGATAGTATTCCACGTGCCAACGTTCCCTACAACGAAGTGGAGCTGTGCAAGATTGTCTTGGCCAGCATGCCCAGAGAGGTTAGGGATTCTCTTCGAGTGACGTCTCCAAATCGTCCACTTGAAACAGAGCTGGAGCCTTTGGTCGCTCGCATTGACGCCATCTTGGTTCAGCAGAAGACCCAACGCGCTTCAAACGAAAAGGATAAGTCTACCAAGAACGGAGCTTCCAACCCCAACCCTAGAAACCAGAAGAAGAATGGTGGAGGTGGCGGTGGAGGTGGTGGTGGTGGCAATCCAAGTACTAAACCTACGCCTGAAAATCCCAAAGACGGTGGGTGTGGCAACTGTCAGAAGAATGGAGTCAACGCTTGGTTTACCCATCCTACGAATAAATGCCGCAACTACGAAGTCAATGGTCAAAAGAAGAGGCGTGATGGTGAAAACCGTCAACTACGCGATCACGAAAAAGAAGAAGGATCTGTGAAGGACCTCATCAAAAGCGAAATTGCAGCCGCACTCAGAGACATGCGTTCTGGTGGTGGTGGCCGTGATCATTACAGGCATGACCGACGTGAGCGCTCTCGTTCTCGCTCTAGGTCTCGCTCTCGTAGTCCTGAATACCATCGACGCAGCCGTAGCTATCGCCGTCGAGATGACTATTGAATCATTGGGTCCGACACTCGAATGGAAAATAGAAACTTAAAACTAAATAATGAATCTGATTCTTATGAACGTTCAGTTAAACGAAGGAAACCTAATACTATCGATTTTGATTTGTATAACCTTGACCATTCGCCGATTAAAGGTGTCATACCCGATTGGAGCGGTGTAAAAGACATGCACGCATCGCTTCGTCAAAAAGTAATCAGGGGAAATGGACTTAAGACTGTTGTTGTCGCAGCATCCCTGACCAAGAAGGGAAACCGTAACTCACGCCCCTTGGTTTTATTACTTGACTCCGGTGCAGATGATGACATCATCTTTCTGCCCGATGAAGAAGTAAAGGCTTTTGACCCTATACCTCTAGCTCATCCAAATGTGTGGACTACGTCCAATGGCCAGTTCAACACAAGTGAAGTCGCAGAACTATCTTTCTTGCTTCCGGAGTATTCTCAAAGTAAGATTATGTCTTGTACTGCTGACATCAGACGCATCCACAACAGGAGGAGCGTTCAATACGACGCCATTATTGGTGTTAAAACCCTTCATGCTTGGGGAGTTACTATGCATTTCAAAGAGAAAGTCCTTGAAATTGATGGCATCTCCCGTCCTATGAAAAACAAGGACGAATTCAAAGATGAAAACGTCTTGATGAACATCTATAATGAAGCCCTAGAGCCTCAGTCAACTAAAGAGGAGACTGACAGAGCCGTCAAGATTTTGGATGCCAAGTATGAAGCCGCCGATCTAGAAAAGATCGTCGATGAAAATTGCTCTCATCTCTCCAGAATGCAGAGACTTCAACTACTCAACTTACTCAAGAAACATGAGAAGATGTTTAGCGGATCTCTCGGAGAATGGAAAGGTGAGGAAGTCCATTTTGAGCTTAAGCCAGATGTGAAACCGTTCCGTGGTAGACCGTTTGATGTCCCACAGCCCCTGAAGTGGGATTATTCTGATTTTGCAGTTTATGCTGATTTGTCAGGGTTTGTAGTGACAAAGTAGAATTATCTGTGACAAATTAGAATTAACCCCTCTGTAAAAAGAATTGAATTTTGATGACTGAGGAAAATTCTTAAATCAGAACTAACCTTCATGGAGGAGAATTTATTTTGATGTGGCGAAAGGTTAATTTTGATCGACAATTTTTAATTCTGATCAATCGGTATTGGTCATTCTAGAATTTTGTCACACCAGACTCAACAGTCCCGACTACACACACGTGCATAGCAAATAAATCTAAGACCCACACAACGACGTTTTTTATGAGCGCGTACCATACATCAACAAGCATTTTTTCAAAAAATAACGACCATGACAGCCGGCCAACCCCCCCCCTATGCTACCTCCGGTACCGATGGTTTCATCACCCAAAGCGCCGGCAATATCCGCGTCGAGTCGTTATCAACCGATAATGGTCAAGGTTCAAACCGTCTCCTGCATTCATATTTGTTTTGGGCGCGTTGACACCATTCTTATTTTGAAATAACGAACTCTCCCACTACGCACAACATCTGCATGGACTCTGTGCTCGCCTACGTTGATACGCACCAATTACACCGACGACGAAACAATATTAATAGAACATGTCGCGTGATTTTTGACCAGCGCCGCAGATACGGCTCATCTATTATTTACAAAAATGATTTATTTATCTATCGGCACAACCCATGTATGCATCAAATGCCGGGAGGGGAAGTAACAACACCAGAAGGGCAGGGGCGGCCTAAAGTTCCTCCACCACCGATGTATTGACCCAAATGACTTCTGTATGGAGGTACGTCATGCTGTTTAATATATCTCATTTAATTTCAGCATGTACCTACTATGCAATTGTTCTCACCACTATTTTTTCGTATTCCCACTATTAACAGGCAGCAACAATATTATTCATTTAGCCAATCGACCACCTCTCGCTGTTCATTCAATTAGACGGGCTCACTTCCCGACTTTATTTCGATCATCTGTGATTATTCTATCAATCTCCAAGAGAAGCATCATTGTAACTAGCATCGACGTTGGGGGGGATGAAATTTTGCTGACATAGTGAGTTGGGAGTCCTCGACAACTAACGTGATTGTGTCTGATTAGAAACCGAATGTCTTTACAAAGAGGCCGAGGTCAGAATTGAGGGACTTTGCCGCACTGATCATTATTTCATCCCCCCCCTCTGACGTGCGCGATAACACAACTCGGGAGTCCTGGCGGTGTACCCCCGCCTCCTCACTGTGTTGTGCCGTTCATGTTGGAAGACGAAAATGCTAGTGACTTGTATATTCTCTTGGTAGATTTGGTAAATATGTTATTGCAGCAATTGATATAGAAGTTGGAGCATGTGATTTCAAACAAGGCGGCGTGTAGCATTGCTGCTTGTCCGTGAATGCGTGAGTGGGCCAAAGGATCTAGTCCGTGAAGTTGTCAATCTCATCCAATCAATCAATGAGAATGCTGAAACTTCGTGGCCTGTGTCAACACAATCTGATATTAAAGTAGAGCCCAACAAAGTGTCCCACCAATGATTTTGCTGTTGGTGGCACTTCGGCTCACACTCGCAACTCTGCTGGCATAGAGCCCGACAAAGTGTCTGGGGTGGTGGAGGAGGAAGCAGAGGCAGAGGGTGCATTTGGCTGTGGTGGATGCAATGATTTTGCTGTTGGAAGCACTTCGGCTCACACTCGCAACGCTGCTGGCATAGAGCCCGACAAAGTGTCTGGGGTGGTGGAGGAGGAAGCAGAGGGTGCATTTGTCTCTGGTGGATGCAATGATCTTGCTGTTGGTGGCACTTCGGCTCACACTCGCAACGCTGCTGGCATAGAGCCTGCTGCTGTGTCTGGGGTGGTGAAGGACGAAGCTGAGGGTGCATTTGGCTGTGGTGGATGCAATGATTTTGCTGTTGGAGGCACTTCGGCTCACACTTGCTTGCCTTGGCTGGTGGCTTGCGATAGCACATGTCTCTACTGTGGAAGCGGATGCTTATACTCATCGACTTGGCTCTTGCTCTTCAGTCGTGCAATGGTGGGAGCAGCAGCACTCCCCTTGCATACTTCAAGTCTCATTCTTTGGCTGGTTGCTTTCGATGTCGCATGTCTCCACTGTGGAAGCGGATTGGGATTGTTCTTCGCGGACACATACCTCATACCTTGTCGGATTCCTCCAGGTATGCTTTTGTGGCAGTAGCACTTCCCTGACCGACAGTACCTCAAGCTCATCCTCCTATTTAGCAGACGACATTAAACTGAACACTCTGTCTGTTGGAGTCTCTTCAGTCCAATTGTTGTCAAGTGGGAGTTGCGCATCTCTGCCAGTACTTCAAGTTGAGCTGAGTGCATCTGACTCTTGGTTCGATTTCTAACATTCTCACTAACTACTTCCGTTTACGTTCTTCTTCATAGCTGAAACTGACAAACTGACATTATCTTGGCTTTACACAGGAATAAAGAGGTGAGTCTGTCGCACTGCCTCTCATTGAAGATTCTTTCGCAACCAACATCATTTGCTAAAGTACTTCCTTTTATGACTTTCTTCTTTGTAGCTGAGTGCAACTGACATCCTCTTGGCTTGGTGCAGGAATATAGAGGTGAGACTTTGTGGCTGTCTCTTGTAAACTCTTTCTTCACATACAGATACCATTCACTAACTATTTCCACTTGTCAATGGCATCCTCTTGGGAGCCATCGGACTCTCTTGGGATCTTGCCAGGTGCTTTTGCTGAAGGAGAACGTCCCTGACAGTACCTCAAGTCTCATCCTCCTCACTGGCTGACGATGGCATTCAATTGAAGTACACACCTCTACTGTGGAAGCCGATTGTTCATCTCCAGATGTCATTACTCGTCTACTTGGCTCTTTCTGTTCGAGTCTCTTCAGTCGTGCATTGGTGGGAGCAGCAGCACTTCCCTTGCATACTTCAAGTCTCATTCTTTGGCTGGTTGCTTTCGATGTCGCATGTCTCCACTGTGGAAGTGGTGCGGACATGACAGTACCTCAATTCTCATCGTTCTCTTTAGCTGAGGAGAGAGGTGCAGTTTTCATCGCAGATATCTTTACTCATCTACATGGCTCTTGTTGTTTGTACTGTGGTGGGAGTAGCAATTCCGAAGCAGAGAATCATCATAGATGCAATTAATCGTCTCATCGTTGGAGTCTCTTCAGTCCAATTGTTGTCAAAAGTGGGAGTTGCGCATCTCTGCCAGTACTTCAAGTTGAGCTGAGTGCATCTGACTCTTGGTTCGATACAGGAAGAAAGAGGTGAGTCATTGGTGCTGCATGTAGTAAATTTTTCATTTCTAATATCACTCACTAACTACTTCCGTTTATCACGTTCTTCTTCATAGCTGAAACTGACATTATCTTGGCTTGACACAGGAATAAAGAGGTGAGTCTTTCGCACTGCCTCTCATTGAAGATTCTTTCGCAACCAACATCATTTGCTAAAGTACTTCCTTTTATGACTTTCTTCTTTGTAGCTGAGTGCAACTGACATCCTCTTGGCTTGGTGCAGGAATATAGAGGTGAGACTTTGTCGCTGTCTCTTGTAAACTCTTTCTTCACATACAGATACCATTCACTAACTATTTCCACTTGTCACTGGCATCCTCTTGGCCTGAAGAAGGGGTAATAATAATTGCATGGTTGGCTTTGGTTGGTCCTGGGAATAAAGAGGTGAGTGTATGACGCAGCAGTACTAGGCTTTTTCACATAATTGTTGGCTAAACTTCTTTGCTGCTGCTGTAGAATATACAACTGAAATTATTTCAGCTTGTCATTGGAATTGTAAGGTAAGAGTATGAAGTTTTCATGTAATAGATTCTCTTGGAGATGACATCACAGTTATCCCGTGAGTTGTCATTTGGGGTGCATACTTGTTTTGGTGTATTTGTATGTGCGTCTTAAGTAGGTAGTAAGTAGTAATAAAGCTTTGTTACTTTTTGTGTCTTCTTTGCGATGATTCGAATGCAATTTAATTATGTGTCATGTAATTAATCATATGTGTCATACAATGCAATGTAATAAAACCAGAATTTAATTCTGATGATCAAAAAAAAAATTCTGATGTGTGACAGTCCGAATTCTGATGCGCGAAAGTTCAGATTTCGATACTGGATTTTCTTATTCTTTGACATCGGAATAATATCAGAATTTGAAGTTGACAAGAATTCTGATGAGCAAGATACAAAAACCCATAAAGGCATTATCCCACTTCAGAGGAGATACACAAAGCAACAATTATGAAAGAACTTCAACGCTTAATTGATATAGGAGTTCTGGAGCAGGTACAACAAGCAGACTGGCTCAGTCCATCTTTTATTATTCCTAAGTCAGACGGCACAGTCCGCTTCCTCTCCGACTTCCGCCAGCTTAACAAAGCACTAGTGCGACGCCCCTTCCCGCTTCCTAAGGTATCGGGTATGTTGCAACTGATGGAAGGCTTTACTTTTGCCTCAGCGATTGATCTCAATATGGGATATTACCATTTGAAGCTTGATCTCGAGACGATGAAGATTTGCGCCATTGTATTTCCTTGGGGAATTTACAGGTACAAAAGACTTCCAATGGGAGTTGCTTGTAGCCCGGACATCTTCCAAAGTAAAATGAGTTCACTCTTTGCTGAGTTGGACTACGTGCAGGCTTACATTGATGATTTGCTCTGCCTATCCAAAGGAACCTTTGAAGACCACCTGGAGAAACTCGACGTGGTATTACAAAAATTAAGCGACGCTGGTCTGCAAGTCAACGCAGCCAAAAGTAAATTCGCAGCCGTAGAGATTGATTACCTTGGGTATCATCTCACCAAACAAGGAATTGCACCACAACATTCCAAAGTCGCCGCTATCCTTGCTCTCAAACCACCTCGTCCGTCAAGATTTTGGATGCCAAGTATGAAGCCGCCGATCTAGAAAAGATCGTCGATGAAAATTGCTCTCATCTCTCCAGAATGCAGAGACTTCAACTACTCAACTTACTCAAGAAACATGAGAAGATGTTTAGCGGATCTCTCGGTGAATGGAAAGGTGAGGAAGTCCATTTTGAGCTTAAGCCAGATGTGAAACCGTTCCGTGGTAGACCGTTTGATGTCCCACAGATACACAAAGCAACAATTATGAAAGAACTTCAACGCTTAATTGATATAGGAGTTCTGGAGCAGGTACAACAAGCAGACTGGCTCAGTCCATCTTTTATTATTCCTAAGTCAGACGGCACAGTCCGCTTCCTCTCCGACTTCCGCCAGCTTAACAAAGCGCTAGTGCGACGCCCCTTCCCGCTTCCTAAGGTATCGGGTATGTTGCAACAGATGGAAGGCTTTACTTTTGCCTCAGCGATTGACCTCAATATGGGATATTACCATTTGAAGCTTGATCTCGAGACGATGAAGATTTGCGCCATTGTATTTCCTTGGGGAATTTACAGGTACAAAAGACTTCCAATGGGAGTTGCTTGTAGCCCGGACATCTTCCAAAGTAAAATGAGTTCACTCTTTGCTGAGTTGGACTACGTGCAGGTTTACATTGATGATTTGCTCTGCCTATCCAAAGGAACCTTTGAAGACCACCTGGAGAAACTCGACGTGGTATTACAAAAATTAAGCGACGCTGGTCTGCAAGTCAACGCAGCCAAAAGTAAATTCGCAGCCGTAGAGATTGATTACCTTGGGTATCATCTCACCAAACAAGGAATTGCACCACAACATTCCAAAGTCGCCGCTATCCTTGCTCTCAAACCACCTCGTAACGTGAAAGATCTTCGACGTTGCCTCGGTATTATTCAGTATTACCGTGACCTGTGGGTGTCAAGAACACAGCTCCTCGCTCCACTCACTGATCTAGTTGGAGAATGTGGAACCACTAAACGCTCTACCAAAAAGAAACCGCCGTGGCGGTGGGAGCAGGTTCATTAGGATGCTTTTGATGAGATCAAGAAGGTAATCGCCCGAGATGTTATCCTGGCCTACCCGAACTTCGGTGAAGAGTTCACTATCTTTACTGATGCTTCAACTCGCCAGCTTGGGGGAGTGATTACGCAAAATAACCGTCCCATTGCCTTTTTCAGCCGGAAGTTAACTGCCGCGCAAATGAAGTACACTGTGACGGAACTTGAATTGCTTTCTATCGTCGAACTCTTGAAAGAATTCAAAGGTATGCTGCTTGGACAGAAGCTGGTGATTTATACAGATCATCAGAATCTCGTTCGAGATAGCTTAGGCAGCACCTCTGACAGAGTGCAGAGATGGAATCTACTCCTCAATGAGTATGGAGCCGACATTAGGTACATCAAGGGTGTTGATAATACCGTTGCTGATGCCATTAGTCGATTAGATTATTGCCCAAAAATCAACCCTCATCCAGAAGACGAACTCGACAGCAAAGGGAACTTCAGGTCTGAATATTCTCACCGCAAGTGGAATAAGCTGGTCTCTCTCTTCTCTCATTATCAAAACGATGATGAGTGTGTTCTGGATAGAGAAGATGTGATAGAGCCAAAGGATTGCATGTCACATGTGTTTGCAAATTCAGCAGCCGATGACGCTATTAGCCTGTGTCACGGCACCATCCACTCCCTATAATTCAAAATCACCTGGAACTGTCCAATCTAGCTAACAATTGAGCTTATTATTGATCAATAGATGTAACGAATAGAATTATTATGAGGATTACTTTACACTGAAGAATAAAGCAGCATCTCTCGTGAATGGACATGGATTGAGAGGGGCTGCTCTGTTTCGATCGTATCAAATGTTCCGATCGTACCAAACAAAGAAACGAGAAACACATATGAACAGATTGTATGTCCAGTCTACTGACGTGGATGTGACATTCTACCCCTCCTAAGAGGGCGCAACGATTTGTTGTAAGACTTGAGGTGTAGGTTGCCTGTAGGGCTTGACGCGTTGGATGTTGAGACGCTCTTGTAGATGTTGGGTGAGTTGAATAGTGATGTTACCATTGACATGGATTCTTGTGATCGGCCCTCGGGGCCCCCGTTCATGGAGTGCAGAGCAGCGTAATAGGGGGCCGCAGGTGCCCTTCTATTACAGGTGGGAAATTCAGATTTTTTCAGCCAAATTATTCTACAGAGTTCTAGCTAGGAATCAGCATATGTGCATTTTAGTGAGAAGGTTTACTGTTGGGACACGTAGAGTCCTCAGTAGAGCCTACCAGCGTAGGATCTGAATGGTTTCCTACGTAGAAAGCGAGAAGTACCTGTTGAAAGCGAGAAATTCAATGTACTAAATGCGCTTTTTTGGCGTCTAAATCCGTCTTTACGAGAAAGAAATACAGGTTTTGCACAGGTTTTAGTCGATTTAGTTGTTGTATTTCTTCAACGTAAGAAATGGTCTTTTTTGCAGAATTGTGCAGTGATCAATTTTACTAATGTAATGACCTGATGCAGACGGACTCTGGATTTAGTCGATGTATTCATCGTCGTGAGAAATTTTCTTTTTTTTGTAGAATCGTGCAGCGATCCATTTTACTAATCACCAGATGCAGACGCTGCGAAGTAATCACTTGGGATCTCGTGATCCCTCTTCGCTTCTTTCCACTTCTTGTTTGGATTGGTGATGATGTCGGTAATCCTGGCCGTCAGGTCTGTCCTGTCTTTGATGAAATCGCCCTTCATTGCTGCTGCGTACGTTGTTTTTGTGATTTCTTCCAACTTTCTCTTGCTATACCTCGTCTTCGTCTCTTCTGCCTTTCCCTCCAAGTATTCTACCCACTTAGCTCGCTTCTTGTATGATTCGCAGAGCTGCCCATTTTGCTTTCTCTTGCAATTTTTAATTCGGTTCGTTGAAACGCTGTTTCCCGTCCAGTATATGGCACTGTCCGTTGGGTATGCTTGATCTTTGGAACCAAGTGTTTTGCCTCTGCTAGTTGCCACGTACAATGTCCCAAGGTTCTTGCTAATCTCCCACAACTCATCTGACGGATCTAATATCATTCGGTTCCAGCGGTCTCCTTCGTCGAATCCAGCTTCAAGTCCTTGACAGCGGTGAATGGTGATGGCGTAAGCGATTTGCAATGGCATGAATAATGCGGTGCAGCATCCCTTGTTGCAAATCTGCTCGTAGGGAGGGATGGGCACGTGCTGTGCGCATTACGTTGGAATTGGAAGGATGCATTTGCATCGGTATGCAAATAAAACGAGTTAGTAGTGTTTTTGCAGCACAATGATACATGTACATGACAAGCTGGTGAATTGGTAAAATTGTGCAGTGAACGATTTTATGTATTGTGTTGTGGTTGTGTTAGTGTTAGTCTGTGAAAGTATTTAGAGACACAACACAAGAACAACTTTCCGCGGAACAAAACTCACTGGATTGGTACTTGAACTTGGCCTTGGACCCAGCTTCGTTGCTTTGCTTTGGCGGCGTGACGACTGCATGTATAGTTTTTGAAAGGAAGGCTATCAAGCTTTTTTCTCTCACTCTCGTCAACAACAAATGTTGCCATGGATCGGAAGATAGGATCGTTTGTGCGGATGGTAGCCCAAGGATATTCATACCATTTCCAGTTAGAAGTTGAAGCCTCCTTCGAAACATGCCCCCGTTTCAGTCCGCTGTGAGTGTGAGACAACTCCGTCAAAGTAGATGAGGTCGAAGCATCGGCCGACTTCGAAGAACATGCGACACGCTCAAGGCCGCAAGGTTGACTCATCAAACGACGAAACCCATTGCCATTACATCCAACATTTGAAGTCGCGCCATCGGCATTAGTCTCCTGCTCTTGTCCAACATGAGACAGCTCCGCCACAGTCGATGATGCCCGACTTTGATGCACTTGCGCTTGCCTGCCACTTACGGCCGCTAGGTTTACTCATCAAATGACGAGAACCCTTGCCATTAGTGTTAGATCCAACAGCTGACGTCGCGGCAGCAGCGCATCGGTATTGCCAATTATCATGATTGTGTACTTAGATTGATAAGAAGTAGAAAGGTTTACACAATACTTTATGATTGCAATGAAAAAATAATAGATCGACCGCGAGATGTGGACGGAAGCGATTTGCTGTCAACGAAGCAGGAGGAACACGCTGTCAGACAGAGAAAGAATCCAGACACGGATAGATGAAGAAATAATTAAGTATACCGATTCGGACTAATTTTTGTCAATTGAATTTGTCACAAATGGGACACAATATCGATGAATGTAAATGCATGCGTCACCGGACAAATGAGAACCAACACCTCAGCTGTACATAATGACGTGTTGATGAAGTTGAAGCGACACGTGGCAAAATCCAAAAAAACGAAAAGAAGCGCCGGGCGGAGGCTGAGTATGTCAGTTTTGTCACGTCCGCGAAGAATCCAGAGAAACTGTCAAGCACGAGAAAGACACTTTGAATTGGTAAAATTGTGCACAATACAATTCTACTAATTTATCCTACATACCATAACAACAAAACAGAACATCACCATGCACCAAATACACTAAGACTATGTCTACGTCATTGCAGAGCAACTTTATAGCCGGATTCCATTGTAAAAAGACTATATGTAAATGTAAAACCAAAGTGCAATGACCTACTACAAATGACACAAAACTGGACAGGCCCCGAGGGCCCGCGCTGATCCCGCCACAGGCACCACCACGCTCGCCACATTCTGCGCGCCCCTGTTTATAGTGAAGGGGCCCTTCCAACGATCATCGAGTTTGGCAGGATCGAAGATCTTCTTCATGACTTGTTCTCCAACGCGATAATCGTAGCTGTACCGCTTGGCGTTGAGTCGTTTGGCATCCTTGTCGACACAGCGTTGGCGGCGAAGGTTGATCTCGTTCATATCATATTGAACTGGAAGGTTGAAGATCATATCGCGTCCAAAGGCCAGTGCTGCTGGGGCATACCCAGTAGATTGCGACGGGGTTGCACGGATAGAACTGAGAGTATCAGATAAGATTGTTCCCATCAAGTCTTCGGCTTCAGTCAAGGTGCGAGGGTTGTGATTGGAAAGTTGAGCTCGAATGGAGTTTCCCATAGTAAGATGCAGGCGTTCGATGATCGCATTGCTTTGGGGGTTACGAGCTGTCGATGGGGCTGATGCAATACCAGCATCGTGCAACAACCGCTGGAACTGAGGTCCAATAAATTCACCACCTTGATCATGAGCGCAAACTTCGGGTCTTGGATATCTTGAGAGCCATAATTCATTGAACTTGCGAGCTACGTTTTCGCTAGTCTTGCGCTTGATGATGATGGCATCTGGGTAACCAGTGGCACGATCGATTGCCGTCAGGGCATAGAACTCATAGGCTTTACCGTGTCGTCCTGATGTTTTGACATACCACGGGCCCACAAGGTCTACGTCACATTGCTTCCATGGATTGAGATCTTGTACTTGACGTGGAGGGAAATGGCCATAGCCGCGTTGGCCAATCTTTGTGCGCTGACAAACATCGCACGAAAAGGCTGCTATTCGGGCTGCTAATTGGGGATGATAGAACTTGGAAAGTGCATAAGTAACTGCCTTTGCTCCTGGATGATTCAACAGGAGGTGGAAGTATTCAATCGCGGCATCCACGGCATTGTCTGTGAGGACTATCTTCAAGGTCGATTCATCTTGAGGAGTAGGGCTATAGCAAATCAGCGACGTATCATGGCGACCAAACGTTCGACGATGGTAGAACGTTGGGGAAGTAGTGAGCTTCTGCTGAAGGGTAGGACAGCGGCTCTGCTCTTCTGCAAGCCATTGATAGCGCAAAGGGTTCTGGACGGTAGAAGGAAGATTCATGAACTGTTGCAATTGATGTAGCGGGAACTCGTCATCACTGGCCAACTCTGCTAGTTGTTCTTCAAAGATGCTGGGTTCTTCATCTTGATTGACATCTTGGGGAACTGGATTGAATTGAACTGGAGTAGGGGATAGTTCATCCTGCCTCTTCTCGGCTCCTGAGAAATCAAACTTGGGGAGTCGACTGTACGCGTCCGCTAGCACATTAAGCTTGCCTGGATGATAGAACCATTCGGCATGAAAAGATTCGAGGAAACATCTCCAACGAAGGACTCTCTGACTGTTCAAGTTAGAGAATGTAAGGTTGCGATGGTCAGTGAAGATTTTGATCTTTGCTCCAAATAGCATGGTACGATATTCCGTGAGAGTGCTGACGATTGCCAGGAGCTCCTTCTCCATCGTTGTGTATCGAGACTGTGCCGCCGAAAGTCTTTTGGAGTAATACGCAACAGGGCGCCCGCCTTGAAGTATGGCTGCTCCCAGTTGATAATCAGAACTGTCCGTGTAGACTTCAAAAGGCTCATTGTGGTTGGGGTAGGCACACAAAGCATCACTTGCAATAACTTGCTTCACTTCCTGAAAAACTTTCTCTAATTCTGGAGTCCAAACGATCGGTGCTTTCTTCTTCTGAATACCGCGGATAAGTTGAGTGAACGGAGAGAGGAGATGGCTTCGTCGAGGCCAGAAGTCACGATACCAGTTGATGAGGCCCACAAGCGTTCGCACTTCGCTAGCGTTGGTAGGCCGTTTCAAATCAAGAACCGCTTGAACTTTCTTCTGCCAAGGTTGAATGCCATCCTTGGAGACCCAATGACCAAGGAAGTCCCCTTCTGCAATACCGAATTCGCACTTCAAAGGGTTAACACTAAACCCTGCCTCTTCAAGGCGCCTGAACACTTCGTTGAGGGTGCGTGTATGGTCTTCCCAAGTATCTGACCATATGGCGATGTCATCAATGTAAACTTCAACGTCATCTAAATCTCGAAGAACTTCCTCAATAACTGACTGCGCAAATGCTGGAGAGTTGCGGAGACCCATAGGAGCTCTCGTCCAACGAAAGAGACCGAACGGTGTTGATATAGTGGTGAGGTCCTTAGCTTTGTCCGTCAATTCAAACGAATAGAACATCATGCTCAAATCAAGTTTCATCATGTACTGGAATCCCGAACGCTTTCGGATCAGGTCCTGGATGATAGGGAGAGTATAATCCTTGGGTTTGATGACCTTATTGAGCTCACGTAGATCTGCTATGAAACGAACTTTGCCATCTTTCTTGGGAACAATAAACGAAGGCAGTCCCCATGCAGACGGGCCAGAGACTCTTTCAAGAACACCTATGTCGATGAGACGCAGCAACTCCTTCTTGAATGTTTCCATATGGACTCGAGGAGTAGGGTAAGGCCGCCGAAAAACTGGTTGTGCTCCTGGTTGTAATTCAATATCCATCTTGGCTCCTTCGTAGACATGAAGCTTGCCGTCGAAGAGCTTGTAATGCTTGCGTAACATCTCGCTGAGGTCCTGGCGCTGAGTCGGAGACAGATGCTGACAATTCTCTTTGATGACCTCATCCACATTTATCTCGTCATAGGTTGAATCAGCAATTGACGTAGCGAAAGAGTCGAGGTAGTTCAGATCGTCATCTTCATCTTCAATGATGCATCCATCGATTGCTGCACTTAGTCGCTCCTTTGTAAAGTTGGAGTTCATTGGAATGCGCTTGCCCTGCCACCCGAGCTCGAGTCTTTCGTAATCAACTATTAGACCTATCTTCCGCAGGAAATCATTACCAAGTATCAAATCAAACGAACACTTGGCGTCAAAGACGAGGAACTCTTGACTGTCAACAGTGAGGTTGGCATCGAATTCAGGGAACTTGATTCCTTCACCGAGGAGGGATCCAACTGGTGCATAGTTGCCTGCAATGGTATTACATATTGTTGTTTTTGATGGTTGAAGAAGGGCTGCTCCGGGTGGTAAAACACTACGGTGAGCCATCGATACGCTGCCACCGGTGTCAAAAAGGCACTTGAGGAAGCGATTGGATTCGACTCCATTGACTGACTTGACCATAGCGTATGCAGTTGCCATAGGGACTGTTCTGCCTTTTGAATCTACTTGGAAGGTGATCTGAGGGTCACTGAACTGAAATGACTCGTTTGTCACAAATGCTTGGTAGCTGCAATGCTGCTCCCAAATCGACTAGTTCATTGCCGTAAGATTCAACGACTGTATCTGGAAAAATGTTGAAATCCCAAGCTTCCGCATTAGATTGGCCTGGGATTGGATCGAGCACGTGATATTCAGGACAATCCACTCTCTGCGCTTCGATAGCGACTACTTCATTAGTGAAAGGAATGTTGTTGATGGTTGCAGCTAGTGCATCCTCCGCAAAGTGACTATTGAACAATTCGTTCAAGAACTCATCATCATGAAGTTGAGCGTCTGATGCGATGCGGTCGAGCATTGGTGCAGGGCTAGAAGCTGGCTGCGCTCTTGGATCCTTACATATCGGGACTCCACTATTCAAGCTGGGCTGTGCTTGCAGAGCGGCAGGAACTGTATTATTGTTCCCGCGGATGCAACATGGAAGTTGAACATCAATCGCGCTCGGAGGCTCTGAGGTCACATTGTTGACATGATACTCAAGAGCAGCTGGGGCATTAGCATACCCTGTTACTTCTTCAAGGCTCGTAGAATAGATATCGATGAAAGTAGTGCAATTCCCAACAGGGTCGGCGTTTCAGGCCTGATGAGGGACGAAGACTCGTTGACCTTGGGCATTAACTTGGATGGAATAAAGTTGCTGTTGAACAGGTGCTGATGGAGCTGTTGCTGCAGACGTAGCAAACATTGGAGCTGGTTGCGGAGGTGCTTGGGGAACTGGAGCTGGAGGTAGTTGAGCAGGTTGTTGAGGAGCTACGAGGTAAGATCCATGTTGCTGTTGCGGGGGTTCTTGCTCGTTGCTCTTGAAACGACGCTCATAACCTTTCTTCCACCAATATGGGGCAGACGTCCTGGTTTTGCCTTGATAGAACTTCTCAGCAAGCTCCTTCTTGAAATTAGACCCGTTGAAACAATAGATACAGTCTTTCCACTTATGGTTGTGATCAGGATGAATTGAACATTGCTTGGAGTGGAACTCCTTGCCGTTGTTGGTGTTGTTACTGTTGTTCCCATTGCCATTGCGACCGCTCTTATTGCGGTTATTCTTCTTCTTCTTCCGTTGACGTCGATCTTGGCCTCCATCTCCATCGGCTTCATCGTCATCGTCGTCATCCTTCCTCTTCCTCTTCTTCTCTTCTTGCTGTTGATACTTCTTTCGGACTTCCTTGCCGTAATCTCGAGACCACCAGGCCTCTAGATACTCCATTACGTCGGTCCATACAAGGGCGTTGTTACCATTACCTTGGAGGTCATAAACATCAACGTCCTTCTCATCTTGGAGGAAATCTTTGGCCTCCTCGGGGAGACCAAGCATCAGAGCAGTAGTCTTTTGCATATCGGAACATTGCGCTCCTATACGAGGCATCATCTCACTGTATCTCCAAAGTTCTGACATTCGATCCACGAAGTTGCTTGGTTTGACTGGTAGGTTGAATTCCTTCTGGTGTTTGTACTGGATGCGAAGGATGTGCTGATCGAAGGCATCACCGGGGTTAGGATGTTTTGTCCACATGATGAAATAGGCACCAAGAGCATCCACGACGTCCTGATCGGTCGCTTGATTATTGTTATCCCAGTAGTCATGTCCCTCATCCATCAGCTTCCTCCACGTGTTCTTTGCAGGTCCATCGAGAAGCTTCCCGTAGTTGGCGAAGCGAGTGGCTGGGGCCCATTGACATTCATCCGCCATGTTGACGTAGGATTCGGCTTGGCCCAAGTAATGTTCAAGTTCCGTACTAGGTGCGTTATCCCTGAACACAATGAAGTCTTCCTCAATCTTGCTTCCATCTGGGCGAAGTCCATAGATCCTTTTACTTCCGAAACGAGGCATCTCCCTGAGCGCTGCTGCACTTTTGGAGGTGAGTTCGTTCCGAGCGTACCTGGTATGAAACAACCATGCGTTCTTTGATTTGTAGGTATTCATTTTGTACGTAGTTTTTCTTCTTGGTTGGTTTATATGGGAGTATTAATACTGTGTCCAATCTAGCTAACAATTGAGCTTATTATTGATCAATAGATGTAACGAATAGAATTATTATGAGGATTACTTTACACTGAAGAATAAAGCAGCATCTCTCGTGAATGGACATGGATTGAGAGGGGCTGCTCTGTTTCGATCGTATCAAATGTTCCGATCGTACCAAACAAAGAAACGAGAAACACATATGAACAGATTGTATGTCCAGTCTACTGACGTGGATGTGACAGGAACCTGAGCCATAACCATGAAGCAGCCGACCCTACTTACCCGCGCGCCAGCCGCAATGCCTCCAACTCAACACCGCAGTGAATTTAACGCAACCACGTACATATTGCTCCAACGACCACACCGCGTCAGTCTGAGAAGAAATCCAATTGAATGATCGTTTTCTGTGTCTATTTAGTGTGCCAGACCAAAAATGTCGTTACTTGCTGACATATTGCCGCTTTCAGATGAAACAATCCGCACACACAGGCCAACCACTCCTCTCACAAAATCCTCTGATGGCGTTAGCGTTATTTAATAATTCAGGGCGGCTGTCAGTATGTTGGTTGAAGGTGATATCATCGTGCGACGAAAGGAGGTGATGTTCGGACCGTTTGTTCGACGCACGTGCATCAGTAGACTATCAGCCCGCTGCGTAAAGTTCGAAGCGATAAAGGGTGGAGTTCGAAGCGATAAGGGTTAGTTGTAGTCATCTCTGTATTCGACAACTTGCCCTGTCACGCGAGTGGGTGCCACTCATGATTCTCCAGTCGACGGACGAATGACAACACGTGCAGTGCACATCTCGTATTCTACTTGTGGTGCCCCCAATGGCTGTATGCATGATGATTTTGCGTCGTTTGACCTCCGTTCTGATTTCCATGTGCGGCAAAGTGACATTCACCTGGATGAAAAATATGTTTGCATGCGCTTCAGTTACCAAATTTTCCAACCCCAGACAAAATATTATAGCATTGAATGCACCTGTCGAAGTCTCATTTGTTTCGATGATTTGCATTGGATTATTGTTCCGGTAGTAGTACGCAACATTACCACCTACAAAGTTGGGTGACGCTGCTTGAAGCACTACAGCCAGCAGGTTATGTAATGCATAAAGATAGAATCAATTACACTATCTAGATCATTTATTCACTTATCATCATAATACCTAATTAGCTGTCTTTGTATCGTGTGTTGCTTTGGCTAAGTACTTACATCATCGCATGAATTGGCGTGGCGTGTGAATCTACACGAATACGTCCAACTCTGTGCTGGACTTCAGGCGGGCATTGAAGGTGCAACTCATGCCATTCTGGAAGTATTTCCAGAATTGGGTGGGTGGCTGAACATGCGAAGAGCGGCGAATAAGCCGGAGACGGAGATCAGAGATGGAGACGACGGAGGTGATGGAGATGGGTCAGATGATAGTGAGATGGAGAGTTCAAGTCAGAATGAAGAGCCACCGGCGGATGCCTCAACTGAGGAGGCGAGCTCTGACCCAACACCCCCACCCTTCCCTGAATATCCCATCCAACCTGACACGGAAAACTCGCACTACATCCCAGAGAGTGGCTATGGCCTCCTCCTAGTGGATGCTCGCAATGCTTTCAATGAACTCAATCGATACAACATGTTGTGGGAGGTATACCATCGATGCCCCCCACTCGCAACGATGGCTTTCAACCGCTATCGACACCATAGCCTTTGCTTTATGCGGAATGAAATGGGAGAAGACCCTACTGTCATTGCGTGCAAGGAGGGCATCACGCAGGGGTGCTGCCTGTCTATGGTGTGCTATGGCATCGCCCTGATGCCACTAGCGGAATGGTTAAGGGAAAAAGTCCCTGGAGCTCTCCAACCTTGGTACGCTGATGATCTCGGCGGTGTCGGTACTGCACTCGATAACGCTACTATGCTTCAGCTTCTCAAAGAAAGGGGGCCCTATGTTGGATACTATCCCGAACCAGATAAATCCCACTACATTTGTATGCCGCAAGATGAGGATGCTGCACGAGCAGCCTTTGAAGCGGCTGGCATCTCGGAACTGAATTATGGACGCCACCACCGATACCTTGGTGGAGTGTATGGTGATGCAGCTGAGAAGGAGGAGTGGGTCAAGAAGAAAGTGGAACAGTGGGTATATTGCGTGGAAGTCCTTGGCAAATGTGCCTACACACAACCCCAGGCAGCCTATGCAGGTTTTGTACTGTCTCTTCAGAATGAATGGACATACTTATCGCGCATTGTGCCAAACGTGGGGCCCCTTCTTGCTCCGATTGAGGTTGCCATTAGAGAGAAATTTATCCCACCTCTCTTTGGCATCTCCCCTTCGGAATTATCTGGAGAGTTGCGACACCTGCTTTCCCTTAGTGTGAAACATGCAGGCTTAGCAATCCGGTTCCCTGTGGAACAATCTGAGGATTGCTTCAAAACGTCGCGACAAGCGGTGGAACACCTGGTTGAAACGCTGGTCAATCGTCGGGAACTGTGCCCGAAAACCCACCAGTACTCAGCTATGATGGCTAAAATTGGATCGCAGGAAGCGAAGAAGCTTGATGCTGAGTACCATCTCACCCAGTGGGGGAGAGAGAAACCAGGTGATAAGAGGAGGTTGGAACGGATCTGTGAGACTGGATGTTGGCTGACGGCTGTCCCAAACCGCCTCAATGGCACGATCCTATCGGCTGAAGAGTTTCGAGACAACGTACGTCTCCGGTACAACCTGAAGCCGATGGATTTGTCAGACCTATGCGATGGATGTGGTGCAAAAATGACGGTGGAACATGCTCTCCAATGCAAGGTGGGCGGTCTCGTCCATTGCCGCCACAATGATGTTACGAGAGAATTTGGCTCCTTGTGCAAGCAAGCCTTTACTCCCGGTGACGTTGAGTACGAACCCTTTATCTACACTAGTACTCAACGCACTGCTGCAGAGGCAGAGGCAGAGGCTGCTGCCGCAGCAGAGGCTGAAAATACCACGCAACAACACAACGCAACTGATGGGTCGACCCCAGTGACAACAACGGAAGAGCGTGGAGATGTGATGGTCTCCCACTTCTGGAAGAGACAGCGTCGAACTGTCTTTGACACTCGCATCACCGACGCGGACTGCCGCTCCTACCGCAACAAGGCGCCTTCGGCTGTCTTGAGGCAACAAGAGAGGGAGAAAATCCGCAAGTACAAGGCAGCTTGTCTTGAACGACGTCGGGACTTCACCCCCCTCTGCTTCACGGCTGATGGAATGCCAGGTAGAGAGGCCTTGAATGCGATGCGTCAACTGGGTACACACTTAGCTGAAAAGTGG
The DNA here is from genome assembly GCA_037178625.1 of Skeletonema tropicum. Taxonomy (NCBI): domain Eukaryota; phylum Bacillariophyta; class Thalassiosirophyceae; order Thalassiosirales; family Thalassiosiraceae; genus Skeletonema; species Skeletonema tropicum. The sequence goes on along the minus strand of CM074134.1, from coordinate 1,681,323 downwards.
GAGCGTCAGCGTAGCCAGATGATATTCTATGTGCGGGTACGCATGTCCCTTGCCCTAGTCCGGGCAAACTCCCTCCTGCTCAGAGGGAGTAGGGACAGGCACCACCGCATCCGGCCACTCATTGAGAATGGGCCGGGGATGTCCAACTGGCACACCTGGAGTGGGGAGTAATCCCCTCTCCCCCACCCCTGCGGTGGCAGAGGTTGAGTGAGGACTCTCACTCTCACCTGTCGAGAGGCAGTTGAGAGTAGGAGGGAGGAGGAACATACCATCACCTAGCACAGGTGACAAGAGGAGTGCGGACTTGCCACTGAACTAGAGATACCTAGACTGCACTCCTCTTATTACCTAAAATGGGCAAGTTCAGATCCAGCTTGCCCAGTAAACAGCTCCTGAATACCATCCTAAACTAATCACTTATTTATCTTAAAAAAAAAAAATAGTAAGAACTTATTTGGCTTTTATAGCCGTGTAGGAGAAATCATTTGGAAACCGTTGCTTTTTTGAGAACTCATCGAAAAGAATTTTTCAAAACATTTTCTTTCTTTGGAAAGATTTCTCATATCATTTTCTATCCCAGGTTTCTTTTTAGCTCTAAATATGTAACATTTCGATCTCGAGGGCATTTTTGCCCTAGGGAAGAAAAATAATGCCCCTCTAACGTAGCGTAATGGAATTTCACCATTTTTGGAGGGGGTTGAAAATTGCAGGTTGAAATTTCAGAAATTTCAGAAATTTCAAGGGATTAAATTTCACTCTAGCTTATCCTGAGATAGTCGTAATACTTTGCACTCTGCAGTCAACACATCACTCTAAGAGAGACTGTCAGCAAGCTTCTTTCCAAGCATCTTCTTCGCATCCATGATATGACGGAGGTTTTCCTTCCCTCGAAGAAGTGCAACACCAGTTGGATCCTTCATCCTATTCCTATCCTTCACAAGAATGCTGTTCTTCAGAGGTTTGGCCCTACGCTCACAATCCATCGATCCGACAGTTCCCATAGACATTAGAGGCTTAGCAACCAATCGATAGAAGTCAGATGATCCTGCATAACATTCAAACCACGTGATGCGACCAGCGTGGTAGACGGCAGAGTGAACAAAAAGTTGATTTGTGCACATACCCGCACCCAAAATAAGAGCCATCCGCGCCCAAAATCATCTGGTACATGCCAATGCAGGAACACGCATGTAAGCTGAATTACTACGAAGGAATAAGTAATACTGCATTGTTAGTCGCCAGCATTTTGGTGAAGAGTTACTCTCCGCTGAGTTGACAAACTCATCATCTGGATGGTGCGTGGTGTTCTTTGGGGTTTGGTGGTTGGTGGAATGAAGGGTCTTAGGTTATTTTTGTGCTACGTGTTGGTTCAGTACCATCCGTTCGCGCCAGAATTTTTGTGAAATTTCATTGTTGGCCAAAATTGGTGCAACTTTCACCCTGTAAATTTCACGAAAGTTGCAGTAGTGAAATTTCACCCTTTTGAAATTCCATTACGCTACTCTAACGTAGGTACCTAGAGTGTGTAACGTTGTACGTGGTGGGCGTGGGTAGAGTGTGTCACGTTGTGCGACACACGTTGTGTGTGGGCAGACCGGCAGACCCGTCCATCCATCCCACGCAAGAGACGTTGAACGGTACTTATTTGCAAAATTTCATTTCACGACTTTCATCTCAGAAAGCGGTAGGAGTGGCCATAGAAGCGCTGGTGGGCTGGTTTGGAAGCAGACCATGAGGAATTGGCAAGGGGAAGGATGCCATGGGCTGAGCTTTGGAGTGAGTCGCGGTACATCTTCGCTGCGTGAGGCTTGTTGGCTGAAAAGGAGAGTGGTTGGATGGGGTCATCGCCGAATAGGAATCTGCGGAACATTGGACCTAAGCCGCCATACGGGCATATTGCCCACATTTGGAGGTGTTTGCTACCGCGCCAAAAAATTGCGAATGGCAAAAAATTGCGAATGGTAACAAACACTAACAAAAAGCAGCAAACAACCATGTCAGTACCTACACTATAGCGGGCACATAAATAGACCTTCGACAAAAAAGGCGATTGATGATGCCAAACTGAAGTCTATCCGAATATGATTATTCCTTAATTAACCAATTTATATCTATTTCTGATGGAGATAACATAGTTGCGATTTCGTCATTTTACCTAGAAAAAATCACTAACAATAATCTCCTCCTGACCCCACATGTCCAATGTTGCTCAACTACTGCATGGCGAATATAGTAGTTGAAATGCTGACCAGTGGTTCTATAGAAAGCTAACAATATGGGCTATCATATAATAGCTGGTTGATGGTGTTACAATCCTACCATAACTCTTAATCAGGCTGTGGACTAGGTTTGTCCGCACAGTTGTTGGGAGCATGGATGAATTTGAGGAAATTTTGAGTGGATTTTGTGTGGAGTTCGCTAGTAAAAAAGGTGATTCACGAGTTCCAACTCGGGACCTAAATGCGATTCGCAATTTTTTTACGCGGTAGTTTGGCATCGGAATGGAGGGTGCGAAGAACGTCTTCTCTCGACATTGTGTCGGCGGTGACAGTACAATTCCCCATTGTCGTGAACTTCCTCTTCTCTGCTTTTTGTAGACATCGTTCAGCATTGGCTGTAAATGAAGGAATGTCTTCAATAGCAGAGCTAGGAGGAGGGTCAGGGCAATGGTCAATTGTGATGTCAGCACCACAAACGGCGAAGCAGTTATGGTAGTTGTTTGTAGCATGCAGGCGAGCAGCTACTTATGGGGTACTTTTTTGGAAATAGATAGGACCGGCGCAAATAAAATGTGCTAGCTACCATACTTCGGGTAAATTTTGTTCTGCGGCTTGGCGCTAGATATTTTTAAATTACATACCCTAGCTCATTTTATTTGCGCCTGTATTAGATAGAGTAAGCGAATTGTGTGTCTACGATGAAACCAAGACTACCAATGGAAAGCTTATCTCCTCTAGTTTATGATTCGTGTGTTGTTTGTGTGATTTGGTAGACTATGAGACGAGTTGGAATCGTCCAAAGTTTAGCGCTTGTCTGACTTCGGTACCGGCTCTCTTGCACCACTCTGGGGGTCGAGTGCTGTCGTATAGGTATGCATTCGACTCGTGAGGTGTTCAGGAATCGAGTGCATACCTGTAAGACAGCATTCGACCCCCCAGAGACATAGAATCGACAACTCCATGAGACATCATTCCAACCCATTTTCAATTTTCAATTTTTTTCTCCTTAAGTATAGTACAGAGTTACTTAAAAACAATTGTCGTTTTTGAAAAAATAAGAGTAAAAAAATAAAAAATAAGGAAAAATTTATTTTTTAGTTATCTTTTTATCTCACTCAACTACAGCACATACCACCATGACGTTCCGTCCATTGGAGGCCGCTAGACGCCCCCCCCTGCACCGCTAGCGACAGCAACCACCTCGGCACTATCATAGGCAGCTATCATGCCGAAATCTAGGCGGTAAGGGGCGGGTGAGCCGTCCAATAGTATCAAAAACACGACGAACACGACGAAAAAGTTAATAAATAATAATAAATCAGAGTTGACAGCGGCACGGAAGCGGAATGACTGTACTTGGACCTGCGCTTGGGGCGGTTTGCTCTGTCGTGAATGTATAGTAAAGGGCAAAGATCGTATGGCTACTCTTGTAGACTGGTCTTATCAAGATTTCGGTCCAGAATGTCATGCGAACGCGCTGGATGATCGCATGACAAAAGGGAAGATAAAGTTTGACAAAGACAGGGGGCGTTTTGTTCTAAACATTGCTGTCACTACCAAAGTCTACAATCATTGATGAATAAAGAGTTGGACGATAGTATCCGTCCGTGGATAGTGGTGAAAAGAAAATCGGAACTACCGGCTATTGCTGGACGTGAACCAAAAAAGATTCTGTAATAATTGATCTTAGAGAAGTAGTATCAGTAGTTAAAGCAGCGACATCGACACTGATGACGATCATGATGCTGATGCGGACGCCAACAATAAATAATGCTGATGTCAACAATAATGGCCTCGGAGTAGCGAGGGCAAGGCAGCGAAGAAGAAGAAGATTAGGGGGAAGCACCGAGTAAGAAGAGTTGACAGTTGAGATGGCGGCTACATGAGTTCATTCCACCCTGGATACAACAACGGTAGCGATAGCAATAGGGATACTCAATCATTTGTAGAGTTATTGACTCTCTGCGGCGAATAATATCGAGACGACTATGGCCGGTGCTGGGACAGTCTATCATCTAGCAGAAGCACAAAACAAATGATCAGAGACACTTCATAGCAGAACTAACAGGGGCCGTCCAAGCGGCACTTTGGATGGAAATATCCATATCAGTCAGCTTCAGAGAGTAGGAGCTCACCAAAGATATTGCAACAATAGAATGAGTCTAATTTCCACTGCACCAAGAGTCATCGCTGCGCAACTAGTGTCAAAGCGGTAGCACCAACAGGAGGGCGTTATTGAGACTATCTCCTCCCCCTTGTATGCCAAATCAGATGCCAATAAGTTCATCGATATCGACAATGCCATCATCAACGTCGACCTTTCAGGATAGGTCGGATGGGGTATTCAAACACGTCAGATATGACGGCGTTGCTCTGCAATCGGACGCTAACTTGAATACTGTGGCTAAGAAGCGAAGAGCAAGGTCTGCTCGGAAATAGCTAGCGGCTCCCGACAACATCCAATCAAGATGAGTGCTGCATGTGAGGCCGCTAACAGCACTCCTGAAATTGGCTCCTCGCAACCGATCGCGTCTCAGCTAATGAACAATAGCGACCTTGATTATGGAGATGATGACAGCGCTCGAAAGAGGGGGAGGAAGAAGAGCCACGGCAAGAAGAGGAAAGATGTCCAGAAAGATAATAGTTCCTAATGAAGTGCATATGTTTCATAGATTCATTTTATCATCTCTGTTACCTCACACCCTAGAGTCACGCCTCCTCAGACGGGCCATATTATATGCACAGCTTAAACAGCTCGTGGAACCCAATAGAACTGCCCAATTCTTTCGTACAGCAAACCAACCCATTCAATGCTTCGATAGTCAATACGGTGGGCGGCAGATAACTCTATGACCCGCTTCTTAGATGGTGTCGCAAATCTCACCCCCTTTGTGTGACGAAAGATTGTCATTTACATCAAAGTCACTTTGGTTCGTCATCTCTGAAATTTGGAAACACATCTTCTCCGAGAAGGATTGATAGCCTTCAATTGTTTCTCTGTACCAAATTCGGGCTCTCTTTTGAACCCTTAACACGTGAAGGAAGGGAGGGATTGTCGGGCTCAATGAACATGGATCACAACGACCTTCTTCTGACCGTGGTGTTAATTACGCATACGAAGACCTTTTACAGCATGCCAATAACTTACCGATGCGTCTCCAAGATGGAATGCCATTCTCTCCGCCTTTCAATCGCTCCATTGGCATATCCTTTATCACCCACGAGAAATCGAAGTGTGTGTGTAACTTGGCCTTAGGGCATTACACGTCTTTCCCGACTAATGGACTGACGAGTCCTCAGGCAGTGTTCGTGCAAGCCCTCTAAGCACTTGCTGATAGAAATAAATGACTACACTAAACCCCACATTTGAAGTTCAAGCTATCCAACCCCTTCATGCAGTATCCTCCAGAGACGCCTGTGATCCCACTTCAGACGCGTCCTCAGATACAATAGAAGAGGCATCCTCTTCCCTATCCAGATCGGCATCAAACGGCTGTTCACACCACCACCGGCGGGAGCTGGTACCGCGTAGTCTCTTACCATTCCTACAAAATCAGGAATTGAGGGCTTCCGGATGAAGGCCACAATAGTCTTCCTCCTCCGGTCGATATACTCCATCAGAGTGTACAACCTCTTCTAAAACTTCTTCCTAGCTGGAAAAGCCACACTCCAGTCTGGCGGTTCGTAGGTCGATTCTTCCTTGCCATAGGGCAAGCATCTCGATAATAGAAGCCTTCCAAACATCTCACGGAAATTGAAGTTCCAGAAGCATAAGTGGAGATAGGTATTCTTTGGCGGATTGCTGATACTTACGCTGTTGTACTCCCCTTCTTCGTAGCCAAATTAAGAAATTTTTCCTCGGTGTTTGCTAGTACTCGTTGCCACAAAAGTAGAAGATTCCTCCCGAGATGACTGCGACCAAATCAGTTTGAATAAAGCCAGTAGGAAAAGATGTTCCCCCGTCATGACTGTCTTGCATTATTTGTTTCGTGTCGTATCAACGGTTCTACCCTTACTTCCCTTCCAGCTCACAGCAGCGCACCATGGCCCTATCCACTTCTCTTCCATCTTAGCAAAAGGCAGGCCGGCAGGCCCAACAAAAATTTCCGACACTCCACAGGATGCCCAGTCGAGCCACTCTTACGGATAAGGAGCACTACCTGCGTTTGGCCGGGGTCCTTCCAGCTCACGGAGCACTATTTTATTCAAATAATCCAGCCTCTTCCAGCGATATGACCGCATCGATTCCTGTCGACTGCACCTCATCATGACGGGATCCCTTTCATGTACTCTTTCTTTCCTTTCATACACATTGTCTAGACGAATTGGGATCATCAGATTGAAAGAATCGCCGACATTCCGCTTCCGTGCCGCTGTCAACTCTGATTTATTATTATTTATTAACTTTTTCGTCGTGTTCGTCGTGTTTTTGATACTATTGGACGGCTCACCCGCCCCTTACCGCCTAGATTTCGGCATGATAGCTGCCTATGATAGTGCCGAGGTGGTTGCTGTCGCTAGCGGTGCAGGGGACGGCGTCTAGCGGCCTCCAATGGACGGAACGTCATGGTGTTATGTGCTGTAGTTGAGTGAGATAGAAAGATATCTAAAAAATAAATTTACCCTTATTTTTTATTTTTTTACTCTTATTTTTTCAAAAACGACAATTGTTTTTAACTCTGTATGTAGTATCTAGCGATTTGGTAGCATTTTTTGAATCGCAGAGAAGATCCGACCTCCGACACTCAAGCTCGAAGCTGTTCATTCTCGGCAACTAAGCGGTCGATTCAACTTCAACCCATTCCACTTGCAGAGCTCTTCTAGAAGACCTATTGGAGCGAGCCGATCACTGTGCTAGGTTGGAGGAACTCATTTTGCTGCGTAATACTGCGTCTAAACTGGGCAATGCAATAGAGAAGTCGCTTTTCACACGTCGGCGATGCATTTGGTTCATTTTGCTAACAACAACAAGATATTTGTCCATGGAGCCATGTCGTGTCGATTTATATTAGGAAGATGCTATAGATCGATTGAGTTGAATCGTATGTCATTCCTACAAGTGAAGCAAGCCGTCGTCACTCTGAGACATCCACCTACTAAATGCATGAATCCACTCTCGCTTTAGAATTAGCAGTATTGTGAAGCGTGAAACATACGTCGGTAAGAGGCAACTTGAAATAAAGTAGCCCATACGGAAGGAATTTCAGCAAGGGAGGCAGTCTACCACTTACAGTAAGACCTCATTGGAAGATCAAATCGAAGAAGCTGCAACGCTAAATACAGCCAATGATTTGGCGTGGAAGTCAAGAGATGCCATACAATTGAGCTTACAAAGTGACTTGGCAAAGTCTTGAAGGAGAGGTATTGGGAAGATGTCCCAGTGAATCGTTACTTTGAAGAACTCGAAAAGGTCTTTCCTCGCTTTTACAACCTTGCAGTGAGCCATAAGACCAAGTGTTTTGTGATGCGGAGAGCAACTCCAACTTGCACTGAAACGAATAATGTCGGTAAATTCATTAAGCCTGTTCGAGATTTGCAGATGGAAAGGTTCCAAACACCCTCAGCACCAAGCGTCGGCGTCGGGCAGGCGAGTTGAAGAAGAAGAAGGCGAAAGCACCCAAGCTGGATATTTGTGCCGAGTTTGCCAAAGTTGAAGACTCTAGATTGGACCACGATACAAAAATGACCCACCCGATCCTTACTTATATAACACCAGCGGATGTATTCACTGTACTAGAACGTTCGTAATGTTGTGATATCGACCACGATGGGTAACGTACGCCGGAAGATGGCAATTTTCCACGCCCCATTTCAAATTGCATTACGACCACGGAGACTTATTTCGAGCCAAATAACGACTGTAGACATTGAATATTTAGACAATAAGCTGTAAATGGAACCTCGTTCGGCCTCCGATGAGGTCCGTAACATGGTGCACGGTGCGGTCGAACATGGTACCAGTCTAAAACTAGTCTGTACCTTAAGATACGAGTCTGTACCTTAAGATGTCCTGAATTTTCTATCTGCTCGTTCTGGACAAGTTCTTGCCCGATTCGAGTGAAACCAAGACAGAGGGAGTTAGCTATGATGTTGTAGGAGAGGTCTGCATACTCGGTTCGGACCATAGAATCGTTTAGGAGACCATTGAGGGGAGTGTACCTATGGTGAAAAGATTCCCTGAAACTGAAATATCCTGAATTTTTAAAATGAATAGTTTTAATGTGTTTTGGCACTGTAATTTGGAGGGACATGGCGATGTGGCTGGTCCTGCCTGTGCTCTGGTGGTTCATGGCCTAACTCTGTAAGTGCTGTTTTGACGTAGCCAGGCATAGATAAGTGTACTTTGCGTTCTTTCACAACCTTCTCTCCCATATTTGAAAGTTCCCGACTGAGCGAATCCAAGGCCTGTTGGAGTAGGTCGAGGTTGTTGTTCATGTTTGCCGCTATCATCCATTCTGTAATGAAGTGTAGGACAGTCAGGTCGATGCTCTTCTCTGAATCTGGATCGAACAACTCTGGCAAATCCAATCCCAATTTTTCAGCGAGTTTCTCGTTCAGCTTTACCATAGGTTTGTTAGTGTTGCCGTAGAATTTGTTACATAGGAGTAACGCCCGCTTCTCCCTCTCTGAGAAGCTCATGACTGTCGCATTGGCAGTTCCAATTAGTTCAGACATTGCTCTCTTCACACTCTTCGCTTCTGCATTTAGCATAGCTGTGTTTGCGTTCATCCATGCAGGCAAGTCGATCCTAGCGTCTGTGTCTTCCTCTTTGAAGTGTAGTGTGGACAGTACTCGTTTGAGAGGTTCTCCAAACGGAGATGAGTCGTTGACATAGTCGTTCAGTATGTTGTTTGATTGAAAAGCACCATCTTTCGGGTCGAGAATATCTTTGTTGGACTTCTCCTCGATTTCCTCGCCATCGCAGTAGAACGAACCGTCAGACTTTTGTGCGATTTTGTTTTTGTCGGGTGAAAACCTGATTGCTACTTGAGAGTACCTAATAGCTAGTGTTGCTTGAGACGATGCATGTTTTTCATCTGCAATTGTCTTACTAATGGAGAGTAGTAGCTGCCTCTCGAGTGTCTTTGCTGTAGCAAGCTCTGTTGCTTGTAATTTGGACCCGAGTACGTCGACATATATCGGAGTTTGGAAATGAGTGACCAGTGATGTACTACCAGCGTGTAGTTCTTCCAATGGGTCAACTGACTCAACGCCTATATCTTGACCTGTCAAGAAATGATCTTCCCCTCTCCTCGCAATCTTGATGGGTGAATCATGTCTGGGTTTGCATTTAAACAGAGCAGATGCACCAGTGATTACGCGATGATTGCCTTCAACGCTAGCCCAAAAGAACGACAAGGCGCTACTGAATGCATCGCGGAATATCAACATGCCATCGACCCCATCTCTGTCAGCTGCTTGAACCCTGTCTTCCTCTCCTTTTTTGAACCATCCGTTCTTTCTTGCGATACGGAGTAGTGTTTTTTGACCGTTCACTGTTGTAACATCAGCTTTAAGAGCTTCCTTGATCTCGGTACTTTCGATCGATGCTTTGCGGATAGTTGCTATAAAATTTGTTACAGCTTCGTTCACTGCAAATGGACTCACACTCATTTTACCTGATTTGTTTACTCCATTAAGAGCAGTTTCAAAGGCCGACACAGTTTCGCTTAATTCCTGTGGATGAATTGCATTGTGACAATGAATACAAGATTGGGTTGTTAGTGACATGAACGTAATAAATTTGAACTCATTACATTTTTATTTCGACTGTCCTCTTCGAGTTAGTTCAGAATAATTTTGCTGTCAACACAAATTTATTTTGAAACGACGCAGTTTTGAACACTTACATAGCTATTGAAGTCCTTTTTGTCGAAGCCAGATTTACAACAGAAATAAGCGACCATTTTGTCGTTGCTGAATGATTTCATTTCTGTTTCTGAATGCGTTGTAAAGGATTTTAGTAGAGTGTCAATCCTCTTGTCTTGTGGAGCTGCCTGGTTAACGTTCAGGTTGATTATGTTGCCGTCTGTAATGTTGACGAAACACAATACAACACCAAAAGCCATGTGCACTGTTGATGCTTTGGTAACGTGCGAATCGAACAGATCCTTCCTCTCCTTTTCGTTGATATCTAATGTAGCGATGTGCTCGTTGACATTCTTGCTGGGTTTGATGGACGACGCTTCCGTGTTGTTGATGGGCTTGTTTGCAGCGGTGTCGGCAACACATTCAGCAGCATCATTTGGCGGCATGGTCGCCGTCGTTGTGGTGGCATCTTGGTTGGAATCGTCGTTTGCAGCTTTTTTTGTATTAGCTTCGACGGCGGCGGAAGCTCTTGTTGTTGTTGTCATGATGATGTTATGTTTTTTGATGTTTTTTTTTTGTTATGTTTGCGCTTCGATATCGTAGCTGGTCGGTGCTGCGCTGTCTCGCTCTTGTGTCTGGCTGGAAGTTCGGTGATGCGATGATGTGGTGTCTTCTTGAAGTTCCTTAGAAGGAATGATGATGTCAGTTTGATCATGACACATCAGGATATTTTACACGTAGGAATTAGTATTGTTTTTATAAGCCATTCTCAAAAAAAAAAATTGTCCGATAATTTATCCGATTTACTTTGTAAGGTGTGTATTGTGTTACATTTTATCTGCAACAAGCCAATAGGGCTATTAGAGCACAGCTAGATCGCTCTGATGATGTGTTTTTCTTCACGTCTTTTGCCCATCACAGTTCTCTATATCTGTCAAGTTGACACTGATATTCTGTCCGCGTGTTCTTCTTCGTGTCATCTATTGGTGATGATGTGGTCAAATATTCTGCACGTGCACGTGTGTTCTCTGTGGTATCTGTTGGTGATGATGTGGTCGAAGTCGATATTTTGTAAGATATTTCAACATAGGAATCAATATATGTTGCCTTGGTCTGCTTCATTTTGCTTCTGGCAGTATTTTTCGCCTTTCCTCAACAACATTGTTTTTGACCTCTCATATTTTTTTGTCAAAATATTATTCAATTCGATTACTACTCTGCCATTACTATGAAATTTGGATTTACAAACGAGCGTGCTACCTCCAGCACTTCTTCTTCTACCACCAGCCGCTCCACTCGAAAGCTTCGTAAGCGATCTCCAGCAGAGGGTGCAGAGGCCGCTCAAAGCGTCAGTCTCACCAAAGATCCGCAATCATCCGCATCAGCTCCACATCCTTCTAACTCTCCTATTGGTAAGTTTGATGTGTACAATGTTTCCTGGAAACATCTCATCATCGACAGCGCGATTCTTCGCGATATGGCCGAGTCATCTTTCGGGGGTTCCATGGATTCTGATTTCGACGATCCGTTGTCGACGCTTCGTTCGTTGTTCGAGTCATGCTCCGAGCATGAATTGATGTATGTTAGTGCTACGATCGGTATGGAAGCCATTCGCAACGACAAGGTAGTTCTTATCGATGAGATCATTAAGACAATGTCCACGAAGAAGCAGCTATCTTTCGGTTGCACCCAGCTGCAGTCTGGTAGCATCGTCTCTGTTTCGCCAAGAGAAAAAGTCGAGAAATGTGATGTGAAATCGTGAGTGACGTCATAACATATTTTTGTGATCATGCCAATTTTATTTTCTCCGCGATTTTTTATTAACCTCAATTATCCTTTTTCTGACAGTGCCGATCGCACGATGGCTGCCCCTCAAGTTCATTCTCGCACAACTCACTCCTCTGGTGATGTTTCATCAACACCAACTAAGAGTGATGGTGATTTTGTCAACAATAAGGCGTCGTAAGTACTTTACTGTTTTATACGTTCCTCTCATTTATTGTGCTTGTCCCGCTAAATGTTTCGCACCATACATCTTGTGTATCCTACAATATAAATATGTGCTCATGACAAATTTATTTCTCTTTTCTATTATGCATCGAAGTGATGGGTATGAGCCGTATTATCACGACGAGTTGACAAGCGGTCAATGGCTCCGGAAGACTCTTATTAGAAAGAGTGGCTCTAATATTGGGAAGGAATACTACAAATTTATTGCACCGACAGGTCGCATTTTTAACAGTCTCAAAGCTGCAAAGGAGTTCGACGCGTCTATCAAAAATGAGTCTTCTCATAAGCTAGCGTCTGCTGAGGATCTTCCAGAGGAAGAAGAGCCACATAGCCCTTCGCAATTGTTGGCGGATCAAGCCAAGGACGTCATAAAGTCGATTGCTATGGTTGTACAACCTCCAATTTACTATGAAGTTGTGAATGTCAGCGTCGACGTCGATAACATGGCTTGTGATGATCTTGTGAAGAAACATGGCTTGTCCTTAATTACAACTGCGGGTAGAAACTACGAAACTAAGCCCGGTGACGAGACAATCGATCTGCGAAACACTACATCCATTCCGTATATGACGAGTTGCGTTTTGAATGATTCTACAAAAGCTAGTTGGCACGGTACTGAGGCACTTTTTGTAGATTTCATTCAAACGATTCTTGATCATGTCGACGACGATCATGATTACTTCAGTCAAGTGACACCAGTTCTCCGTCAGTTCCTTCTCGAGAGCAGCAATTCATACAAGAGGGAATTACACACAATCCAGTGGTATTACACCTTGTTTGACTCGTTTAGCCGTATTTTTGGCGTTGATATTGGGCTAATTCTTCCTCCTGACGGGCTAAAAGATTGTGAGGTGTCGAGATTAGTGCGTTTTCCATTTTGTGTAGAATCCCGCGATGCCTTTTCGCCCGTTATTGTGTACAGGCTGTTGTTAGATCGGACTAAGATTGAGAATCGCCTTGGTGATGGTGGTTGTATTGTTGCGGGTGTATCAGTGTTTGTGTTCAGTAATCGTGAAGAGTCCTCTGAGGTAGCTTCACCTGCTGGAGGTGGTATCAGGTCACGCAGCGGCTCTGATCGTTCAGACGAACCATTAGATTACAAACTTGAGATGTTCTTTCCTGATACAAAGCGCTTGAAATCGGGTTTTGGCAATGATAGGGGACCATCTCTATTCGACTGTTATGCCAATGGCAAATCAAGTTTCGGTGACAGATCGCATTCATCTAAAGAGGCTCTTCCAAATGAGATTGATATCAGTGACACCAAAATGTCGGCTCGAAGTTTGTTTACAACCCCCAACAATCGTCAATCTGCTAAAACTTCGAAGGAAGACTCAGACATGATCGAGAAGTTACAGGCAGAGATTGAAATGTTGAAAGAGAAGAACAATGCGACTCAGAGCACATCAACTGAGTTAATTTCGAAAGGTGAGTTACAAAAATATCAGGGAGATCAGACGAGCGAGGGTGGTGAAGTGTCTTCTGGCGTAGTCTCTCGTGGTGGATGGGGGGGCTTAGTGTCTGGCGGTAAAGAAGCTATTTTGAAAGTTGCATCTCCAGTAAAGAAGCGGAAGAGCAGTCGAGTAGCCCTGCAAGTCAGTCCTCCAATCTTCAACAGGAAAACTGGTGGACAAAGCTGCTTCATAATCTTCATGGAAATGGGTGTAGATGCATGGTGGCTCAAGTCTGAAACCATGACGTCTGTGTGCGAAACATTCTTCAAGCACGTTCACAAGCAGAACGAAGTTGCCAGTTGCTACGTTTTCAATGAAACCACTATTAAAGCTCTCGTCTTTGGTGGTGACAACAATATTTCAAAGAAGACACGCAAAAATGGGGCTACCTACCCGATCTACAAGATGTGTTGCATTATGAACTTCCCAGGAAAAGGCTTTCCAGTCGAAACGCACTTGACTAAGTTTGAATCCAACATCAAGAGCATGTTTTCCGATGCCACAGTCCCAGCGGTCATCGCTCTCGATGCGATGAAAGTATCTTCGTCCAATCTTTATAACGGCTTCTTCAACGGGGAGTATCGTCAAGGATCCATGAAGAATGTCACTTACAAAGATGATGATGAGTTGTGTAAAGATATCAAAGCTGCATTGGAAGCTACTTTCAAAAATGGCTTTGGTACAAAGACGCTTAACCAACCGCTCAATAAGCATTTAACTGACTGGGGTATCAAGCAATACTTGACTGAAATTGGATACACCTCTTTCGATGACGTCAAAGATTGCGACAGGAATAGCATCTATCGTGGTCGCGACTTTCCGATTTGGAGTGCTATTGAGGAGGACATTGTCAATTAGTGCATGATTGATGATTAAATTATGGCTTGGGAGTACAATCTATGCAATTGGGTGAAATGTTGCTTTGTTAACATTCTAGGATCGAATTCTATACTGACATATTCTGTTTCCCTCCTACTTTTTTCATATAATCCAATCATCTGGCTGGATCGGACTAACTACCAGTGTCGTTTACTCCACCGGGTGAGCCATTAGCAGACATCTCAGTTCCAGTTGTGACACCTGTAAAAGATACAACATCGTCCATTGCTAGTAGACAAGGTGAGTTTTTGTACTTGTACGAGTGTCACTGGTACGGTTTACGCTTCTGAAAATAAATTTGTCCTCACGACAAAAATATTTTGAGGTCCGATACTTCACCTCATCGCTGACAATTTTGGTCTTTTCCCAATGTTACTTCCAGCTCCGAATATATCGTTAAAACATATTATATTCTTCGTGACAACCTGGCTTCAGAAAATCCTATGTGTCAAGCAAGTCCGAAACATAGGCATACCGCTGAAGGAGATCAAGAAGCAAAGTATGGTCGCTGAACAAAATTTGATAGACGGTCATCGCGAGACGAAGCTTCGTTTCATTCCGAAACACAAATCACAGGAACTTGTTGCCATAATCGTGTTAGTGTCACTTAGCAACATAATGGACTTACAGAAACACTCCTTAGACAGTCCTGTTTGCCACACCATTTGTGACAGCTTGGTCAGTTCGGGTATATCATCCCTGGAGAGAAGAAAATTGCCCGAGGCCAAGTCTTCATTCCGCGAGCAGGTCTCAATCGCTGTAAATGCCAATGTCAATCATTGTTTTGCGTTGTCGTTCAAGACGAATGACCAAAGACTCTTGTCAGCAGACAGGTTGTCTTCGGACCTATCGTCGAGGTTGTCGAATCTGGCTAATGGCCGTGACATTCCGTCGCTGTCGACGTATTTTGAGAACTCTCTTAGAGACAACATTAAGAGGAACGCTGTGGTAGTACACGGTATGGATTTTGCAACACTTGAGCCGGAAGAGTGTTTAAATGATGCGGTTCTCAATTTTTGGTTCAAATGGGTGACTACACCAAGGTGTCCAGAGGACAATACGTCTTCAGTACACATTTGCTCAACATTCCTTCTTTCGAGCGTATTGAACGATGGATACAATGAGAGATACCAAAAGTGGCTAAAGAATGTCAACATCTTTGACAAATCGATGGTATTGTTTCCGGTGCATCTAGCTCATCATTGGAGTTTGATAGTGGTGCTGAATCCGAAGCTCATAAATCAGACTAAAAGACGATGGAACGATCCAATGTACACAGGAGATGTATTTGCCATGATCCATCTGGATTGTCTCGGGTGCGGAACGGTGCATAATAAGCAGCATCTTGCGAGAGCCGTTCGAGGCATACTCAACAAGGAATGGGATAAGTACAACAACAATGCTCTGGACAAAACAAACCGACCTTTCAGTCATCGGCACGAGTCATGTAAATTATATTCTCCCAAAGGTGAGTCGTACTCATAGTATGTATTATTTTATCCTGTCATACACTACTGATGACAAACTCACAAGAATACTACCTTCCATCAGTTCTCGTGCAGACCAACAGCTATGATTGTGGTGTACATGTCTGTCGTTACGTTGTGAACCTAGTGCGGATGTTGAACGATGCAGAGGTGAAAATGCCTAATGTGAAAATGACGGATGTGATAGACAATTTCTCCACCAGTATTAGTGGTCACGAGTTGTTTGGCTATACTGAATCCGACATTAGTAGGATGCGGACTGAAATATACAACGTTATGGCCCATATTATGAAGTCCTATCAACACCACCGCATACACGAACCTAGGTCTGATCATGATCCAGTCAGTGATAGCGAAGAAGACGAAGAAGAGGTGGAAATTCTTGACAGACAGACTTCGGAGGGCTCTGACGTAGTAATGTCAGATGCACAGATCATTGATGATGCGTCGTATCAATTTCAATCGGACCAAGATGACCATCTCTCCGTCGATACAGAAGGTAAGTGCTCTTTGTCTAAAGCAAATACTTATATACATCATCAAAATAAATTTGACATCTGTACAAAATTATTTTACAACCATCAACCTCAGGTGACATCCATCAAGTTCGATTGAGCTCCGACGACAATTACAATTACATTCACGTCGATTGTAACTTCGACTGCGACGATGAAGTTCAGCCAGCATCCAGCGACTTAAATACATTCGTTCAGATGGGTGACATCATAGAATACAGGAGCTCAAAGCAAGACGTACCAAGGAAGGGCGTAATTGTCGCCATTGGTGATCCTACATCAGAAGAGATTATTCAGATATCTGACGGCACGTGGCTCATGAGAAAGGTCCACCATGTGAAGCGGTTGGAAATCGTTCGACCATTGGAAGACAAGAGGTTGGTGAATCCTTCGCCGAAGTGGAAGGGTCTCGACAAAGTGGTTGTCATTCCTCCGTACGAAACAGTCGATGAAAATGACAGTGATTGCGCCTCATTAAAATCGGAAGTGACAGAAGAATTTGAATTCGACGAATCAGCATCTAGCAAGGAAGAAAAGATTCCCATGCACACGTCGAGGTCAGAAAAGAATTACAGACAAAGAACATCGAGTGGAGTGACTGGGCATAACCACTGGTACAAATCACGACGAGTTAAGAGCGGTGCAGCATATCTAGACCAGAGGCGCGACACAAGAAAGTACATTAGCTGGGCCAATTCAGGGAATGATTACGAGAAGGCAAGGTCAGTCATAAACCAGTTATACTTTGATTCTCTATGTTACGGTATTGTGGATAAATTCTACGAGAAGAAGCCGTATGATGCTCCAACCTTCAGAGAGTACCAAGAGAGGGTCACAGTAATGAAAAAAATGGTGGATTATCGAGCGAGGAATGAATTCAAGAAACTGAACATCACGCTTGACGTAACATTCATGGACAACCCTTGCTATGGTGAGCGTGGCAGGTCGAACGAGACAAACCGAGCTAGACAAACTATAGAGGAGATGTTGAAATTCGAGCATAAGATGAGAACGCTGGACCTACAAACCTGCAGTGTTTGCCTGGAGAACAAGTTGGTATTTAAGGAAAGGAGCGTATGCGAAACATGCAAGAAAAAGAATCACTCAGAATCCTACTTCCTGGAGAACAACCTTCATCCAGTCTGGTACGAACGTGACAGCGAAGGATGCATCAAAATGGGCGAAGACGGCAAACAAGTCGTGAGGTACGACATACCGGTCGAGCTGAAAGACCTCACAATGGCTGAAAAACTGCTGATTCGACGGTGTTCGCCATTCATACCATCGATGCACATCAAGGACGGTATCTATGGTATCAACGGCCATTGCGTTTGCTTTCCACAGGATATCGAAACTATGTGCACAGAACTGCCTCAAACCAAATCGAACATGGTCATTTTTATCCGCCACATGAGCGATCATCACGAGGGCATTCAGAAAAGTCGTCATTACAAAGTGAGAAAGGAGAAAGTCCTAGCAGCTCTGCGGTGGCTCAAGATTCATCATCGCGGCTACCACGACATTACAATTTCGGAGTCAAATCTTGATTGGATAAAGAACGGTTCTATCTACGATGTGGCAGAGACACACACTCTGAAAACGAAGCGAAGCAGAAGAGATGTTGTCGCAAATGCAACTGAAACGCTGTCGGGCAACCAATGTGATACAGAATCTAATGACGATGACGTTGAAGTCCAGACAATTCACCCGAACTACAAAGGTGATTCGCCCAACGCCACCCAAACGAAAGTCATCAAAGATTTCGTAAACATAGCGAAACAGACAGGCCAGAAGGATAAGATTCTCAACTTCCCTCCGATCGATCACAGCAAGCCCTTGAAGTAAGTGAACAATTCTTCCCAGTGCCATGTTTTTTCACCTCAATATGCCATGCATTCTTTGAACTGACCATTAATGTTATCCAAAAATTGCGTCATCGTCTACCAGTGAGTTCGACGCAATGGTACAAATTTTCGTGAATGCATATCCGTGTCTTTTCCCAGGCGGTATTGGTGACGTGTATGACCCAATACGAGGAAAGGTGAAAGACATCCATAGCTGGGCAACGCATATGATACGGTTCAAAGATGGAAGGTTCATCAACGATCAAATGTTTTGCTTGTATGTCTTCAACATGCTGCAAAGACACACAAACAACACGCAGGGGAACTTCTTCTACAAGGACAAGAACTTCCTTGGTGCTAGCGACAGAATGCCTCCGACGGTGGAAGAGTTACAACAACAGTTTGCGGCAGGAGACATGAAGTATTTGAACAAGTTGCGCTACCTCGCAAAGGGCATAAGAGGATCAGACAGTTTCTGGCGAGGAAAGACGGAAGAGTTGGAAGCGTGGATAGACTTCCACATATCCCGTGGACACGGTCCTCCCACCCACTTCACAACGCTGTCATGTGCAGAGAATTGGTGGCCAGATCTGCGAAGGCTAATGATCAAGCTCGAGAAACAAGCTGGTAATATCGAGCATGCCGAACTGCTAGCAAAGAAGGACTTCGTAGCAATGACCAAATCCGTCAAACGATTTACGTTGTACGTGAATGATTTCTTCATGAAGAGGTCGAGGGTGTTTCTCGACACGGTGGTGAAAAATGCTCTTGGTATTGAGCACTACTGGGCGAGGGTCGAGTTCGCACCAGGGAGGGGTCAGATTCATTTACACTTACTGGGAATTGGTAGGGACAAGTCTTATTTGTATGATTTCTATCGGGCTAAGTCGGAGGAGGAGAAGGTTAAGGTCATGGAAAAGTACGCCACTGGAGTGTTGGACATGACAGCCGACATTCGCGTAAATGAAGACCACGTTTCGGACAGGTCGCCCGACTCGATCAATCCACTAATGCACCGGTTTTGTGAATGTCCTGATAAAGGAGAGGACGTTCGACTGTTATGTCAGGAATGCATGGTGCACAAATGCAATAATTACTGCCTTGGTGACAACAGGAAGCATGAGCCACGAGAGTGTAGGTTTGATCATGGCAAAGAGTCCGAGTACGGCAAAGGTGACACACCCGGAAAGCCGCTCTGCAACATGTCGGTCATTGTCACTGATCGTAGAGGCTTAGAACATTTCAGATTACCGCGAACGCAATCTCGTAAGGCTGTCCAGCACAGCAAGACGCTATTGCAATGCTGGAGGGGCAATGTCGATATCCAGCTATTGATTTACAGGTCGCACCCCGACAAGCCGGATGTTACTGAGATAGAGAGTGTTTGCAAGTATGTCGTAGCATACGCAAGCAAGAAGAATCACACTTCAAAGCAGGAAAAGGAAGCTGTGCAAAACATCATCCAGAGGTGAGATCTATACTTCTTTTGCTTGGTAACATTTCCATCGACAAAATAAATTTGTCTTCTCTACATTTTTATTTTTTGCCATGTTACTGAATTTTGATTCCAAACCATCAAATCGTGATCAAACCAAATAGCAAAAGCTCCGCCGACATCAATGGCGTCCAAACCTTGGTCAAGATGTCCCTAAACATGATGACAAGCAAGAGGCTCATCAGCATTCAAGAGGCTGTGCACGAGATAGATCGTCTGAGTTTAACACTGTGTTCGGATGTTATCACCTACGTTTCGATACAAAACTGTCTGAAACTGCGAAAATCCTCCGACCCAAAGCCAAAAGATCTAGTGTATTGCTACGCAACACGTGATGAAAAACACAACAGATTATCATTGGACGAGTATTTCTATAAGGTTTGGTGCAGGAAAAACTTCATGATCGACCCAGATAGCGATCGGGAATGTAACAGGATCCTACTCCCAAGAGGTCTCAACTGCAGACCACGATACCCTATCGACTTCGATTACGCACGAGGGATGTTAATCATGCACAAACCGTGGAGTTTCAAGAATCCATTATGTACCAGAGACAAACAACGGACAATAGACACTTTCAAAAAAATGCTCGACACTAGAGTTGTCCCTACAAATGTTGTCACCGAATATGAGCGAGCTGTAAGGTATGCTCACGAGAAGAGAATTGAGGTAGTGGCGAAGCAGGGCACTATTCAGGCAGATGTCAACATAGACGATCTCGATCCAGAAGACGCGGAACAATTCCTGAACTTTTTCCATTCCAGCCAGTTAACTGACATGAAGACCAACCCGATCCTTGCGGAAAACATGACAGTGGACATAGGATTGAACCACGATTGGTCGGCGAGCTTCTTCCAGGGAGATAGGGACATAACAATGCCTGGGGAGGAGTACACGATCATGATTAGGGATCATGCTACCAAGGTACTAAATGATGAGAATGATCCAACTGATATTCCCACAAAATCAGATGGTACAAAGTATGACATCAACGACCTATCCGACGAACAACGAATGATAGTGCTCGCGACGGTCGATACAGTTGTCAAGTTCCTAGAGAACGACGAAGACTACTTGCCACTGCGAGCCACCATTACTGGCATGGGCGGATGTGGGAAGTCACATGTCATAAGCACTATCATATCCATCATAAGAGAGATGACCAACGTGAACAACACAGTCCAAGTTGCCGCACCGTCAGGCAGTGCTGCTTATAATGTCAAGGGCTGCACGCTGCATTCCCTTCTTGGTATTAACGTGCAGGTGCCATGGGCATCTTTGAATGCTGAAAGGAAGAAAGAGCTTCAAAAGAAGCTCAAGGAACTTCTTGTCTTGATGGTCGACGAGAGAAGCATGATGAACTCACACGTGACATATGGAGCTGAAGAGCACGTTCGAGAATGCGCATTTTACGGTCACAATAACACGGAGCTGTGGGGTGGTGTTCCTGTTGTACTGTTGTTCGGTGACGATTTTCAATTGCCCCCAACGGACAAGAATGGAGCCATAAGCGGATATGACAAGTATCACAGTAATCAGAGACCCCAATCAATGACTGCAAGAAGCAAGAACAACCAGGTATGCGAGTACGAAGGTTGTTACATTCTTACTGTCATGATGGTAGATAATGTGTTCAAATTGACTCGAAACTTCCGGACACAAGACAAGGACGACTGCGAATTGATGAACAGAATGAGAGTGGGCGATCAAACAAAGGAGGACGCACGTCGTCTGATCAACTTGCATTTAAGCTACTATTCCTCCAAGTTCAGAGACACTATCGAGGACGATCCAAAAACATTGCATGCCTACGCAAAACGGGAGGAAATGAATAAGCAAAATGTCAAAATGCTCGTAAAAACACAGAAACGGCTGTCAGTACCGGTAGCACGGCTCAGATGCCAATTCAGGAGCAACATGGTTGGCAATCCCACTGTGTACCAGTCGCATTTCTTCGGCAAAAAGATGTTGTACACTTTAGACGTTTGCGTTGGTGTGCACGTGTGCCTGGAGACAGCGAACATTGATCCGAACTCTGGCCTGTACGTTGGAGCGATTGGGAAGGTGATTGACATCGTTTATGACGAGCAGCACTCCGTAGGACCAAACACAAATGGTGTTGAATCCCTCCCAAAGTATATAGTCGTTGATTTCCCATACTTCAAACCGCGGCAAGGCATTGAACCCTGGGACAAAAAGAATCCAACGGTGAGTGAAAGTAGAAATGTATTCTTGAACTCGAAATATAGCATGGCACTGATCAATCATCCCTCTTTACACAAATTTGCAATCACTCCACTCCACCACTCCACTCAGCACGTGCCAATACCACCCTACACTCACATCTGCAACAAAGGATGCTGTACTGCCACGTTCATGCCCCTGCAAATTGCATTCGCAATCACAATACACCGCTGCCAGGGCATGGAGGCCGGGTTCGGCAAGGACGATCGATGGAATCGCATGGTGATAGATCCGTCAGATGAGCTCTGGGAGAGAAGCCAGTGCCTTGGGACAGGATACGTTGCTACCAGCAGGGGCAAAACACTTGGTTCCAAAAATGTTATGCACCCGACGGATAGTGCCATTTATTGGACAGGGCCGAGCGTGTCTGTAGAACGGTTACACAATTGCAAGACGAACCAAGATGGCCAACTCTGCAAACTCTTCAAGAAGCGGGACAAATGGGTCAAATACCTTGACGGCAAGGCAGAAGAAACCAAGACAAGATACAACAAAAGAAAGCTTGATGAAATGACGAAAACAACTTACCAAAAGGCAGTGAGTGGTACTTTAATAAAAAATAGAGAGGACCTGACGAACCGCATCACCGAAATCATAACCAACCCAAACAAAAAATGGAAAGAAGCGAAGAAAGAATACCAATTGCCACGCGATTATTTTTCCTAGTGGACGATACAATGCCATATTCACAACTTGCATGGAAAATAAATTTGTCTTGAAGACAAAATTATTTTCAATTGACAGATACAACAAAGGGAGAATATTTCTCGTGATGAAGAAACATGTCACCTATAATGACAATATACCTGCATTTCTTTCTGCGAATGACGGTATCCTCGACAGATATAGCCAATCAATTTCTGTAAAAAGCGCATTTAAGCCAGGTACTTCTCGCTTTCTACGTAGGAACAAGTACAAATTCTACAGCGGTATGGGTCTACAGAGCCTCTACGTGTCCCCCAGGTAAACCTTCTCACTAAATAGCTACTATACTGATTCCTACCAAGATCCCTGTAGAAAAAAGTTTGGAAAAAAATGGAGAATTTGTGACCATAAGGGGTTGGGCACCTCCCGGCCCCGTTATCGACACTTCACTGCGCTTGTTTCGACCCGGGGCCCCGAGGGCCGATCAATGCCCAGTGCTAGATATCTCACTGGATATCGATGCCCTGTGCTAGATATCTCAATGGATATCGATGCCCAGTGCTAGATATATGGTGATATCGATGCCCAGTGCTAGATATCTCATTGGATATTGATGCCCAGAGCTAGATATCTCACTGGATATCGATGCCCAGTGCTGGATATTGATGCCCAGTGCTAGATATATGGTGATATCGATGCCCAGTGCTAGATATCTCATTGGATATCGATGCCCAGAGCTAGATATCTGGGGATATCTATGCCCAGTGCTGGATATCTGGGGATATTGATGCCCAGTGCTAGATATCTGGTGACATCGATGCCCAGTGTTAGATATCCTCTCACTGGATATCGATGCCCAGTGCTAGATATCTCACTGGATATCGATGCCCAGTGCTAGAAATCTTGCGATATCGATGCCCAGTGCTAGATATCTCACAGGATATCGATGCCCAGTGCTAGATATCAGGCGATATCGATGTCCAGTCCTAGATATCTCACTGGATATCGATGCCCAGTGCTAGATATCTGGCGATATTGATGCCCAGTGCTGGCTATCTGGGGATATCGATGCACAGTGCTGGATATCTGGGCATATCAATGCCCAGTGCTAGATATCTTACTGGATATCGATGCCCTGTGCTAGATATCTCAATGGATATCGATGCCCAGTGCTAGATATATGGTGATATCGATGCCCAGTGCTAGATATCTCATTGAATATTGATGCCCAGAGCTAGATATCTCACTGGACATCGATATCCAGTGAGATATTTAGCACTGGGTATCGATATCCAGTGAGAGGATATCTAGCACAGGGCATCGATGTCACCAGATATCTAGCACTGGGCATCAATATCCCCAGATATCCAGCACTGGGCATAGATATCCCCAGATATCTAGCTCTGGGCATCGATATCCAATGAGATATCTAGCACTGGGCATCGATATCACCATATATCTAGCACTGGGCATCGATATCCAGCACTGGGCATCGATATCCAGTGAGATATCTAGCTCTGGGCATCAATATCCAATGAGATATCTAGCACTGGGCATCGATATCACCATATATCTAGCACTGGGCATCGATATCCATTGAGATATCTAGCACAGGGCATCGATATCCAGTGAGATATCTAGCACTGGGCATTGATATGCCCAGATATCCAGCACTGTGCATCGATATCCCCAGATAGCCAGCACTGGGCATCAATATCGCCAGATATCTAGCTCTGGGCATCGATATCCAGTGAGATATCTAGGACTGGACATCGATATCGCCTGATATCTAGCACTGGGCATCGATATCCTGTGAGATATCTAGCACTGGGCATCGATATCGCAAGATTTCTAGCACAGGGCATCGATATCCAGTGAGATATCTAGCACTGGGCATCGATATCCAGTGAGAGGATATCTAACACTGGGCATCGATGTCACCAGATATCTAGCACTGGGCATCAATATCCCCAGATATCCAGCACTGGGCATAGATATCCCCAGATATCTAGCTCTGGGCATCGATATCCAATGAGATATCTAGCACTGGGCATCGATATCACCATATATCTAGCACTGGGCATCAATATCCAGCACTGGGCATCGATATCCAGTGAGATATCTAGCTCTGGGCATCAATATCCAATGAGATATCTAGCACTGGGCATCGATATCACCATATATCTAGCACTGGGCATCGATATCCATTGACATATCTAGCACAGGGCATCGATATCCAGTGAGATATCTAGCACTGGGCATCGATGTCACCAGATATCTAGCACTGGGCATCGATATCCCCAGATAGCCAGCACTGGGCATCAATATCGCCAGATATCTAGCTCTGGGCATCAATATCCAGTGAGATATCTAGGACTGGACATCGATATCACCATATATCTAGCACTGGGCATCGATATCCTGTGAGATATCTAGCACTGGGCATCGATATCGCAAGATTTCTAGCACTGGACATCGACATCAATATCCAGTGAGATATCTAGCACTGGGCATCGATATCCAGTGAGAGGATATCTAGCACTGGGCATCGATGTCACCAGATATCTAGCACTGGGCATCAATATCCCCAGATATCCAGCACTGGGCATAGATATCCCCAGATATCTAGCTCTGGGCATCGATATCCAATGAGATAGCCAGCACTGGGCATCGATATCACCATATATCTAGCACTGGGCATCGATATCCAGCACTGGGCATCGATATCCAGTGAGATATCTAGCTCTGGGCATCAATATCCAATGAGATATCTAGCACTGGGCATCGATATCACCATATATCTAGCACTGGGCATCGATATCCATTGAGATATCTAGCGCAGGGCATCGATATCCAGTGAGATATCTAGCACTGGGCATTGATATGCCCAGATATCCAGCACTGTGCATCGATATCCCCAGATAGCCAGCACTGGGCATCAATATCGCCAGATATCTAGCTCTGGGCATCGATATCCAGTGAGATATCTAGGACTGGACATTGATATCGCCTGATATCTAGCACTGGGCATCGATATCCTGTGAGATATCTAGCACTGGGCATCGATATCGCAAGATTTCTAGCACTGGACATCAACATCAATATCCAGTGAGATATCTAGCACTGGGCATCGACATCCAGTGAGAGGATATCTAACACTGGGCATCGATGTCACCAGATATCTAGCACTGGGCATCAATATCCCCAGATATCCAGCACTGGGCATAGATATCCCCAGATATCTAGCTCTGGGCATCGATATCCAATGAGATATCTAGCACTGGGCATCGATATCACCATATATCTAGCACTGGGCATCAATATCCAGCACTGGGCATCGATATCCAGTGAGATATCTAGCTCTGGGCATCAATATCCAATGAGATATCTAGCACTGGGCATCGATATCACCATATATCTAGCACTGGGCATCGATATCCATTGAGATATCTAGCACAGGGCATCGATATCCAGTGAGATATCTAGCACTGGGCATTGATATGCCCAGATATCCAGCACTGTGCATCGATATCCCCAGAAAGCCAGCACTGGGCATCAATATCGCCAGATATCTAGCTCTGGGCATCGATATCCAGTGAGATATCTAGGACTGGACATCGATATCGCCTGATATCTAGCACTGGGCATCGATATCCTGTGAGATATCTAGCACTGGGCATCAATATCGCAAGATTTCTAGCACTGGGCATCGATATCCAGTGAGATATCTAGCACTGGGCATCGATATCCAGTGAGAGGATATCTAACACTGGGCATCGATGTCACCAGATATCAAGCACTGGGCATCAATATCCCCAGATATCCAGCACTGGGCATAGATATCCCCAGATATCTAGCTCTGGGCATCGATATCCAATGAGATATCTAGCACTGGGCATCGATATCACCATATATCTAGCACTGGGCATCGATATCCAGTGAGATATCTAGCTCTGGGCATCAATATCCAATGAGATATCTAGCACTGGGCATCGATATCACCATATATCTAGCACTGGGCATCGATATCCATTGAGATATCTAGCACAGGGCATCGATATCCAGTGAGATATCTAGCACTGGGCATTGATATGCCCAGATATCTAGCACTGTGCATCGATATCCCCAGAAAGCCAGCACTGGGCATCAATATCGCCAGATATCTAGCTCTGGGCATCGATATCCAGTGAGATATCTAGGACTGGACATCGATATCGCCTGATCGGCCCTCGGGGCCCCCGTTCATGGAGTGCAGAGCAGCGTAATAGGGGGCCGCAGGTGCCCTTCTATTACAGGTGGGAAAATTCATTATTTTTCACCCCCATTATTCTACAGAGTTATAGGTAGGAATCAGTACATGTGTTTTTTAGTGAGAAGGTTTACTTTAGGGACACGTAGAGTCCTCGGTAGAGACTACCGGCGTAGGATCTGTATGTGTTCCTATGTAGAAAGCAAGAAGTACCTGTTGAAAGCGAGAAATTGACTGTACTAGATGCGCTTTTTGAGCATCTAAATCGGTCTGTACGAGAAAGAAATACAGGTTTTACACGGGCGTTAGTCGATTTAGTTTTTGTCTTTCTTCGTCACGAGAAAATGTCTTTTTGTAAAACTGTGCTTGATATATCGAATCGTGCGCTTGCAGATGTTTTACTGATCACCAGATGCAGACGCTTAATTGAGTTGTTGTATTCTTTGTGTTGAGAAAGTGTCTGTTTTGTAAAACTGTGCAGTGATCAATTTTACTAATCACCAGATGAAGATCCTGCGAAGTAATCACTTGGGATTTCATGATCCTTCTTCGCTTCTTTCCACTTCTTGTTCGGGTTGGTTATGATGTTGGTAATCCTGGTTGTCAGGTCTGTCCTGTCTTTGATGAAATTGCCCTTGATTGCTGCTGCGTACGATGTTTCTGTGATTTCTTCCAACTTTCTCTTGCTATACCTTGTCTTCGACTCTTCTGCCTTCCCCTCCAAGTATTTCACCCAATTTGCTCGCTTCTTGTACGATTCGCAGAACTGGCCATTTTGCTTTCTCTTGCAATTTTTTAATCGGTTCGTTGAAATGTTGCTTCCGGTCCAGTATATGGCACTGTCCGACGGGTATGCTTGATCTTTGGAGCCAAGTGTTTTGCCTCTGCTGGTAGCCACGTCCACGTACATTGTTCCAAGAAACTTGCTAATCTCCCACAACTCATCTGCTGGATCTATTATCATGCGGTTCCAGCGGTCTCCTTTGTCGAATCCAGCTTCGAGTCCTTGACAGCGGTGGATGGTGATGGCGTAGGCAATTTGCAATGGCATGAATAATGCGGTGCAGCATCCTCTGTTGCAAATCTGCTCGTAGGGTGGGATTGGCACGTGCTGTGCGCAATAAGTTGGGGTAGGATGCATTTGTATCAGTATGAAATGAGTTAGTAGTGTTTTCGCAGAGAGTGGCAATTGTCTTGTGTCTTTCGTGTGTCAACTTTTACTCACCGTTGGGTTGTTCTTGTCCCATGGGTCCTCGCCTGGTGGTGGTTTGTATGTAGGGAAATCCACAACAATGTACTTCGGTAGGCTAACCTCACCTTTACCGTTTGGTCCAACGGAGCGATCCTTATCGTAAACGATCTCGACTACTACCCCAATAGCTGAGACGTACAATCCTGAGTTGGGATCGATGTTGGCTGACTCCAAGCAAACATGTGCACCTACGCACACATCAAAGGTGTAGAATAGCCTCCTGCCGTAAAAGTGCGACTGGTATGCTGTGTTATTGCCCGCCATCCTGCTGCTGAATTGACACCTGAGCCTAGCTATTGGTACTTTCAGTCGTTCGTGTGTTTTGATCAGCATGTCTACATTTTTCTGGGACATATCGTCCCGTTTCGCGTATACCCACAACGTCTTTGGGTCATTTTCTACCTCTTCCCTCAGTTTTGGATGATATTTTCCGAGTTCGTCTATGTGTAGTTTGATCAGGCGCTTTGCATCCTCATCAGTCTGGTTCCCCACTCTCATCCTGTTCATGAGATCGCTATCCTCCTTGTCTTTTGCTCTAAAATTCTTCGTCAACATGAAGACCACATCCGTCATCATCTCAGTCAAGATTTTGCTACCCTCGTAATCGCATATTTGATTGTTTTTACTCTTTCCTGTCATTGTTTTTGGCCTATCGTTGTTGTGGTATTCGTGGTAGCCGTTTATTGCTCCCCCCTTGTTGGACGGTGGCAGCTGGTAGTCGTCACCGAAGAACAACACAACCGGGACACCGCCCCACCTCTCCCGTTTATTGTGCCCATTAAATGCGCAATCTCTCACATGCTCCTCTGCACCGAATGTTACGTGTGAGCCCAACATGCTTCTTTCATCGACCATCAGTACGAGCAGCTCTTTCAGTTTATTGCACATTTCTTCAAACTCTTGAAAACTTTGTTGTCAGGGGAGAGGTAATGGTGGTAAATAGTTCCGCGGGATTTGCCGCCCTTACGCTTGATACTCTTCCTTTTCCATCCATCCGAGAGATCTGAATGGGTGTAATCAACCCACTCATTCTCGCTATGTAGAAGGCAGTTGCATTTGTTTATTAGGTAAAATTGTTCAGTGATCGATTATACTAAAATGATTCAATAAGCAAGCGATACTTAGTGCGGCAGTGCACATGCACACAAAATAAACTCACATGATAGTTGAATCAGGAGAGGCCTTCTCTCCGACAGGTACCGGTTTAGACTTTTTCGTGACAGCACCTTTCTCGGACAAATCCGGTTCATCATCATCTTGAACAGGTTGATCACGGGAGCCCGAATGAGTTTTGTCTTCAAGTACAAGTTTCCCGTTCTCATCACTGGTGTGAAGTTGAAGGTTGAAAAAAAAACTTGTAAGTAAAAAGGAAAGACAGAATTTGTAAAACGGTACAATGAACAAAAATACCAAAATCATTGAACCACACGAAGGTTAACCTTCTCTCTTACCAAAAATGCTCACAATTTGAAGTGTACGGCGCTTGGCTTGTACCTCCTTTCTGAGCAATAGCGGCAAACATTAAGAAGTTGACCGCTGCAGACACCAGATCATCTTTGTCAGTAGAATCAGTCTTACCAACTGGGACATTCGGGTAATGTTCAGACAGTTCATTCAGGATGTACTTGATTGACCCGACTTCAAAGACGGAAAGAGCAGAAAAGAGCAGTTGTTCCTTCTCCAACTTGGCAACGTCAAACCCATCGCCTAATGCAACAGACGCTAGCAGCAAGAAGATACGATCGTCGGTACGCACCAAACGCCAATTGATGTCTGTTACGCTCAATGCAATGACAGGAGCCGACGGTTTAGCGGCAGTCTTGACCCCTGACGAAGTAAGACGTGCATCGACATTGCTCCGATTCCGCACGGCACGGAAGCCCTTACCATTACTACCAACGGTGGATATAACTGGATTTGTGTTGCCAAACTTCATTATTTATTCGGACAATGTAGAAATGTGATGATGTAAATGATGCAATGCATAATTTATGAGAGCTGTTGAACGGCTCGACAACGTACAAACTGCCTACATAACCGCCGCCAACGCACCAGCGCAATAATCAGCAGAGAACAATGCAATCAATAACCAACCACGTCATGAAGTAAACGAGTTCCTTCGTAAGCTACGTCGGCAACACAAGATCTTGTGGTTCAACACATCGACAACACGTCGACAAAAAGATTCAGCTCAACACAAGACGTCGACGTGGAGTTAAGAACTGACGTATTGATCAGTACGTGGCCAAAGATCGGCAGTTATTCAAATGCAAACACGTCGGCAACCAACGTCGGCGTCTATTTAGACTTGCGTCAATAGACGACTCGGCAGATAATGTAATTGAGCCAATGTCGACCTGAGTACTTGCTGCATGAACTTAAATACTTTTTTGTTCATTGGATTTTGCCAACACCTGACTTCTGGTACTTTGTGACGTAAGACGATTGGAATCAAGTGTACTAATTCCTTAAGTAACGAAGTTTACCACGTCACTCAGAGAAAAAATTAAGAAAATAGAGGGTGACGGGGATGCACACCGGAAAGAACGAAGAAGCTCATCGACAATCTGACTTAATTAGCCTGGAAAAGTCCTTTTTAGCACAAATCAAGCGATTTTTGATCTAAATCATAAGATATAGCATCTAAATGACAATCAAAATGGGCATTTCAGCGGGGATAGGAGGGGGGAAAATCCCAACACTTCAAGTTGAAGTTCCGGAAGTAATTCAGAGCAAAGCACCGCACCCAACGAATCCGGCCGCACAGATCTCGCACAGATCTCGCATACAGAGGTGAACTATAACATGCCGGCACCAACAATAAAAAACTCGCACTGAAACGATAGAATCGAGTGGATGAGTTGAAAGTGAAAGAGATGCACAACAGTGAACACTAAGCGCAACTAAACAGCTGATCCGACAACAAACAGTTGAGACGACGAATGACTGCCGGACAATGTACTAATTGGTATAAGTGTGCACAGCACAATTATATATAATTTGATCAGGCGCACTGCAATCTTCTCTCACATCCCTACACAAATACTAGTGCCGATGGACAGAT
Organism: Skeletonema tropicum; assembly: GCA_037178625.1. Taxonomy (NCBI): domain Eukaryota; phylum Bacillariophyta; class Thalassiosirophyceae; order Thalassiosirales; family Thalassiosiraceae; genus Skeletonema; species Skeletonema tropicum. The sequence continues at coordinate 1,650,157 of CM074134.1, read as the reverse complement.
AGATGATTTTCACAATTCTAACACAATTAAAGACAACGTCATTGCAGAGCAACTTTATAGCCGTATTCTATTGTAAAGAGACTAATTGGTAAAATTGTGCACAGCACAATTATACCAATTAAGGCCAACGTCATTGCAGAGCAACTTTATAGCCGAATTCCGTTGTATAAAGACTACTGACAAGCCACACAGCAAATGGCCAACAGCAAGATGACGACACAATACTTTACAGGCCCCGAGGGCCCGCGCTGAACCCGCCACATACACCGCTGCACGCCACCACTATCGCACCATTCTGCGCGCCCCTGTTTATATCTAGCACTGGGCATCGATATCCTGTGAGATATCTAGCACTGGGCATCGATATCGCAAGATTTCTAGCACTGGGCATCGATATCCAGTGAGATATCTAGCACTGGGCATCGATATCCAGTGAGAGGATATCTAACACTGGGCATCGATGTCACCAGATATCTAGCACTGGGCATCAATATCCCCAGATATCCAGCACTGGGCATAGATATCCCCAGATATCTAGCTCTGGGCATCGATATCCAATGAGATATCTAGCACTGGGCATCGATATCACCATATATCTAGCACTGGGCATCGATATCCAGCACTGGGCATCGATATCCAGTGAGATATCTAGCTCTGGGCATCAATATCCAATGAGATATCTAGCACTGGGCATCGATATCACCATATATCTAGCACTGGGCATCGATATCCATTGAGATATCTAGCACAGGGCATCGATATCCAGTGAGATATCTAGCACTGGGCATTGATATGCCCAGATATCCAGCACTGTGCATCGATATCCCCAGATAGCCAGCACTGGGCATCAATATCGCCGGCATCGATATCACCATATATCTAGCACTGGGCATCGATATCCAGCACTGGGCATCGATATCAAGTGTGATATCTAGCTCTGGGCATCAATATTCAATGAGATATCTAGCACTGGGCATCGATATCACCATATATCTAGCACTGGGCATCGATATCCATTGAGATATCTAGCACAGGGCATCGATATCCAGTGAGATATCTAGCTCTGGGCATTGATATGCCCAGATATCCAGCACTGTGCATCGATATCCCCAGATAGCCAGCACTGGGCATCAATATCGCCAGATATCTAGCTCTGGGCATTGATATCCAGTGAGATATCTAGGACTGGACATCGATATCGCCTGATATCAAGCACTGGGCATCGATATCCTGTGAGATATCTAGCACTGGGCATCGATATCACAAGATTTCTAGCACTGGACATCGGCATCGATATCCAGTGAGATATCTAGCACTGAACATCGATATCCAGTGAGAGGATATCTAACACTGGGCATCGATGTCACCAGATATCTAGCACTGGGCATCAATATCCCCAGATATCCAGCACTGGGCATAGATATCCCCAGATATCTAGCTCTGGGCATCGATATCCAATGAGATATCTAGCACTGGGCATCGATATCACCATATATCTAGCACTGGGCATCGATATCCAGCACTGGGCATCGATATCCAGTGAGATATCTAGCTCTGGGCATCAATATCCAATGAGATATCTAGCACTGGGCATCGATATCACCATATATCTAGCACTGGGCATCGATATCCATTGAGATATCTAGCACAGGGCATCGATATCCAGTGAGATATCTAGCACTGGGCATTGATATGCCCAGATATCCAGCACTGTGCATCGATATCCCCAGATAGCCAGCACTGGGCATCAATATCGCCAGATATCTAGCTCTGGGCATCGATATCCAGTGAGATATCTAGGACTGGACATCGATATCACCTGATATCTAGCACAGGGCATCGATATCCTGTGAGATATCTAGCACTGGGCATCGATATCGCAAGATTTCTAGCACTGGGCATCGATATCCAGTGAGATATCTAGCACTGGGCATCGATATCCAGTGAGAGGATATCTAACACTGGGCATCGATGTCACCAGATATCTAGCACTGGGCATCAATATCCCCAGATATCCAGCACTGGGCATAGATATCCCCAGATATCTAGCTCTGGGCATCGATATCTAATGAGATATCTAGCACTGGGCATCGATATCACCATATATCTAGCACTGGGCATCGATATCCAGTGAGATATCTAGCTCTGGGCATCAATATCCAATGAGATATCTAGCACTGGGCATCGATATCACCATATATCTAGCACTGGGCATCGATATCCATTGAGATATCTAGCACAGGGCATCGATATCCAGTGAGATATCTAGCACTGGGCATTGATATGCCCAGATATCCAGCACTGTGCATCGATATCCCCAGATAGCCAGCACTGGGCATCAATATCGCCAGATATCTAGCTCTGGGCATTGATATCCAGTGAGATATCTAGGACTGGACATCGATATCGCCTGATATCTAGCACTGGGCATCGATATCCTGTGAGATATCTAGCACTGGGCATCGATATCACAAGATTTCTAGCACTGGGCATCGATATCCAGTGAGATATCTAGCACTGAACATCGATATCCAGTGTGAGGATATCTAACACTGGGCATCGATGTCACCAGATATCTAGCACTGGGCATCAATATCCCCAGATATCCAGCACTGGGCATAGATATCCCCAGATATCTAGCTCTGGGCATCGATATCCAATGAGATATCTAGCACTGGGCATCGATATCACCATATATCTAGCACTGGGCATCGATATCCAGCACTGGGCATCGATATCCAGTGAGATATCTAGCTCTGGGCATCAATATCCAATGAGATATCTAGCACTGGGCATCGATATCACCATAT